>VDMD01000027.1:0-429832 GCA_007026445.1 Schizophyllum amplum | reverse complement strand
GTTCCCCGAATCCAACGATTGCTCACGCCGGGCGTTTGGTAGAGCTTGCTGGGCCTTTGAAGGGTGGATCTCCACAGAGATCGCGAAGGTGCAGTCTCCGAACCGCGTCGTGCTAAGCCGCGCTTCAGATGATACTCGGACGCATCGAGGAGGCCGATGCGTCAGGTCTACGCAAAAGCGCAGCCGCAGGTGCGTGGTCGCGTCATTGCCATGACTTACGCGCTGAATAGCGCTGAGCAGGACTACGCGTCTGGCTCGATGAACGACGCTCCGTCCGCCGCAAAGCAGGCTGAACACTGTCTCAGTAAACACAACAATCTTGTGATGGAGGACGTCTCGTCAATGAACAGGCTCTTGGTGCGCTCTTCGTTTTCTCATTGATCGGCGACGTCTGAGCGATCCCTATAGCTTGTTTGCACCCTCCGGTGAGCGCGTCTATCCCTAACCTTCACCCTCCCATCCTCTTTTATGCTCCGGCGCTGGCCCTTGTCCTCCATCCCCTCACGCTGATCCATGTCTTGTCACCCAGCTCCATCTCGACCTTTTATCTTCGTCTCGTACATCTCGCTGCGTAATCCATCGTCTACCTCGATTTTTGCCTGACGTGGCGCTTGAGTTATGCGACAGTGACATCCCCACGGTTTATTCACAAGGAGTATATACGTCGCTGTTGCATAATCTCATCTCACTCCCTCTCCGTCTTCATTCCCATACCCCGCCTCCCCGTGCTTCTTGACCCCGCGACTAGCTATACTTTTATGGACATACATGCAATATGACTTCCATTCGACACAATCAGACCGATGCGGAGGAGCTGACGAAAGCGCCAACATCACTATGTCGCGACGTGAGAACGCTGCGCATCGTTTCTTCTTCATCCTCACCTCCACAGCCCGAGCTCACCCTCATCATCACACCCTCATTATTACACGAGTAAGTCGTACACTGGGCTACGCTCCTCAATTGCTGACCTTCATCGCAGCCCGTCGTATTGATACATACCGCACTTTACACCGAACACGACCGCCCGACCTCCTCAAGAAAGACCACCGCTAGCATCGTCTGCAAATACAACGACGAGGAAATTTGCATACACCACGACGAGGCAATTTGCGTTCACCACGACGAAGCATCGGGTCGTCCATCGCAAGTGGAGCAAGAGGTGCGTTCTAATCGTTCGCTGATGAGCCAAAACTTGCCCTCGTTGCAGATCACGCGCGCACGGTCACGTCGGAGGTATCTGGCGCGATTCCGGTGGATGTCGTGCCCGCTCTTTCCAGCAGGTTCATCCCCGATCCAGCAGGCTTTGAGGACGATGCGAAGCCGTTCTTCGAGGCGCTGTGTGCGGAGGCGACTTCGACGCAGGCTCGACGAGCCTGAGGTTCGTCGTCCATGTTCGGAAGCAGCGTTACCTCATGGCGCGTTCGTTGTTCGTGATTTTGGCTTGTCGGCGGGTGTGGACGGGACAGCTACTCGCGCGGACCGGCCTTGCCAGAGCATGAAGCTCAAGCACATAAATATAGGCGCCAGATTTCCTGAACAGAAGGGTCCGGAGAAGGACGCGGCCGTCGCTTTCTTGAAGCCCATCTTCCCGGCGGCGTGCTTCGCCCATCTGGACTTACTTCATCCGAGGCAGCGATTGCCACAAGAGAAAATACTTGCTCTCTGTATAAGTACAAGCTGCATATATCCTATGGGTGCTTCATCATCTGCTTGAACTACGCTCGGCGGACGACTATAACGCAGAATACAATACATGCAGTGTGAACTAATGGTGAAATCAATCGTCCTCTTCGCGCTACGTCTGAATGGCCGCAATGACCCTTCCAAGGCGTACAGAGATCACGCCTCCCACGAAACCGCTCGCTTCGGCCGTACCACAAAATGTACGTTCTTGAAACGCGGTAAAAGACGCTCGGAAACTGGCGGAGTCTGCAGGCGCTGCAGCTTCTCTCCCAAAGCCGGCTCCGCTGCGAGCAACGCCTCCAGCCCCTCCTCCACATCGGCCGGGTTAGAGTTGCCGGATATCTTGATTTCCTCCAGGACGGGGCTGCTAAAGAGGCGCATGACGTGCCCACGTCCTTTCGGAAGCGCACCGACCTCCAGGACGCGTAAGCAGGGAAATAGCGGGCTCGACGGCAGATGGACGAGTGAAGAGACAAGTCGGTCGAAGACGGACTCGTGCAGGTCAATGCAGGGGAGCCTCCTGGCAGGCTCAGCCTGAGTCTTGTCGCCTTCAGCCCGGTTCTGGGCGCTCCTGGCCTGGACCTTGGGCTGCTCGGCGTCGATCTCAGTAGTAGTAGTAGCAGCCGTGATCTCCTCGGCACCGTCCTTCAGCGCGTCGGTCGAGATATACTTGATCAATCTCGTGCAGGGAAGCAAGGCCTCCCATTCGCTTTCCTTGATCGTGCGCCGCATATTCTGATGGACGTCAGCGAGTCAACGAGATGACAGGTTAGCGGCGACGACGTACTAGTTCTGGCCAGTACGGGATGCGATGTTTCCACTCTTCCGGCGCCGAGTAGGGGTCGGCACCAAAGTCTTCGGGGAGCAATTGCCGCTCCGAATTGAAACGCTAGCATGCACAAAACGATAGTCAGCCAGGGACGTAGGACATCAGCCTCTCCGTGCGACACCAAAGAGCTCGACTCCGTGCGACAAAGAAGATACTCAACTCACGTTAATTATGGACCACGCATCGCCTGGCAGGAGTCGCAGCACGGTCAGCAGATCGACGTGTCTCCACAGCCGTTCCTCGGCGAGCGCGCGCCACTGACGGTTCATCAACGCTGCTCGAGACAGAGCGGTCACGCGACGCGGCCGGTCGCGGTCCATGGCGACGAAGTCCAAGATGTGAGCGAGCAACTCGATGGGGAGCCTGTTGATACCTTCAGCAACGTGCATGTCGATGGCGGCGCTGATGGATGATTGGACGCGGAAGAGACAGAGGACGGTTGGACGGGGACAGAGGGAGAGGGAATGCTGGTGCAAGCGGCGGGCAATATCGCGATGACAAGCACTGGCTTATAAGGCGAAGGAACGTGAGAAGCGCCTCGAGCTGAGGCGCCGGCACTATTGTTCTGCGGGTGTTACTTGCATAGAGCACGTACCTTCTGACGGCCCGGGACCTGAGGGTTCGGAGGCGTTGAGTACGATGGAAACGAATGAAGGCACTTCTGATAGAAGAACAGATTTTATTGTTGTCCGCGCCGGAGGACGCCGCGAAGACAAAGAGCCAGTGAGAGACGACGAAGCAGCGATATAAGTACCAAGCTAGCACATGCTGTACGCATAGTGTGTTCGCGGACATGTCTGAGTCACGCGTCCAGTTGACAGTAGTGAAGCCGGAGTCGCTGTTCGAGAGCCGCTAACTGTTTGGAGAGTCCAAGGGAGAGTCAGACCAAAGCGGAAGTACGGACTCAACGACTTGGGAAGAGGCACATATTAGGCCCTGTCCGATGGATATCGAGGGCGCAACGAAAGTTATGCGACTGAAGTTGTTGCCAGACTCGTGCGAGGGCGCCGAGAGCATTGCTGGAGGAGGACAAGGTCGCGACGGACGCAAATGGAGTGAAATCCACGTGCTCGATGATCGGCGAATACTCGGACCGGTGTCCCGGGAAACAACAAAGGCCATTGCCTCCAACCAACCTCCAACCGTCACTCGGCGCGCTTCTTCTGGAATACAAATTAGAACCACGCTCCATTACCCCTGTGCATCTTTTATCTCAGCCGCCGAAACAAACTAAGTGCGCTCGAGCGCCTTTGCCGAAGACGCCTTGAAAAAGAAGCGGACGGTAAACAATCTGCTGGACTCAAGGTAGTCTCATGTGTAATGATTGATCTATTTAGGATTCGCTAACCATGAAATCCAGATGCACGAAGCGCTACATACCCTAGATATCCTGAATCTTATCCTTGACGATGCAGATCTCCAGCAAGCCGATCTCTTCCACTGTGCGCTTGCGTGCTCGCTATGGCGTGATGTGGCCATTCCCAAGATTTGGGAGGATATACGGAGCACTGATGCCCTCTTCCGTTTGCTTCCAGAGGAAGCTCTGGATCCGGATTACGATGCAGCTGAAGGGCTTTCAAGCGCGCTCGATCGGAATGATCATGTAAGTAAGCCTTACATGTATTGAATTCAAGATTCAGTGTCTGACTCTGTAGCAGCATCACGTACTGCCTACTGGATGGGACATATTCTGCAGGCGCGCAGCCTTCGCAAAGCGTCTCGTACTGGACATCAGCGTCGTGTCAAGTGATCAACAACGGGCCTTCGGCCCTGTCATCTCCCGCATGACCACGTTTCCGTCTCTCGAACGACTCGTCCTGCACGGCCTTCTTCAGAGCAAACAGGTGACTACCGCACCATGCTTATCCCTCCTCCTCCTTGACGCGAACAATCCCGCACGCGAGGTGGCGAACCTGAAGTCGATCGAAACGAAGCAAACCCCCGTGCCGGACATCGTCCCCCTCTTACACCTGCCTCGCGCGCGAATCCTGCGCTCCATCTGTGTCACTGGACAGATCCCCAATCCAATCATACTCTCCTCCCTCTTCGAGGCACTTTCCTCGAACATCGACCCTATCACCCTCCGCGAGGTATCCGTCACCCGCACCCTCCGCGCCCCGCACCTCTACGAGCTCGCAGACAGCTACTTCCTCGCCCCCGCCCACATCTTACCCCTCGCCGCTTTCCGCCGCCTCACCCGCGTCGAGCTTCTCGGTGTCGCGGGCTTCTTCATGGAAGACGCAGACTACGCCCGATGCGCGGAGTGGTGGCCCGAGCTGCGTGTCTTCGCCCTGGAGCCGCCCGTGCAGGAGGGATGGTACCCGGGTATATGCACCCTTCGCGCAGTCGAGGCGTTCGCGCGCGGGTGCCCGGACCTCGAGCTACTGGGCCTGCCCTTGGTGTCGCTGGACGTGCCTGGGGACCCGTCTCCGCTTCCTCTCAAGTCTAGTACGACGCCACCTCCGGATGTCACGATACGCGTCGTCGGCGACTGCGCCACAATTGTGGAGGTCGCGCCCCCGGTCGTGGAGGTCGCACCTCCGGTAACCGATTTCGTTCCACATGAGCAGGAGCAGACTCCTCATCCGCGCACACGCTACGGCAAAGATCTCGCTTCGTATCTCCTCAAGCTGTTCCCGGGCTTGGACCGCGTCATCTACGTCGGGCGAACACCGGCTGACGCGGGATATAATGCGCCTGTGGCGGAGGGTAGGCGATCAATGTGGGAGAAGTTCGACGTGACGCTGAGGGCTATGAAGGAAGAATGGGGCGTCGAAGGCGTCGCGTAGCATTGAAAGCGCTGAAGGAAGAACCGGACGGTCGTGGACACTGAAGACGTACGTGAGATCTTGCATGGATTGGATCTTGGATGCTGATGGCATGCGTGCCCTTCAGGCGCTATCTTCATTCGACAGACGATAGGAGCTTCTGGTGCGTCCCTAATTATCATGGCGTGATCAATCTCGTGATTGAACAACAAGTTATATAGCGTTGTACGGCGAATAAGCTCGCGCGTACAATCATTCTTCACATGAACCGTCATATCCAGTAGTTAGTGATGATCAATTTAGCGAAGGGCACTTTTCGCACGAGATCTCTCCTACAAAACTTCGCTGGTGACGCATGTTTCGACGACGCGTGAACGGAAAGGGTCATCGCATGGTATGCTCAATTATGTGCGCCGCATCGCCTCAAATGGAAAAAGCTGACTTGACGCCTCAGGCAGCAGGCCGCGCGGCAGTAGCCTGGTACACACAGCCTATTTTGAGGCTCGGACCAGTTACGCCACAATTGAATCCATTCTTCATCAGCGGCGCGTGATTTATGGCAAGTCATAATAAGCTTTGCACAGCCTTGGTGGGACTCAGCGCTTCACAGCCTCTGGACCAAGCACGCTGTGCGCCCGACCCTTATAAGCGCCTCATTGACAGGCTTGTGCACGACCTCTCTCTTTCTCCCAATTACTCATCGACAACAGACGTCATGGCCCCCGCTTGCATGGACATGCTGCCAGTCGAGGTCCTCGATATCACCTTTGCGTTCCTCTCTACGATGGACGCGGGCATAAGTCTTTCACGCGCTGCGGGCGTCAATCGGCTGTGGCACGAACTCGCCGTCGACTATCTTTGGGAGAATGTCGACCTCCTAGACGTTCTTCGACTCCTTCCTCGTGATGCGTGGTGCTTTTGTGAGGTGAGCGACACGGCGATTTGAGGATATGAATGCCGTGCTTACGCCTTCGGTTCCTAGCGAGTCGAATGGCCGACGTCTCGGAAGAGTTATGAACAAGAAGCCGATGATTGGTGGTATCTGAAGGTCATTCCGCTGGGTAGCCAGACCTCTAGATCAGCTCGTGACCTGAAGAAACCGGTTTTTGTGCGTTGGTTCCTCTCAGCATCTTTTTGCTGCCAGCAAAAGTGGTCATTAATTTGGGCTCGATTGCAGGTCCTGACACGTCTGATTTGCCAATCCGAGTGGGAACGCCTCGCGCAGTATACCGCCAGAATTAGGACACTATACGCTCGCGCGTATCGCCGAGATAGAGATGGCGATCTTTCCGATGTCTTCATGAACCGCATCAAAGGCGATACCCCCGTTCAAAGAGACATATTCCGAGATCGTTGCCCGATATACGAAGCACTCTCCTACCCCCCTCCACCTGTTCCGCTGTTCAAAAATCTCAAATCCATCGTCATGAACTCGGCGGCTCTCCATACTCGACGGATACTTCGCTTGTTCGCGAGCGACAAGCTGCGCTGCATCGATTGCCAAATGGTGGATGGCTGGGAATCTGGGTGGCAGTTCAAAGAGCTTGTGGAGGCAGCGCCCACCCTCGTGCACACCCTGAAGACCCTGCGCGTGAACGCTATGCCCATGGAGCTCCTCAAGACCTTCCGTGGCCTGCAGACTGTAAACATCGGCGGTGACGAGGATCCAGATACATGGCGTGTCTTGTCGACCCTCCCCCTCCTGCGCAGCCTTACTATACGGAACCCGCACGCAGGGGGACTGGGATCGCCACGTCCTAGCCCGGATGCTTCCCCAGCTTGAATAGCCTATTCCTGAGCCTTACAAGCGACAGAAGTACAGATTACATCCGCTGCTTTCTCGGTGCGATAAAAAACAAAGGCGCGCTGAAGGAGCTGCGTATCTTGATCTCCCGGTGGTCAAGCCTTCGGGACATCAATGCATTCACGACGGACGACTTGGCGCTGCTCCTCGACTTTCCTAATCTGCGAACGGTGGACCTCGACGTGGACAGGATGTCCCACCGGCCCGGACGTTCGACGAGGCCGAGTTAGAGTCAATGGCGCTCGCATGGCCGCTGCTCGAGGAGCTTACTCTGTCGAGGTGCTCGCTTGGCGGGCTTCCCGCCCTCGCAAGACACTGCCCCGTACTCCGCCGCGTACACGTGAGACACCTCTGCGATATCGACCGCGCGTGTCAGGCATGCGCAGGCGATAGCGAGTGGGAGAGATTGCCGAGCTCCAAGAGCGTCGAAAAGATGTCATTCAACCACAGTGACGAGTTTGTTGGTCATCTGTTGCAGTTCAACTTCTCGTATCTTCGCAGGCTATTCCCGAAGGCGTTCGATGAAGACGATGGTAGCTTTGCATCTGTCTGTGTCTGTTGTTAATTTGAAAATATAGCTGCACTACTGATCATGATCTCGCTCGCCAATGCGCTGTCTGTCTCGCTCGCCGGAGCGATCCCAACTCGAGCCAATGCGTGCAAAGATTTTATTTGAGGCGACGTGTGTAGTACAAGACTGGTTACACTGTTTCGAAAGACATTTCATTCACACCGGTGACACTTCATTCACGATGCACATCGCTGACACTTCATTCGCAGCGGTGACCGCTCAAGCGCATGTCTCGTCCTCGAGATCCCATGCGCCCCATATTCCTTCTTCTCCCTATGGGAAGGTAGCGTGAGCGCGTTTAACTCCAACCGACAAGAAGTAGGCCACTCGAAGGTCCGTTAGTACAAGCGTAGAGCGTCTGCGAGTCGTCCGCCTCTAGCGGCAGACATGCTCAAAAGCGCAAGGGACACAAAGAAGGAGACGAGAAGCAGTCCCCAAAGTGACAGTGATTTGAACTCGTACAACGCGAACGAAGGACGAAGAATGAGAGGACGGAGAACGAAGGATGAAGAACGAGAGGAAGACGAACGGGACGTCAAAGAACGAGGACAGGACGAAGAACAAGCGGACGAAGAACCTTGAGAACCAAAAACAGACAAACACTCACCCTATCAGCACACCTCATCGCGCCGGGGAACTTCTCGCCGTGGACGATGGCGGGAGTGCGGCGGCACATGTCGCGCCAGGCGCCGCCTTCGAGGCGTCCGAAGAGTCGGGCCTCGTAGTTCTGTGAGGATATGAACGGGGTGAGATGAGAGGCGGTAAAAGGACGTCATTGACGATGAGGATAGAGAGAGGTGACTAACGTGACGAGGAGAAGAGAGGGTAATCGACGAGGACAAGAGTGGGAAATCGACGAGGACAAGAGTGGGAAATCGACGAGGAGAAGAGAGGGAAGTCGACGAGTACAAGAGTGGGAAATCGACGAGGAGAAGAGGGGGACATCGACGAGGACGTGGAATACGAGATGGGGGGGGGATGAGTGTATGGACGAAGATAATCTCTTGAAAACAATGAAGGACACGTACGCGGAACGCCGAGGCGTCCGCCGTGCAGCCCTGTTCGACGTTGAGCAAGAGTCGCCAGACAAAGGACAACTGACGACGCACCTTATCCGTGAACGCAGTCCAACTGTTGATACACTCCGGCTCGTCGTACTAGTCGACGATCCAATGGTCGAAGACCGTGCCATTCTGAGCAGCGTCAGTCTCCCTCCCTGCTCATCGCACCGCGCGATCAATCCAGACCACGCACCCCGTCCCTATCGCACCAAGCCGGCCTCTTCACGATTCACCCCGAAATGTCCACCTCCGACGCCTCCCGGACACAGACCCTGTGCTACGTCTCCCCCGGCGCCGGTGGCTCGACGTACAACTGCCCCGTCAGCTCGATGTGCATTTGCGCGGCGCACGCTCGCGTCACCTAGCCCGAAGTAGCCGGCTCGTTGACCGAGGGACCTCCGTCCTTGAGCTAGTCCAAGTCGCCCTCGCGATTGGGGTCCTCGTCAGGACGCTGCAGCCCCGCGCCGCCTATCGTACATGAGGTGTATCCGCGCGGGCCCTGAATCGTGTGGCGGGATGTGGCATAGGGGGGGTCGTCTCTTCGGCGTGGAGGAGATCAAGCGTGCTAGGCGCCGTGTGGTACGACGGTGGAGGGGAGCTGTGGTACGTTGCTCAGTGATTGCGGTGCGGAGGCGATGAAGAATACGACTCACTGCACCTGCAGCTCGTTCGCACCTTGACGAGGTTGAGGATGGGACATCATGGGGATGGAAAGGACGGAGGGGGGACGTAGACCGAGCGGCCGATGCGCAGGTTCTCCACAGGCGCTCACGCACCTCCCCGTGATCATAGTGTTGAAGGCGCGCTGGCGCTCCGGCTCGTTGGTAGGCGTTCGCCCAGGACGTATGGTGGAAGAGAAGTTTATATTTAGATGGCATATACATCAAAACACAACTATCAAGGCGATGGGACAACGCAGGAGGAACGAGAAACTACGACAGAGCTAAAACGGCAGCAATGCCTAAAAGTGGGCAATGATGATGATGACTGAAGTCAGGGAACGAGTCAGAGGGACGTGGAAAGGGGATGCGAAGCGCAGGTGATGTCTGTAGGGTGCGTGAGAGGAGGGCGTGAGGACATGAATGGGGGGAGGACATAGATAGAGACGCTCAAGAACGCGGATAGGTTCAAAGGATGACAAGCTGAAGCTGGGTCAGACTTTGCCGATGAATGAACGATGAAGTTCGCACCGATGACCATATATCTTCTCACAGAATGTGCTCGTGCTCGTCGCGTTGATGATGATGAGTTGAAGCACATACATCGCCTGGCAATGCAGCTGTGGCAATGATGTGCGTACCGCGATTGCACTCGCATGAGGGCGATACGAGGGAGGAGCGTCTCCACACGGCGATCGTGGAGGGCACCGTCGTCTCTAGCGCCAGCGTCCGTGGCTTGGTGCCCAACCGTACCGGTCGTCGGCGCGTCATCTACATGAAGGGTCTTAGTCGAGCGTCATACATATGTTTGCAATATGGTCGAAGTTCCGCCGCCACTCCGGCCCACGCCCTCGCCGCCGCGTTCACGAAGACGCTCAGCACGAGAACGTGTCGCGATTCGCCACAGCCTGAAGGTTCGGGCTCGGGGATACCAAGGTCACGGTGCGAGTCAGCATGATATTGAGACGCGCCGGTGAACTAAAAGAGGGAAGCAGAGGGAAGAGGTGGGAGTTCGGGAAAAGAACAAAATTCAGCGGACGATGCCGATCGTCCACTGTGCGGCGGCCTCAAGGCCTGCTCGAGGCTCCTCCGGGTACTTTCGCTGCCTCACCCCCGCGAGGCCTATAGCGTGATGTTCACCACGAGACCCTGCAGTCTCTTTTTGACATCCATCCTCCAACACCCGCTCATTTTGCAGCCATCGCCGATTTCGCGTTCTGGATGGAAGCGCTACCCGCCGACGTCCTCGATATTGTGCTGGCATTCGTCGACGACCTCACTCTCGAACGTGTCTTCACCGCACGGGCGGTGCGCGTAAGCCGGCTGTGGTACGAGCTCGGCACGAAATACCTATGGAAAAGCGTTCACCTCCTGGCTGTGCTGCGTCTCCTACCCGATGACGCCTGGTGCTTTTGCGAGGTGAATGGTGCCTCTGGACATCTTGATCCCACTTTACTCACATTGACCAATGCAGCGGGAACATATCTCCTTGACTGTCAGTTACAGTAACGCGTCAGGTATACCGAGCGACATTAAGACCTCGAGATAGGACCCCCGGCAATTCCCCAAAACCTCCGATCCTAGTGCGACGATTTCTACCGTCAAAAACCCTCGACGTTCGATCCCAATGCGACGATTCAGCACTCATATGTGACGCATGTCTGATCCTGTGTGCGACGTTCGAAGGTAGCTGTAAGCCACGTCCGATCTGTGGTGCGACGAACCAGCAGCAAACTCGGGGGGCCCGCCATAGAAGACCCCCCAAACGCCCCCAAAGGCCGCTTCCCGTCCGCCTCAGCAGACTCGAGATGGCTCAGTGCAGCTTCACCTGAGGTCCGTCTCCAGCGAGCTCCGATCCTAGGTGCGACGAAAATCATGGTTTTCAGCAGCATGTTAGATCCTAATGCGACGGAAAGATATCAAAAGACCAAAATTGCGTGCGACGAAATTGGCGGAAAAGACCGCTTTTTGGATCGGACCTCTCTGCGCATTGCCGGGGGTCCTCTCGAGATCGGAGAAGCGGCTGAAGAAGCCGATTTTCGTGCGTTACTTCATTCTGAGTCTTCCCGCGTCTGCCTCCTACTCACGTCGTTGCTCCAACTCCATGTACAGAACCTCCTACGCCCCATCTTACCAGCGGAATGGTACGCGATCGTGCGCTGCACGTCCAATATCAAGAAACTTCAAACCTCGGAGGTTCGAAACTTCAGACGCACGAACAGTTTTTTTCACGTTTTGTCCGCCTCTACGTACAATATAATCGTGAGACACCTGCCGCGCAACACCATATTTCCCAATCTCCATACCCTCATTCTAGACGACGAGGCCATCGAGCATGGCGGGATCCTGCGCCTCTTCGCGAGCAATCGCTTGCGGAGCATTGACTTCGCTACCATTGACCGGATGCATGGCCTGGAAATTATGTGGCTGTCCAATGCCGCGCCCACCCTCTTCGACACTCTCGAGACCCTCAAGGCCAACAACGTCCAGGTGGCGATGCTCGCCGCTTTTCGCGGCCTCCAGAGCGTCACCATCAGCTTGGGCCGCCCCCGATACTTGGGATGTCCTGTCGACCATGCCCCATCTCCGCACGCTCCGCGTTCGGGACCAATATGTGAGAATCCCTGGACCACCCGCCCCTGACCAGGATCGCGCCCGCGGAGGGTCGCTTTCCCCAGCTGGAAGGCCTGTCCATCACGTTCACAGCTTTCCCCTGCGCCGACGCCTTCGCATATCTTGGCACACTGGCCAACAAAGCATCGCTCAAAAAATTATGCATCGTATTCATTGGCGAACGGTGCGCGCGCGAGAGCGAGTCGGTGGACACCATGGATATCAGCGCCGACGCCGCGCTTCTTGGCACGTTTTGCAGCCTGCAGACGGTGCGGCTCGACATGCCCTCGCGGACGTTCAATACGGCCGAGATCGAGCTGATTGCGCTTAGCTGGCCGCTGCTCGAGGAGCTTTTCTTGCCGATGTGCGCGCTGGGAGGCTTGACGGCTCTCGCAAGGCATTGCCCGCGGCTCCGTCGCTTGCGCGCATGCGTATGTGACGTCGATCGCGAGTGGCGGGCAATGGATGAGCGTGAAAGGGCTGGGGAAAGCAACCCCATCTGCAATACTCTTGCGGTAATGTCGCTTAAGTACGATGCATGGAGCATACATCTGTTGGACTTCTACAGGTTCTACAGAGGCAAGCTATTCCCAAATGCGAAGCTTGATGATTATGAGGCGTGTGAGGGGTGGTTACTCGATGTATAGATTGTGTACCTATATTGTATCCGTTCCTCGACTACCAACAGGTCAACTCCCTTCAGCAGTCTGTGAGCTCAATATAGTATTGGATGTGATTGAGCAAACTGTCAGATCGAGGGGCTGACGACACGAAAGTCGAACATGCGTCACATGACCCGCCACGTTGTACGCGTGACGTTCCGGCAATGCTTGTTGCCCCGGTCTGAATTCATCTCTCACCTGAGAGCTTTGCTGTACTCTTGAGTTCCTAGCTATGCGCGCCGATCCCGCGACACCGTACTGATCTGCTAGTACTTCTCGGAATCACAATGCACCTGACCGGCAGCGTCTGTACAACTTGAATTTTTGGTTTGACTCGTTCAATGATCACTGCAGTCCGGGCTGGACGCTCCGAAGAGCCTCTTGGAGGCACTGAAGGTGAGAAAGAGTACACATTCCCCAGGTGCGCTTCGGAGCTTTGGCCACAAGACATGAATGGCTAGCCGCTGACAGATCAGTGAGTCAAGCGCTCGGTCCCGGGCTCGCAAAGCGTCGCCGTCGGGCCATCAACTCCCTCGCCTTCAGCCTTCAACTCAACGGGAGCGTATCATAGAGTCAGCCGAACATTCGTGCCGGAGCGCGGACGGCGGTATCTATTTACACTGTCCCTATTGTCTCCGGATGACCCTCCTTTGGTCTTTTGTTTTTCTTCGCCATCGCGCTGTGACCCTCCGGCGCTCTTTTGTGGTGCGTCCAAAGGCGATGCACTTCCCGACAAGACTTATAGGCCCAAATCGCGACCCTCGATACTTCCTCGAATCCATTGCACCACCTTCCGTTTGTCATGTCCACGATCCGCGCTCTCGGTATCCACGAAGTCCTATGCATCGTGATCGATGCCATCGCCGACTACGAAATCTACGATGCGACACGAATAGGACAGGTTCGCTACCGCTGGCGATGCCACTGTCTCGCTCAAGCCGCTCGCGTCAACCGGCTATGGCACAGATTTGCATCCACGAGACTTTGGAAGAACGTCGACTTATCATCGGTCCTCAAGCTCCTTCCACCTGATGCGTGGTATTTCTATAACGTGAGCACTCGACTTTGCATAGCTCTCGCTTGTCCCGTAAATCGCTCGTCGGCTCACTCAGCCATCGGACAGCATTTTGAAGTCAAATGCAGGATAGGCGTCACCCTCCAGCAGTTCACGCTCCAGCGCGACAAATGGCCAGAGTACTGGAGTCATCAATGGCGTGACATCAAGGATCCGACCTTCGTACGTGGACTTGCTTGTGACATTCTGAAACCATGCTCACTCTCTTTGGGTAGGCCCTCACCAGATCGATCTCCGAGGGCGAATGGTGCGCCGTCATGCGCTATACGCGCTACATCAAGACCCTACGTCTAAACTACAAGAATGCATGCGCAGACAAGGACGGCCCCGAACTCGACAACGTCTCTTTCGACCAGGACACTGTCTACTTCGCCATCGCAGCGAATCTGCCACGAGTCCGCGTCTTTCCTAAGCTAGAGACGCTTATCGTGCACGAGCTATGCAATGAAGCCGCCGCCCTCCGCTTCGTCTTCGCAAGCGCGCCGTCTCTCGCCTTTGCAAACGTGTCGTCCCACGCCTCCGATGCAGGTGCGGCGCCCATCGCCGCTACCCGCACGCCACACCTCAAGCTATTCTTCCGTGGGCACTCTGGCGGCCGATGCATTATCACGAAACGCCTCATTGCGGAGTGCATCCGGGCACTGACTTACGAAGGCGTGGTCCAGCCCAGCTGCGAAGGGCCAGCCCGCATCACGAGTGGGAGTGCTACTCGCACAGACGGCGCCGCTCAGGTGGAGGAAGACATACGTCCACAAAACAGCGGACGCACTAGTATATTGACGGAGATTATCTTAGTCGACGAGCCCGTCAGCGCGAAGCAATATCGTCAACTTCAAGAGGACCTAGAACCGGACGAGGGTTACGAGGATGATGATTGGGATGATGATGAGGAGAGCGATGGGGGCGGAAAGGGGGACGGGGAGGGGGATGGGGACAGCAAGGTTGACGAGAAGAGAGATCCGACAGCGGCCATAATCGCGAAGAGCGGCCGTTCGAAACCAGAGGAGCTTCCGGATGCGCGGGATGATGATTTTTTCAGTGACAGCAACGATGGTGAAGATGGGGAGGAGAACGAGGGCGAAGGCGAAGGCGAGGATGACGATGGAGAGGACATCGACGAGGAAGAGGAGGTTGAGGACAGCAGTGACGATGATGACGGTGAAGAAGAAGAGTCTGACTCGGACAACATATTCGCCAAAGCCCTCCGTCCATGTCACGCGCTACGACGACTCGAGACAACCACTCTAGGGCCCGAATCATTGCGTACCATCGCCAGCTTGCCCGATCTGACCTTGCTAGCCCTGTCCTCACGCCAACCCGGGGTCTTCCTCGATGACCACAGCCCCGATGCGAGCAAATTCACCGACATGCCGTTTCCATCCCTGCGCATCCTCCTATTCCATGGTGAGAGTGGCATAAACGCGCTGGCCAACATCCTCTCCTTGCGAAACGACCTCTGGTTGCTCGAAGAACTCCATCTCAACGACAAACTGCGGTCCATCTTCTCCGTCCACGCAGTCTCCACGCTTTTCAGCCGTCACATCCGCACGGACACGCTGAAGAGTCTGCGCCTGACACTCGACAGTGTTCCTTCCAACAACCGGCCATTCTACTCTCTCACTCCGCTCCTGGATTTTTCTTATCTCGAAGAACTCGATGTGCGTGGCAGCGACGCGCTCAACGGCTCATGGCACTCGACCGCGCTCACGGCGGAGCAGGTGCGCACCATCGCGGTCAGCTTTCCGCATATCCGCAAGCTCGGCTTGGGCCTCTCGGCTCCTCTGAGTGCCTTGGCTGCTTTCGCGGAACATTGTCCGCGTCTCTCACATCTACAGATCTCTCCCTTCCCAGACGACGGTCTGCTTGCCGAAAGGCCCGTCGCAGGTTTAAGTTCGTGCAGCGCCGTCGTCGGATGTTGGCTGTTTGTGGGCAGATACCGAGAAGGTTTTCTAGTGGGCATAGGTCCCCTATATGATGCTGCGCAACGCTTCATGCAGAGGACGTTTCCGGGAGTGATCCTTGTTCACCGCCGCAGGATGCTGTTAGACCGCGAGAATGGGCTCGATTATCCGCGAGTGTATGCGCCAGGAGTCCCAGGCGGGTCGCATACTAGTGGCACGGCCTGACTTTTGTACGATGTACCGTACTCATAGCACATACAATTGTTCTACTAGCTTTACATTGATCATTGCGACCACCACGACTGCACTGTGCACATAAGTACTGTCTCTGGGTCGAGTCTCGACCAGTCGTTGATCCTGCCTCTGACCTCGGCTTCGTTGCTCATTTGCTTTGCTATCGCTTGTGAGATGCTGATTTACTGGTTACTCCCTACATATGCTTGATCGTAGGAAGTCGACGCGAGCCGGAAACATGAGGAGCATGCTGCATGACCGATAACTTTGGCATACAAGAACAAGTCCGCCATATCAGTTCATTGTTTATTCGTAAGTAGATGGGTGAATTATCATATGTAGTGGCAGGCAAAATACATCATAGAGTATTCAGGCTCATGGACTGCATTCGGAAAGAACTCGTTTGTGTATAACCTGCAGAAATCTTGCTGAACCAACGTGTGCCCATCGAGTTTGAGGTGTACAGCCACGAGAGTCTCAGAGATGGGAGTTTGCGCTGCTCTGTCGCGGTCTATCCATGCTTGTTGTGCGCGGTCGACATCGCTTATGCCTGCGCACAAATGACTGAGCCGCGGACAATGCATCGCGAGAGGGGCAAGACCTCCTAACGCGAACGACGGTAGATACAGCTGCTCGAGTAGCGGCCAGCTGCGCGCCATCAAGTCGACCTCGGTTGCATTGAATGCCCTCTGCGCGTCAAGCATCATCGTCTGCAGCCCGCAGAATGCGACGAGAAGTCTGACATCGCTGCCGATGGTGACCGTGTCCTTGGGCTCCGACACGGGGTCACACTCGTACTTGTATGTGATGCTGAGTCGCTTTAGTTGGGCCTTGTTGGACAGGGTATCGAGTATCGCGATGGCGTCGGCGCTATCAGCCTGGGGGCTCTTCCGGACCGCAAGGGATAATCCTTCCAATGCGGGAAAGGAAACCTTCCCGGGCAGGCTTCCCGTCGAATCAGACAAGCGCAATCCTCCCATCCCACAGATCCTACTATAGACGCGTAGCGTGCGCAGCAGTGGCAGTGTCGATAGAGCATCCCATACATCCGAAGCAACAGTGTGGAGGACAACGTCCTGTAGGCCGCGGAATGTTGCCAGAATCAAAGCACCGATTGCTGTGATGTGTAGATATTCAAGCGTGCCCGTGAGGGTGGGCGCAGCGTTGGACAGCCAGGTCATGATGTGTGGAGACACCCATTCCCGGGTAGCAACGTTGACGCTGCGCAGGTGATCGCTCGCAAAAACACGTAGAATGGCCGCATATCTCACGATCGCATCCGCAGCACAGAGGGAGCGGAGCCTGGGAAATAGCCTTGTTTGCGGAGGACTGAGGAGGATCATACCGTACAAAGAGGGGAAGCTTCGCATCCTGCCCTCTCTGCGGACGTCAGTCGACAAAACATCGAAAACTCTCGGTCTGAGATCAGTGCATTTGTATGCGGCAGTGATGAGGGTCTTGATCCTGGAAGTGTAGTGCATGATATTCTCCCATTCAGAAGGCTCGATCCCACGTAGAAATACCTAGAAGCGGACTCAGATGAGCTATAGATGCCCGAAGATGATAGCTCCACGCACAAAAACCGGGTTTGTCAAGTCGCATGCGGCCTTCCTCCAGCTTTTGATGTCTCTAGGAATGGCTGTGTCATCCTGGCGCCGCTCTGACTCGGCCGACGCTGGGGGCGTCTCATCGAGCACACTCTCGTCCCCCTTCATCAAAGAGTAAGCACAACGCAGAGGTTGATTGAAAGTGACTCTCACCTCACGGAAGCACCACGCGTCATCGGGGA
The DNA here is from genome assembly GCA_007026445.1 of Schizophyllum amplum. Lineage (NCBI taxonomy): Eukaryota > Fungi > Basidiomycota > Agaricomycetes > Agaricales > Schizophyllaceae > Schizophyllum > Schizophyllum amplum. Next base: position 412,180 of record VDMD01000027.1, on the reverse strand, counting down.
GGAGCCGAAGCACAGCAAGAAGGTCGACACTCTCCCATAAGTAATCGGCAGCGATGTCGTACCATAGCCGATTGACGCGCATCGCGCTGGCGAGGTTGGTGTATATATTGCCGTCCCTCGCAAGGAAATCGAGCACGATGTCAAGAACCTCGACCGGCAGCATCTCCATACACGCGGGGCGCATTGTTGAGATGAGGAGTGACTGTTGACGATGGGTGACTGTTGACGATGGGTGACTGTTGACGATGGGTGACTGTGAGGGTCTATCGACGGTGAGCGGCAGCGAGGATGACGGGAAAGAGGAAAGAATGGAAATGACCAGGCTGCGAGCGAGCGCTTATAAGGGTTACAACACGACGTGCTCGGACCTGAGGCTGTGAGAAGCTTCTTATTATCATGACTCGCTATGAATTGCTCATGCGACAAAGAATGCAGACAATTGTGGCGCAACGGGTCCGACGATCACAGCGCCATTGTAGACCACACACAGCTTACATCCGTTCGCGAGCTCATGAGGCGCCGAATCAGAGCAGCTAACAAGTAAATTTCCATCAATAAGGCCCTTCTGCGCGCAAGCACTAACTCGCTTACCTCCTCCAGTAAAACCCTTCCTAACAAAGTTCGCTCCCCTGGTCCTTGCTCTTGAGACGCTCTCCTGGTCCTCGCTCGCGAGACCGAGCACGAGGACGCTGTTGATGGGGAAAGACGCTCGAGAGATGCAGCCCGCATCTGCATTCGCTGCCCCGCAGGAAGCATAGCGAGACCAGTAACAGATCATCGGCCATCCGTCATAGAGAGCTAGAACCCTACGAGATCGGTTAGCGCCTCAAAATTGCATTGAATTCGCGAAGACCGTTGAGTCACGCAAGGCGTCTCGCGCACAATAAGCCTCAAGCCGGGGACGCGCCGCGGCCATGAGATAAACCAGTTCTGCGAAAAGGGACACGTACTGGAGTCTGAACGTCGGCTTCAACGCATGACCGCCCACTTCGATATCACGAGTCTCGGAGGGTAGCATGACGCCGACGCGCTGAGCGTAGGATGACGCCGAGCGCATGCCCACGAGCACGACGCCAACCTCCGAGCTGACCATTCTACGCAGCGCGTCCGATTCCTGGGCTGGGCGAGCGCCCGATTCCTAGGCTGGGCGAGCGTCCGAGGCTGAGCGAGCGTGAAGACCCGAAAAGCGTGATCAGCGATCGCCGTGCGGCTGGGAGGGCAGTGAGTACGGGGCGTACAGCACTCTCACACTATCGTAGACCGGCGAGAAGCTATCGTAGACCGGCGAGGCATGCTCACCGAGTGCGACTGAGGATTGGGCGGACACAGGCACGGACCGGCGAAGAGGTAGATGACCTTGACCCTTGCACGCCTCCGTCGTGGACAACGTGTGGAGATGGAGGTCGAGGTCCATGGTGCGGTCGAGGTCGAGATCGAGGTCGAGATCGAGGTCGATGGTGCGGACGAGGCCGATGATATTGTCGAGGTCGAGGTCGACGCTGCGATTGATGTTTTGGAAGATCTGCCGGCCTTGTCGTCGAGCCCGATGGTGCACTTGTCGTCGCGGTTGACGTCGTCCTCATCATCGCGGTCGAGGTTGTCAATGACGACGGGCGCCCTATCACGAGGATAATGATGTTCTTCTCGTCGAGGTAGGTAGGAGATCGTCTCGCCGTCCAGGACAACATTCGGGTCCTGCCGGCGCCGACGTCAGTATATGAGCCTCGTCGTGCACCAGGGCCGACGTCGACCTCGCTGTCGTAAAGTTGATGTCGTAGGTGGTGTCGTTCTTGCTGGCGCAGACGATGAAGCTCTTGCCGAATCAGGCGGCGGGAACTTTATATCCGAGATTGATAGCGTCCGTGCCGTTGAGGTCGATGTTGCTGTCGGTGAGGTCGACAGTGTCCGTGGCAGCGTAGATGACGAGCTGGGGCTTGAGCGACCCGACAGCCTCGAGCGCCCGAGCTTCAGAGCAGGAAGTGAGGCATTCTTAAGCAATCAAGCACCCATCGTGCACGCGGGGCCTGAGCTAGAGGGCGGTGGGGAAAGGTAGACGCTGCTCGACGCCGGTGAATGTATGATCTGAGTGCTGGAGGTCCGGAAGGGGTGAGAATCTTGAAGGGCATAGGTAACGCGTCGGGATCCAATCTAGGTAGCAGCGATTCTCGTTTTCCGGAGCTTCATGTCAATGAGGGCGAAGATGGTGTTACTGCGTAGGGAACTCTCCGAAGAGTCGTACGGGGCGCTAGGATTCGACTGGGCGGGGAGCATGGCGGAATATGGGCAGGAGTGAGGAGATGGGAAGGCAGGGAAGAGCAAGACGCTACGAGCCGATCGACATCCGAGTCTATGTTCGTGTAGAACTGAGAACATACACGCACGTATATCTGCCGTGTATGCAGAGCTGCACGTTGGTCAGTTAACGTAGCCAACTGCCGTGAGAGGCAAGGAGGCACCCGAACCAATGACGGAACTGCCAGAGTCTCGCGCAAGCCCTCTCCAGGTCGCAGCTTGCTTCATCCGCGCTTCAGCAGGTCGACGTTCAATGTGCAGTCTGCAGGATCAGACGATGGTGCGGTATCAAGATATTGCATTGTACGATCTGTGGCAACTACATGTTGTCGGAAGGAGCCGAACAAGAGCTGAATACTGGCTGAGTATGAGGACGAAGGCGCTGGCAGAGAAGGCGCGGCGCGAAGCCGCATGACGATACGACCTGCCCTCAAAAATCGGGTCACCGGCCCGAGCGCCTTTTCTGACCGCGAGCCGTGGCCACACCGTCACTTCAACTTTACCACCACCCTCAGGCGTCTGTAGCGCCTTCCACGGCTCAACTGTGTGCAAGCGGCTCTATCTAGAAATGAATATGATGAAGCCTTTTACTTCTGGATTATGGTGGTCTGACCGGCTGTCACCACGCGGCGCAAAATGCCAGACCGGTCGACCTCTGCACATTCAACCCTGGCCCGCCCACGCCTTTATCTATCGGCAGTCATACTTGTAGATATACTAGGTGATCTAATATGCACTTCGTCAAGACCTTCAATGCAGATACGGCTTCAAGATCTGTTTGCTGGCAGGTACGAGGCGAACGCAGGCACCACCAAGGACCCCCAGATCAAAACAGACCCGATCAACGGGACTGTCCACTCTCCCGTTTTTCTCTTGAACATCTTCCACCTACTGACCACGAGGCGCATCCGTCTCTCACCCTGAGGCTGCATAATCCCTGCATCTTCGCCCCCACGACGATCGGTTTTACGGAAATAGCAATTCACAATTTCGCCTCTACTTGGTGAGCATGTGTCTCATCCTCCACTGCAGGCCACGGCGCGCTCGTCTTGATCGCCAACCAACACATAACATGTATATAAGCTCCTGGCAGCAGCGCGACTCTGTCAACACAGAACGAGGCTTCTCGACAACGTCGAAGCCGCTGCTCGCCCTCTACAGCCGCATCGACCACGGCCACACTATCTTCGTCATAAGATAAGGATCACATTGTTTTACGGTGCACTATGCTCGAATGTTTTACGACGACTCTGACGAGCGTCTTGCAGGCATTCAAATATTCAGCAGCCATCGCCGCGTTTGCGTGACTATCTCAACCCTGCCTCCCCCCACCCTGACGTCTTACAGACGCCGCAACTCACGCAGCTCCTTCCTCCTCATTATGATCACCCCTCTACTCCTCACATCCACCGTCTATTTTCTCGTCTACTACTACTTCAAGATCGCCGTCGCTCTAGCGCCGTATCCACCAGACATCGCCGTAATCCGCCAAATTACCGCCACGCACTTGCTCATATTCGCGCGGGTCAACGTGAGTTGGTTGATCGCTGTATATATCGAACCCGGGGCTCAACATCTCCACAGCACGTCCTATCCGACGTCGTCGTTTAAGTTGTCGGGCCCGCCTGAATTCTTTGGCCGCGGAGCTGCCGCGTCAAGTGCACCCTTTCTCTCGCCGTTCTGGCGACTGCAGGTAAGACAGTCTGCCGCAGCTTGACGCGTCCATCATTTTCCTTACCTTGTCCTCCATCGCGCCCAGTACCTCGTCCACCATCTCGCCTCTCTCGTCCTCGTCTACCGCGCCGTCCTCCATCACGCCTTCTCCCGCGTCCACCATCTCGTCCACATGGCCCTTCGTCTCGCCCAATGCCTCGTCCTCCGTTCATCATCTCGCCCACCTGGCCCGCCTCCTCACAGACTCATATTCACTCCGCGTACACTCCTCGAACACTCACATTTGCTCTTCGTACACTCGCATTTGCTCCTCGTACGATCACATCTGCTCCTTATACTCCGATATTCACTCCTCGTACACCAACATCCACTCCTCATACACTCACACTCACTCCTCATAGTACACTAACACCCCCCTCCAACAGGCAGCATCGCCGAGTTAGCCTACTCCTACCGTATAAAATACGGCGCCTCAACCGACCTCCCCGAACTCGCGGTCAACTACATCCGCGCGTTCACCACGCCCGACATCCTGACGGATGTGCTCTCGACGGTGTGGGCGGCGGTCATCCTGACCAACGATATATCGACGGCGTTGGTGGCAGTCAAAGACTAGTGTATGTTGTCTCACTTCGCCTCAACCCTTCGTCCACTATCTCTGCCCGCCATCAACTACTATCACCGTCTGCCAGTAGTCGCTATTGTTATCGGCAATTAGTCGTTGGCGTCGTCTGATCATCGCTGACATTGTCTCTTCTAGGGCATATCTCCCTGGACCATGCTAAGTTGTCGTGATCATTTCTGCCGCTCAGAGCCCTCCTACTTACGCGATACGTCCCCGCCGTCCGTACAAACGGATCTACGCTATCGGAGAATGGATCTACGCTATCGGAGGGCTCGCCTGGATCGACGCTATTGGAGGGTTCGCCCAGCGCGTGCCAAGTGGACAGAGACGCATTCGTTCCGGGCACCCTTCCACCGCGTCTCCATAAGGACATGCTGATATGATGACGACGCTGTCGTGCTGAAGAACTTCCTGTCGAAGCCTGGTCGAACGCTCGAAGCTCAAGGGCGTGGATAAGATGCTGGAGACGAACAACGGCTTCGTCCGGGTGAACTGATGATTCAACTTTGCCTAATTTGGTTATAATTGCGCTGTTGTTGCGTCTAGAAGCAATGCTGACTCACAATCAAGGAACGATGCATGCTTAAACGTAAGTACGACGGCTTTATCACGAAGTTGAACATTGTGCCACGTGGCTGTCACGCCGGATTGAGCCGGCAGGCCGGCCACTGCCAGAGCACATCCTCCCGGATGGCAGACTCCACATCGTCGAGTTTTCGCTCGCCGAAGCCTGACCTGGCATGCCATCCGCCAGACTCGCGAAGGACGGCTTGGCCGAACGCTCATCATGGCCGCCGACGACGCAGCGAGTGCTTACCATCATCGATAAGCGCCCCGTTGTCGTGCGGTAGCCGCAGGTGCAGACGCTCTAGATCATGATGATAGAGCCTGCGCGCCACCTCGAGAAGTCCGACACCCGCTGCCTGTGATTCTACGTGAATTTGATGGTCGCGAGGCCGCTGCTATATACTCGCTCGTGTGCGGCGATCCCGAGTCTCTTCTGCCGCGCTGTTGTCCCGGCGCTGGCCCACTCGACGATGACGAGTGGCCTCAGTCGCATGTATCATGATGCGCCTATATACCAAGGGATGGCCTCTCTGGCGTATGGTGCGTCACGTTCTTTCACGTCATTCACGCCTGGCTGACCACAGTACGCCGCAGGCATTCATGCCGCGCTGTACATAGCGTCCGTCTCAGCCCTAGCGTAGGCACGCGGCCCCCTATTGTGTCCTGCAGGAAGCTGACCGCCTCAAAGGCGCCTCCCAAACAGCAGCCGGTTTCTTTCCTTCATGATGGCGCTGATGTTTTCCACGTCCACTGCGTGGATCATCATCCTCATCCGTCTCCAGTCCTTCAGCCTATTGGTGCGTTATCGCCCTGACGACGCGCCTGCACTCCCGAATGGCCTCGCTGGGCTCACGGCGGCGGTTGCCCGTATCAACGTACGTGTACACTCGGTAATTTGCGGCGTCTTCCTGACATCTCGGGGGCAGTATATGCTCTCCGACGTTATCGTCGCTTGGCGAGCGTGGGTTCTCTGGCCAGGGAATCGCCCTGTTAGGTGCACACTCGCGTTTGCGCTCTGTCTCCTCGTAGGTAAGGCTCTTATCCGCGCGCGGGGGACGCGTAACGGTGGCCACCCGGACTCACCCATCTACAGTCAGCGGCTTCAGCGAACTCGGATACACGTACTCGAAATACGGCCCGTATTCATCCCTGGCAAAGCTTCCTGACCGCACCGATAATTATATCCGCGCCTTTACTGGATCTCTCCTCGTTGTCCTCTCAAACTTACTCTCAACGACTCTCGTGGCCATCAAAGTCTGGTAAGTACTCATAGCATCGACCGATCTGCCACTGACTGTGCTTGGTTTGGGTTATACCAGGCAGTACCGACGTAATGTCAAGTCTTACCTTGGAAGGTCGACACAGACACGAGTAGAGAAGCTCCTGCTTTTGTTGACCGAGTCCGGGTTTATCTACAGCGCGGTTTGGGTAGGCGGCGCGCGCGATTCTGTTGTACAAATGTGGCGCTTACTACATTTTCGCAGATCGTATATCTCGGAGCTGTCTTTGCAAGCGCCAACACAGATGACGGGGATATACTGAGCGTCGCGAGTGGGATGGGAACCATGCTTCCGTCCATTGAGGTCAGGAACGTTGTCCACTATGCCGTTTACGTTCTGATGCCCAACATACTAGGGAATGTATCCCACCCTCGTCGTGCTCATCTGCTCCTTGCAGAGCTCGCCCACGCACGAGTTGGAGACTATGCAATTCGAGGTGTACACGGACACCGACGGTCATACCGCATCCACCTCTGGACGTAGTACGGGACGAATTAGGGCCGAGTCGATCGGTTTCCGCGTGAACGATGGTGAGGAAAACGCACATCCAATGGAAACATTCAGTAGCAGTCGTTACAAAGCTTGTTCGTCTACGACCACGATCTCTCCCTCTCTAGAGCGTTGTAATGGTAGTTGATTCAAGGAGCTCTGGCTACCGCGTCAATCAGCAGATCCGTACATGTTCATTTGCAGCGTTGATATCGGAGACATCGGAGGTTCGATCCGTCTGTACTGCCAGGCGACCAGGAGACTGATACTCAGCGCGCCCGGAACAACCGCTGTACGTCTTCAAAGCGTACGTGCGCCGCGCTGTCGATTACATGGAAGACAAGTGCCTCCCCACTCATGGCACGCTCGGGCTTGCCATCATACATCGACGGATTGAGCCCGGCTGTCTCTATGCAGTGAATAAGACGAGGGTGGGGTACTGGTCGGAATTTCGTACTTATATGGCTCGATGAATACGCAGCACTGGCGCGGAAAAGGCAAGAGAGAGTGACTGAGAGGATGTATACACTGCTACTATACAGGGAGCAAAGTAAATGATAATGCACCGAGGAACTACACGGAAGTTGGAAAGAGCAGAGCCGCGGCGATGGTGGGAGGAAAAGACAGAGGCGGCGCTCGGGCATCAGTCTTTTGGCCACACAATTGCGAGGCATTTGGTGACTCACGAGGTTGAGCGAAGCTCCTGATGGTAGGGCGAAACCTTAACCAGCGTCGCGAGGCAGCCCGAAGCTTTCGCCGAGCTTGGGAGCTTGTCCGAATAGTTTTCGGCAGCTCGGGAGGTTATCGGAATGATTTTCATAGGGTCCGGAGGTTTTCCGTTGTTTGGAATGTATGTAAAATGATTATTGGAGCCTTGCGATCCAGTGTAAGAGTTCTCGGTGTCCTCTTATATAACGTCGTTAAAACATCCTAGGTGGCAGTAGCTACGCCGCTGTCCCCTGGCAGGTGCCGTGGCCTTCCGACGCATTGTCCCCCAGTCTTGAGGTTTTACTGCTCTCTCAGTTTGCACCCTGCCCTTGATGACCTCCAGAGTCACACCTCTGTACGCTCTATACCACCAGTAATTACCTATTGACAATTACCACACACGTTCCCGGAGAATGAGCAGGCTTGACGGCGGCGATTACCGTATTCGGACAACAATGCTCGACACCAGCGCTGAACAGATTCCTGTCAGTGGCGTTCTGCCTCACTTGAGCTGCATGAGCGTCGTTGAGTAGCAGATGTAGGGAAGCGGTGAAAGGGTCTCTGTTGCTCAAGCCTCAGGCTCAGTGTCATGGCCGCAGCCCACAGGCGCGTCGCGGTTATTGTGCTTCTTTTGGAAGCGTCGATGACGTCACTGCAGTCTGCGCGTCACGCGTCATCTGCCCGGGCGTCCATTTCTCGGACTTCTTGCCAATGCCCTTCTTCCTTCCTCCCACCATGCCCTCCTGTTCACCGTGACGGCGGATACGCTCTCATTTCCTCTCATACGACAGCCGCGGCCCGTCCCCGATGGATCGGTTGGCCGGGCCTACTAGGAGACCGATGCCCTTGTCGAGCTGCTTGAATCGACGCGCGAAGGCAGGCAGACGACGCGAAACGGTCTCGACCTCGCAATCACGGTCGTGGCTAGCACCTTTGGGAACACGATCGTCGTTGCCTGCTTCCCGCAGCCACTTTGCCAACAGCTCCTGGCCAAAGGATCTGGTGAGCAGAAGGCGCTCGTGCACCTCTGATCGCGTTGGTGAGTCCATATATGCGCGCATACATGTTGCCTAGAAGGTCGGATGCTCATACACATGCTTTGCTCTATGCAGACTCTCGCTACAAGGGCGGATGCAGGCAGCGCCTGAGCGCGCGCTTGCATCAGAACGATCCGGATAGTGAGTCGTACCACAAAGTCGTACTAGCACAACTGACGGTGCACACATTCAGCGTCGAAACGCGCGCCTCAACCGATCAATCAACCTCCCTCACCGCCACCACCACCACCACCACCACCCCCCCCCCCCCCCAATCCCGCTCGCATGCCGCTTAGCTGCATCACTTGGCCAAGCAGCGATCACTGCGATCTGGAGGAAGTCAGAGGAAGTAGACGAAGGTACGTGTGAAAAGACGGACAAGTGAATTGACACACTCACAGTCCAGGCGACGAGTACGCGGCCGGCCGAAAGGCGCGACGCAGCCCTCATCGGAGCCTGGGGTTTTATGTAGGTTTCTGCCTTCATATCGTAGCGGTAGTACTACAGACCACGCCCGTATCTCATATAGCAATAATGCTACATCATATTGTTTTGCATTATTGAGGACAGTGAGCAATTGTGCCCCTCGGGAGGCCTTGAAAGCCTTCTAGACCTTCCAAGGGCTCAAAAGTGTGCTGCACGTTCCAAGGCTGCGAAAGCGTACCGGGCCTCCCGAGCTACGAAAAACCTGCCGGACCTCCCGAGCTTCTGCAACCTGCCGAGCTTCGGTCAACGTGGCGAGTTTTGCGCAAGCTCGTCATTATTCCTAATCCTGGATATGTTGCATAAGACTACGAGACTTTCGGAGACATTCCGGGCCTCCGACAAGCCTCCGAACTTTGTGGCCAAAAGACTGATGGGAATATTGGTCAGTGGCACTACCGGTGACACCCTTTTGGGCACGTGATGTGTCACCCGAACTCCAACCTTCAATTCGATTCCAATTCGAGTCGCGAGCGAGAAGGCAAAGTAGAGAACGGTGAATAGATAAGCATTATCCAGTTTATCAACAGTATCCTACACAGAGACAGACGATGCACAGGATACTACTTAAGGACTGAAGCCAACAACGATGACCTGAGATTACTTACCATCGCCACGACGCCTATCCCTACTCCTCGTCTACTTCCATACTGATATCTTCCTCGTCAAACCTATCCGAATAATCAATGTCTTCGCCAATACGCTCGACCTCTTCCAGACGGACAATGGTCTGGGACGCCTGGGGAAACACACGCTTCGCAAAAGCGCAAAGGACAACCTCACGATAATCAAAGTACCCGCTCATCGTCAGCGACTCCAAACTGCGCGACTGCGGGAGACCAATGTCCGCCGACATACGGCCCAACTCCTCGTCGACGAAGATGCCCACAGCGAGACTGACAAGCATTGGGCAGCCCTTAGCAAACACCAACAGGGACGACGCAGGGCAGCGAATGTCGAGCACCAGATGTTCAAGCGAGGACCACGCGCATGCGATCCTGCAGACATCGGCAACCGTCAGAGCGGGGAATCCCGCATAGTCGAAGGCCGGGCGAAGGTAGAGCTCCCTCAACTCGCAAAAGCCCAGAAGGGGCTCGATACAGTCCATCTGGATGTCGTCTGGCGAGCCTTCGACGCTCACGTCAAGTCGCCGCAGGACACCCGGGCCGGCGGTGCTTGCGATAAGGCGGATGACATCCAGCGCGGACTCGGCCTTGTGCACTATACCAATGTCCAGCCATTGAAGACGGTCCACCCAGCCCATCTGTAGGACGGCGCGCAGGAAGCAGATGTCGATGTCGCCCAATACTCGCAGGTGCCACATATTCTGAAAGCGGTGACGGTCGGCGGGGACGGATCGGTCCGTCATAGTGGACTCGAAGTCCGCCTGGGTGGGCTCGAATGTCGCCTTGGTGGGCTCGACTTTCGCCTTGGTGGGCTCGACGTCCGTCAAAGTCCGTCTCGGTGAACTCGAGGCTCGACAGGTGCGGGAGCAGCGAGATGGCGTTCCACGCCTCGTTGGAGAGGTAGTACACGCTGAGGTCCTCGAGCGCGTGGCATTCGAGCAACGCGTTGACGAGGTACTGGTCCATCACCACGAACGCGTCATCTTCCGACACCGTGGGCATGCCATCGTCCGACACCGCAGACATGCCATCGTCCGACACCGCTGACACGTCATCGTCCGCATTGGAGCTGACGTTGTTCACGAGCAGCCGAACAAGTTTCGAGAGCCTGATCGGCGGGTCCAGGGAGCGCAACCGTGAAAGCACGTCGGTGCTGGTCACGGATGGCCAGAGCTCGAGTTCGACCATGTTCGGGCTGGCGGAGCGCAGCACTGAGCGTGGCCGCACGCACGTTGTAGAAGTACCAGCTTGAGCACGGCCAGCAGATCAACGTCGGACCAGAGAAGGGGGATCGCGAGCTGGTGCCACTGCTTGTTGACACGCGCGACTTTCGCAAGCGTGTCGCAGCGCTCGCGGAACGCCAAACATTGGGGGCAGCATCGGTGGGCGATCGCGTCGATGAAGTAGAGTATGTTAGCGACGACGGAAGAATCTTGCACTACGGAAGCGGAATACATCGTCAGAGATGCTCTACCCAGGAAGAAGATGGGGGCTTACCATAGTTTTGCGTCCGTTATAAGCATTCCGCACGGTGCGTGAGAGGCAGAGCCGGTGAACGTGGCCTTCGCAAGACGGGAACAGCCTTTGGGCGAGAAGTGTGTGTCCATGACGACCTTTTGTTCACGTAAGGGGATAAGGACAAAGGAAGATTTGGATGCGCATGACAACACTGGCTGAAGGACAGACCTCAACCGTGTGGGAAGCGAAGGGTGCAGTTATCTTTTGGTTCGATAGTTGCTTGTTTCTCTGGCATGATTGTTATGATTCCTTTAGAGTGAGAATGGTCGCGGAACTCCGAACTGGTGCGCGAGTCAGAACAATAGTTCTGGGAGTTGGGAACAAGGAGTATGTGGCGTCCTAGACGACCGGACCGACCAGTCCGGCGCTTAGACACACGCGTCTCACGTGACCACTGACGTCGTCTCCGTCCTTCCCCTGACTTGCCCGCGTTGTTTGCTGCTCTTCGTCGCGGAGGACCCGTCCGCCAGCGCTCGCACTGCAGATGCGAAAAGAGTTCCTGAAGGCAAATACTTTCTAGATAAACTGGTCACCTCCCCTCTTCACACGCGAAAATTTGACGATCTACATTGCGGCGTCGGCGCACCTGGAGGCGAACAGGCGCTTAACTGAAAATAGTCGACGCGCCGACCTAGTTTGACGCGTACATTTGAAACAGTGCGTCTCCTTGCTTCATGGACGCTTTCGCTGGTACTGACAGGGACTTTTCCCAGACCAATACTATACGATCACGCGAGATATCTGCCGCTGAACGTCTGTAAAATATTGCTTGAGGGTGCGTTACCTACAGCACGCCTTGCCCTCGCCCCTCTGAGCTTCTGCAGGCTACCTCACAGTCACGACTACCGATCTCGATCACGCCCAGCGCTGTGCGCGCTATCAATCATGGCCCTATACGATGCTCTATCCATGCTCTACCCGTCCTTCAACGCACTACCCATCGTCCTACTCTTTGCATGCATCCTCTACTTCGCCCTTCCTCGTATCCGTCTCCTCCTCATCCTCGCTATAGTACTCTACACGGGCTGCCTCATCCTCCCCCTGCTCTACTCATACGCCCTCCTACCCGTCTGGCGCACCGTCCTCTTCCCCGTCTGGCGCGTCGCAAGATACGTCTTCGTCCCCTTCACATTCGCCGCCCGCATGATCTACCGTGGCGCACGCCTCGTCGTCCTCGCCGCGCGCCAGGTCGCCATCTGGATCGCATGGCTCGGCTTCTACGTGCACTTCGGCCGCCTCGGCTTCGACTACCTGCTCGACGGGTGGGACTGGGTGTACGAAGCCGCGCGGCGCGTGGGGTACTTCTTCGAAGAGATGGAACGCGAGGGCAAGACGCGGACGCAGGCGGAGAAGGCGGCGGCAGCGGAGGACGACGACGACGATGAGATGCCGGATCTGGAACCGGAAGAGCCGAGGCGAGGGAGCACGGGGGCGGGCCGGCGCGGATCGAAGAAGCGGCGAGGCAGGGGCAGATAGTCAATCTGCAGGTCGATCTTTGTACTCACGGATGGCAGTGAATAACGAACGCGTCAGTCACTTCCAAGAAGCGCGAGTGATCATCTGAGATGAAATATGCGGTAGTTCAGTCTTCGAACGCGGAGGGCCTACCCTCAAGTGACCCTTCAGTTCATCAGCGCCGCGGAACATGACAGATGCAGTAAACCAACAGCGCGCGATCAGGTCACTCGCCACCTCCATCTTTCAAGAACAGTTGAATCCGCTGGCAATGATATGTACGAACTTACAACATCCCGGCATGTACAGCATCGGTAAGCGCCTACTGTGTTCATCATGCGAGTCTGACATACATGTATATCTCCTCAACCCGCGATGAGCGTCACCTCAACAGCTCGGCGACCATACCGCGCGGGATTCTGCATGATCCCGGCGCTAGTCAGGCGACCAAGTTCATAGCTATATAACAACTCGTGGGCGCAACTCTTCTCTACAGTGTCGCTCTTTGAACGATGTCCAGTGCTCCTACTCGCCTGTATCATGATGCTGCCATTAGCGAAGCCATCACTGCGCTTGCATATGGTATGTCATGCGTTACTAGGCCGCTCGCATCTGCCTCATGACAAATCACAGGCGTCCATACTACGCTGTACCTAGCGGCTCTATCTGCGCTCGCGTACGTCCATGGTCCCTGCTTTCTCGGCAGACTATTCTGCTCACGAAAGGAACTATATAGCAAGCGGACCTCGAAACGCCCTTACTTCCTCCTCGTCACAATCACGTTGATGTTCATCACATCCACCGCATTTTTCACCCTTGTCACCTTCCTCAAAGCCAGGGCCCTACTAGCTCTATACCGATCCGATATTTTTATTGCATTGACCGCCCGCACTGCTGGTCCCGCGGCGGCTCTTGCTCGAATTAATGTTCGGTATCTTACAAGCAGTTAGTCAGAGCGCTGATGCTTTCAAGGAAGTACATCCTCTCCGACGCCATCGTCACCTGGCGAGCATGGATTCTCTGGCCGCAAAATCGCCCCGTCATGTGCGCGCTCGCGCTCGCGCTTCTTCTCACGACAGGTAAGTGATCCCTCCTCGGCACGCGGCGGAATAAAGTCCGCGAAGGACTGCCCGTGTCAGTTGGCGGCTTCAGCGAGTTCGGATACACCTACGCAAAATACGGCCCGTCATCCGCCACGTCGTCTCTTCCAGATCGCACGGACAACGTCATCCGTGCTTGTGCCGCGGCGCTCCTCGTCGTTCTCACGAACCTGCTCTCGACTACTCTCGTGGCCATCAAAGTCTGGTCAGTGCCATGGGCGATAACTTTTGACCGGTCCACATGGAACTGACGTTGGTGCCCGCTTCGTGGTTGCGATGTACTCAGGCAATATCGACGCGATGTCAAGTCCCACCTGGGGCGCACGACGCAGACGCGCGTGGAGAAGATCCTGCTTCTCCTAGCCGAGTCGGGCGTCCTTTATAGCGCGATCTGGGTGAAGAATTCAATGCATGTTCAGTAAATGGCACAAATCCGCTTACCATGATACTATTCCAGCTTGCGTATCTCGCAGTTGGGTTTGACAACGTCGATGTCTATGACGGTCACGACTTGACCGTCGCGGATGGTATAAGTGTCGTGATACCCTCTATTGCGGTAATGCAACCCGGTTTTTTTTTTCAAGCCGGACTATGAGCTATCCTCACTGTGCTCGTATTAGGGAATTTATCCTACCCTCGTCGTCCTCATCTGTGCGCTGCAGAACTCGCCCACCCACCACATCGAGACCATCGGGCTCAATGCGTCGATGTGCGACAGCGGTGGCACGCCCGCCGATGCACGGGCAGGTGTACGACCGGGGGAGGCGTTGATCTTCCATGTAACCGACAGCGCGGGGAGCACCGTGGCGACAAGTGGTAGTCGTCCTTGAGCGCGCTCGCCGGACGCCGCCGTGACGCCGACGTGTCATTCCGCAAGAACTGACCACGAAGACAAGCCAATTGTATTGAGTCTATCTGCGCCGTACACAATGCTACATGTCATCGCCAGAGTCGTAACGAGTGTCACTTTGTCGGAAGCAGTACGTCTAGTGGGTCTCGCTCAGTCAGCAGCATAGCTCGCTCGTCGATTTTAACTCGAATCTTGCTTGCACCGCTCCGGCTTGACACCGACAGAGCCAGTTCTGATGGGGAAGTTGCGAAATTGAACTTCCGAACACGAGCATCACGTGGTCGTGCGAGCGAGATCACGAGTTGCTCTCCTGTGGTTTTCTTCTCTCTGGACACGACGACAGCTCTTCTCCGATGTGCATCTGCACACCATCTATCTGAATATGCCTCTATTTAAATTCATGCTATGTTATACAGCATGCCCTGCAACCTACTCGACCCTCTGACGCTCGTCCGGAATTGAATGGCCTTCATTGCACTGGGCTGCACTCGCACAGCCCCAGCTTGACAGTCCATGTACACTATCGGGTATGTGACCACGCACCATTCAGTGTTTACTGCTTTTCTACCGCTGCAGTGGACGTGATCTCTGCCTGGAACCCTCATACTTAGATCGCCGTGGCTACACTGGCATCTCTCGTACATCCCCGGACGATCACCTTCGCTTTCCTCATGTCTGACCTACTGCCCACACCGACACCATCGGCAGGCGCCGTCAAGCTTACGGGCATGGAAGGACAGATGAAGCTCGCTGCGCTTTGCGTGGAGTCCGTCCTCTTTGGCGTCTTTCTCACTCTCGTCATCGCGATATTTTACGTGCTCTCTCGGAGGTCTACGGCGGCGTTCAAGACCTCTTCCAGCTCGAGACATCATCACCTTCTGATTGCTCTGATACTCCTTCTGGCCATGCTGACTGGGGTACGTCTGGGTCCCCGTCCTTGCGGACGCCTGCTTATAACTTCCAGCATTGGATCTCCACCGTCATTCGCGCCTTCGATGCATTCGTGAGCTGGCGCCACGGGAAGCACGCATCCGAATATTATGCAGAGATCACGGGCCCAGCCTGCATAGCGCAGTCGGTCTTCCACAGCGCTACAGTCATCGTCGCAGATGCCATTGTAGTGAGCATCCCCGTCAGACCTTGCTGACGATTTGTTCTGAAGGTCCGCTGCAACTTTGTAGATCGCCCGTCTCTACATCATCTGCGACTATCACAGAACTGCAATTATTCTGCCGGCGCTTTTGACAACGGGCCTGCTCGGTACGCAGTCATGCGGCGTCTATCCAGCGGTCGTCATGCTCATTTCTCTCAGTCTCCGCTGTAGGAATCGCCTACGCATACGGTGCAGTGAGTCGCCTTCTCACAGTAGATCTTCCCAGTCTCTCCGTTCAGCGTGATGTAACCGAAGCAGGATACTAAAACCGCTCACCCAGTACCGAGCCACCGTTCCTGCTACTCTCACTTCCCTGCACGATTGGAAAATGGCGCATTCCGTATTCACAATATGGTGCGTGCTGTCTGTGTTCTCCGTTGTCTCTCGTGCGCTGACGAGTCCTTCAATCCCAGCACAAATATCTTCTGCACTGGTGGGTTACCTCGCAGAACAGCTTCGAATGGGGGCCCAGCTTCGAGGAGGGGAATGACCGTTGACGTTGAAGCCGCCTTGAACTGCCCGTCCCTTTGCGAGTACACATTCCGCTGACCATCCCATTCTGCAGTCGTGATTGTCTGGCGCGTTGAACGCGTCAAGCGACAAGCGCCGAATATCAGCGGGGGAACATCATTGACGGTGAGATATCTCCTCATTCTGCGCCATCGGTATTCTCATCTTCACCGCCCCATTGCGGCGCCTCCGCCTTTTCTTTGCCTTGCCATCCTCGCACTCCCAAACCAGCAGTCGGTCATCCTTCTCATGGCTGAGAGCGCCGCCTGCTACACGTGCGTATCTTCCAACTCCCCGTCCGCCCGGGCCAGTAAAATAACAACAATGATGGATCTACTTACTCGCCGTTTTCAGATCCATCGTGCTCGTGACGCAAATCACCTACGGCCTCGGGCACGTCTCGAACTACTTCTTCATGGACTGCATCCCGCCCGTCGCGGCCCTCGCGGCTGTCCTAGCCCACGCGCGCGCGGTACTGGCCAAGGAAAGGAATAACGGGCGAGCCCGTGGCTTCGGCGAGCACGCCCTTGGATTCCGCGGGCAACCCGGTGCATTCGCCGCGCAAAGAGGTATCAACTGGGGTGGCGGCAGAGCGAGCGAGACGGTGTGGCCTGTCCCAGGGCGTGATGGCCGCCGGAGAATGGCCTCGGCAGATGATTTTGGCAGCGACGGCTCTCAGATTCGGCTTCCTATCCACATCATGCGCTCCGTCACCGTGGAGTCGTGCACTGACGGGGTCGGGAAGTATGTGACGGACGGGGTGGGGAAGGATGTGACGGACGGGGTGGGGAAGGATGTGACGGACGGGGTTGGGCATTACGTGACGGATGGGGGCGGGAAGGATGTGACGGACGGGGTCGGGAAGGGCTCGACGGACGGGACCAGGAAGGACGAGTCGTGTTCGTTCAAGGCGACGACTCGTTGACGGCTGGGGCGATGTATCAAGTTGTAGAGATATTTACGGTCCTGTAGAGATACCTACGGTCTTGTAGAGATATTACAGCCTCCTCACCGCCCCCTCGTACCACTCCACGACCGTGCCCCGCACGCCATGGGCCTCGAGCAGAGCGAGAATGGCGGGAGAGGCGAGGTGCGCGTCCTCGGCGGTCGTGCTGCCGGGATGGACGGCGATCCAGATAACCACGGGCCCGAGTGTGTCCTTCTTCCTGTTCTCCGTCACGGTGATAAGCCCCTTCCCGTCCTCACTGGCGAACCGAGCGGTGTGGATGGCCGAATACCGGATCTTCCGCCGCTTCAGCTCGTCCCGGATCTGCGGCGCGACCGTGCGCCAGACGGGGTTGAGGGGCGTGTTAAAGATGCCGTGGGCGGTCTTGGCGGGGATGTGCTGGAATCGGCCGCCGGTAGGACGATAGAAGGGGGTGTCTGCCCAGTTCGAGCGGTAGAGGAGCTCGGGAGGGTCGGGGGGGATGCCGTAGTAGTAAGTTACTTTCTCAAACTCAGTGGGAGTGTACGGGGCGGGAGCGGTTATGATGCACTCAGGATAGGGAAAGCTCTGCAAAATTGCAAAGTGGTAAGTGCAAGGGGGCACTCTATACATGATCGAACACAAATCACCCTCCCGTGGAAAAAACGTCACCTGATCTGACTCACTCACTGGACTGTTCCAGGGGCAAGTCACGTATCTCTCTTCATGCACCTCCGCACTACGCCCTCCACATTGCCTCTCCGGCTGCCTCTCTTCCTCTCGCCCTGGCATTTCAAGATCCTCATTTTTGGCTCATGTGCCAGAGAATTTTTTCGCCTGATTTGACTGAGAGTGACTTGAAGTCCAATGTCGGACGTGCGCATCGGCAATGGCCGGCGCGGCAATGATCGTGTGTGACTCTTTCGAACTCACGCTTAAGTCTCAGTGATGACAGTACTTTAAGTGAGTCTCATACTTGTACGACTCGCTGTACACGTCCAGTCACCCATCTGCTGATTCTACCTACCCTTGAACCTAGCTGTGAGCCCCCTCGTCGACACGTCCACGGACACGGACCATATTCGAGGCGCTCCGCATCGCCTTCACCAACGCCATGGCCGTCCGCATTGATATATCCGACTTCGAGAGGATCACGTACTACCATGGAATCTCTGCCGACCCTCCCGAACTCCTTTACCGCTCGGACTGGCTCGACAATCCCTACCCTCTCCCCACCGGCCGCTTCCAGCACGTCCCAACCAAGACCATCCACGGCGTCTTCAACACGCCCCTAAACTCGGTCTGGCACCGCATCGCGCGCAGGATTCAGTCTGAGCTCAATTTCTTTGATGTCCGCTACTCCGGCATCCATGCAGCGCGTTTCCTCACGCACGGCGAGGACGGAAAGCCGGACGTGCTCGGGCCCCCGGTCATCTGGATCGCCACCCCTCCCGGCAGCACCACCGTCGAAGCTGCCTACCGCCGGTCCCGCCGCATTCTCGAATATCTCGAGGCTATCGAGGTGGAGGGCGTGGTCGTGGAGTGGTTTGAGGCATCGGTCGAGGAGCTGTCCGGCCCTCCGCTCCTGCGCGTCGTGCAGGACACGGATCCGACCTTCCACGTCCGGCGCTTCCTGACGCCAGCGCCCGGCATGCCCATCGTAGCTGCGGAGAGGGAGGCGGAGGACGCCCAGGGCGCCGTCGCCTTTTTCTTCCATGAAACGAAGGACAGGGACGGTAACCTTAGCAAGCGGGTGCTTGGCGTCAGCAATTGCCACGCTCTGCGCAAGGATACGTCGGTGGCGTACGAGCTCAAGGGCAATGGCGCACCGCCGCCGCACGTTCGACTTGCGGGCCCTCGTCGGTTCCACCGCGGGCTCGACGACATCAAGGCCGCCGTTGCCGGTCACGATATTACCGCCGAGTTATTGGCTCGAGAAATTGCGGTGCTGGAGAAGACTTTGGCAACAGAGGACGCGGAGGCGGCGTGCGAAGCGCAGGAAGAGGTCGACGAAGCGCGAGAGGCCCTAGTCGCCAAGCGCGCGCAGCTGACCAAGACGGAGAGTGACATCGCCGTTCTCGAGGCGTTCCACAAGGACGTCAACGACCAGTGGGGCGATATCGCCAGCCGGACCATCGGCCACGTCGACTGGGCCCCCGCGATATCCGTCGACAGTCATATCAAGATCACTATTGACCCCATGGATGTCGGCTATAGCACCCACGAGGAACTAGGCACCTGCTACAAGAACGACATTGGCACCTTCGAGGTCGATGCCGAAAGGTTCAGGGCACATTACAAGGGAAACGTCGTCGATTTAGGTGCGCTATTGTCTCACGATCCTCATCCAACGGTCATCATGCATCGCTTCACACTTTCCTCGTCGTGCCTCGTGCGTTCCTTCCCATACATCACGCTTCCTTCGCCGCATTACCTCGTCTGACGGAGAATCTAACCCGCAGGAGCCAAATACACGTCCTGGCAGCTAGCTGAGAAATTCAACCCTCGTCGCAACAACGGCACTAGCACCCCCGCCGGGACTGCCTTCCAGTTCCCCACCAACCGCCAGCTCCGCATTAACGGCGTTCTTACGCGCGATGAGCTCCTGGCTGGAACCCGCGACACCGTCGACAGCCACGGCGCCGGCGACACTGTCGACAGCCACGGCGACCCCACCATGGTTGTCATGAAGGTCGGCGGCACCACCGACCTCACCGTGGGCCGCTTCGCCGGGCTCGAGGCGTATATCTGCGACGCCGCGGGCGTCGAGTCTGTGGCGCTCGCCATCTACAACTACGAGATTTCCCCCGCCGGGCCAGCCTCCGCATCCGCCGCCTCCACCAAGGGCGCCTCCAGGATCTTCGCCGCCAAAGGCGACTCCGGGTCGCTCGTCTTCAACGGGGAGGGGAGGATGGTCGGCATCCTGCACTCCGGCCTGGTCGGCATGGCCAGGGTCAGGAAGGGGCGCAGCAAGGGTGGGAGCACTCACGGCCTCACTGAGGGCGGCAGCAGCCACGCCGAGAGCGGCAGCAGCCACGCCGAGAGCAGCAGCAGCCACGCCGAGAGCGGCAGAAGCCACGCTGAGAGCAGCAGCAGCCACCCCACCAAGGCCAGGACCAGCCACATCTCGTACGCGACCCCAGCTTGGTGGGCCATCGAGCAGATCAGGGCTCAGTACCCACATGCGGAGTTCGATCGGGAGAGATTTTGAACGCGAGCGGACCACGAGAGCGTTGCACCCAAGCCGGAGAGTGTTCAAACGCGAGCGGGAGAGTGTTCAAACGCGAGCGGGAGAGCGTTGCACGCAAGCGGGAGAGTGTTCAAACGCGAACAGTGGGAGAGTGTTCAAACGCGAACAGTGGGAGAGTGTTCAAACGCGAGCGGGAGAGCGTCTGAGCACGGGCCGAGCGCGCGGCTCGGATATCCCTCTTGCGCTCGGATATCCCTCTTGCGCTCGGATATCCCTCTTTACCTCCAGGATGCCCCGCTTATTATTGAT
The DNA here is from genome assembly GCA_007026445.1 of Schizophyllum amplum. Taxonomy (NCBI): domain Eukaryota; kingdom Fungi; phylum Basidiomycota; class Agaricomycetes; order Agaricales; family Schizophyllaceae; genus Schizophyllum; species Schizophyllum amplum. The sequence continues at coordinate 391,389 of VDMD01000027.1, read as the reverse complement.
GTTATCATGCCGTCCTTCTCGTTGCTCCATTGGGCTCACTCACCCGGTCCTGGACTCCCTCACCCGGTCTTGGACTCCATCACCCGATCTTGGACTCCCTCACCCGGTCTTGGACTCCATCACCCGGTCTTGGACTCCCTCACCCGGCGGTCCTGGACTCCCTCACCCGGTCTTGGACTCCATCCATCCTTTCAGAGCCTCATCGACCCTTTCCTGGCCGCGACGTCGAGTCACTTATCCCGCATGTAGCATATCCCGTATGTAGCATATCCCGTATGTAGCATATCCCGTATGTAGCATAAGTATTCCTTATGTAGCATATCCCGTATGTGGCATATCCCGTATGTAGCATATCCCGTATGTAGCATAGCTGCATATATTCCTTATGTGACCTAGAAAACCATCATCATCGACGTATGCAGCACAGTTGCTAGTCTCCCAACACAGTTGCTAGTCTCCCAACACAGTTGCTAGTCTCCCAACACAGTTGCCAGTCTCCCAACACAGTTGCTAATTCGAGAGGTTACTTACCGTTCACCGGTCAATCAATTGTGCGCTGCGCTCAGGTTTATACGACTATGCGCTCAGGTCTATACGACTATGGGGCGCGCTTCGTTGTCCGTACGGTATAGTTGTAACTTGTCCGTACGGTATACTTGTCTGTACGGTATAGTTGTCCGTACGGTATAGTAAGTAAGAGCCTTCCACCTTGATCGCATCCAACAGCCTCCGATGCTTATTTCAGTTCTGGCAGAGTCTGATTGAACTCTCCTCGCCCACTCCGTCAATTCCTCCTACTCTCCCTCAACTTTTCCTACTCTCCTTCTCCGTCAATTCTTCCTACTCTCCTTCCCCTCTCAAGAGTCCCTGCCGCGCATTACTCGCATCCCTGCATTAAGTACTCGCGTCCCTGCATTACTCGCGTCCCTGCATTACTCGCGTCCCTGCATTACTCGCCGGCGTGCCAGGAGGCAGCGAGATTCAAGCCTCCTCTCATTGTTACGTCCCTGAGAACCTCCTCTTCGCCCTCCACCACTGGCTAAGACTGATCCCTACTAGTCACGACGCCGCTGTCAGTCACGGCGCTGTCTTCAATCTAGAAGCCCTCTTCGACCTAGCCGCCCTCTTCAACCTAGACGCCCTCGAGCCTACCCCCTTCTCCCCACCTACTCTCTGAACCCCCTCTCCCCACCCCCTCTCTTTACCCGCACTCACACCTTCCCCACCCCCTCTCTTTACCCACACCATCACACCCCCTCAACCTCCCCTCTCTTCACCCACACCCACACTCACACTCACACAAAAGCTCCGGCGCCCCAACGCACACCCCGAAAAATATAATATCACAAATTTACAAAATTCTGCTGCTTTTTTCCGTTTTCCCTTTCGTCGCGCCACCGCACCTGTACCTCCCAACATGGTACTACCGCGTCAACCCCCGACAAACGCGCCAACCCCCGACAAACGCGCCAACTCCCAACGAACGCGCCAACCTCCAACGAACGCGCGCACAGAAACGCGCCCGAAAGGAAGGAAGACGATCTAGACCGTCCCCGACTAGACGACCTAGCGGGTCCCGACTAGGCGACCTAGCGGTCCCCGACTAGGCGATCTAGACGGTACCCGACTAGACGACCTAAACGGTCCCCGACTTGGCGATCTTGATGTCCGCCTTGGGCGTGCCCGACGCGGAGCCGAGGCCCTCGATCGTCTTCACGATGTCCATGCCCTCGACGACCTCGCCTGAAGGAGCCGGGTTAGTGAGAGCCCAAAGAGCCGGATTAGTGAGCGGCCAAAGAGGGTTGGGGGCGGGTGAAGAGGCGAAGGAGGGCGAAGAGGCAGGGGCGGGTGAAGAGGCTTGGGACGGGTGAAGAGGCAGGGACGGTTGGGGCGCAAAACTTCTCGCTCTCGTGAAGAGCGGTCTCTCGTGAAGGGCGGTCTCTCGTGTGGCATGAAAGCCTAGCAACCACCACCATATCAAGCCTAGCAACCACCACCATAACAACCACCACTGTATGAAACCCAACACCACCGCCCGAGAACCCAACACCCCGGCGAAAACACTCACCAAACACCACATGCGCTCCATCGAGCCAGCTGGTGACGACGGTGGTGATGAAGAACTGCGAGCCGTTCGTGTTCTTGCCCGCGTTCGCCATCGAGAGCATGCCCGGCTTCGTGTGCTTGAGTTGGAAGTTCTCGTCTGGGGGGATGGGTCAGTCGAGGGAAAAGATGGGAGGCGTCAGTCGAGGTAACAGATGGGAGGGTCAGCCGAGGGGGAAAAATGGGAGGGGTCAGTCGAGTGAAATGGGACGGTCAGTCGAGAGAGAAAAAAATGGGAGGTGGAGAGGAAGGAGATGTGGGGGCTATGTGTGTGGGGGACGGAGATGGAGGTGGGATGATGGCTTGCGTAGCTCCCGATCTGTGTAGCGCCCGACTCGTGCAGTGGCCCTCTCTTGCAGTGGCCCTCTCTTGCAGCTCCCGACTCGTGCAGCTCCCGACTCGTTGCAGCTCCCGGCTCGTGCAGCTCCCGGCTCGTTGCAGCTCCCGACTCGTTGCAGCTCCCGACTCGCGAACACAACAGACCTCCCCACTCACCCGCAAACTTCTCGCCGTAGATGCTCTTCCCGCCGGTCCCGTTCCCGCGCGTGAAGTCGCCGCCCTGGAGCATGAAGTTGGGGATGATGCGGTGGAAGCCGGAGCCCTGGTAGCCGAAGCCGTGCTCGCCGGTCGCGAGCTCGCGGAAGTTCTTCGCGGTCTTGGGCACGACGTCGTCAAAGAGCTTGAAGGTGACGCGGCCGAGGGGCGCGCCGTCCTTGGTGATGTCGAACTGGGGGGCAGTGGGTTAGTTGGGGATGTGGGAGGGGAGGGATGAGCGAGTGTGGGCGGAGGGATGAGCGAGTGTGTGTGGGGAGGAAACGGAATGAGTGGGGGATGGGGGGAGGTGGTCTTTGGGTGAGAAGGGTGGGCGGGTAGAGGGGCGCGAGCGCGAGAGACCGACGCGCCGTTGCCGCCATCGTCTGGCCGACAGCGCGCGCAGCCATGATCAGGTGCGCCAATGACGCAGTGGTCGCCCATCGCGTCATCCGACTCCGCAGACGCGCGCGCGCTGCATCCGACGTTGCCCGACCCGCCTGCAGCGTCTGTCCTCATCGTCGCGCGTTGCCTCTACGTCCTCCCGTCCCCGCGATCGCGTCGACGACCCGTGCGCCGCGCGTTCCATTCAATTGCAGTGTAGCTCGATCGCGTCGTGCATACATCCGCTTTTCCATCGCATGCTGACCGTCTCGCCCCGCCGCGCCTCCAGCGGCCAGGACCCGCGAGGCAATGCCACCGCGCCCGAACCAAGGCCATCGCCGCCCATCCCATCCCCATCGCGTCCCATCGCCCGGTCGCAAAGATGGAAGACACCCGCTTCGCCGCGCATACATCCACATTCATAACGCACCCCAGACACCCAGCAATCCAAGATAAGAAAACCAGCCAACTCACAAATACGTTGGACATGATGATTGCAGGCGAGCGGAGAGAGATCTGGGGGCGATTGGGCCGCGAGCGAGGTCGTATATAAGGGACCTCGGCGATCGCCGGTGGGGCGGTCCAAGCGGAGCGCCGTGGCTGATGTCACGCTATCCGCGCGTCAACTGAGGGTCGCGACTCCCGGGCCGCTCCCGCTTCACCTCGACTAGCTGGCCCAGATGCTTAGCGCTTACCTGTCCCGCAAGTTAACTGTCCTCCAGAGCTATCCTACACGTCTTGCAGGAACTTCCTTCACGTCTTGCAGGAATCAGTATAGTTCTCAGTGCAGTAGGACCGACGATCTCTCGGAAACGCGCGTAACGCCCGACGTCATGTTGCAGTTTTTGGGTGCGCCGATGCGAATTCGAAGTTCAACACTGCATGGCGACTCGCGAGCTCTGGGCAAACCCGAAGTTACATACTGTCGAGTTGGATCAGGATCAGTGGTAGCACATGCCCAGTGCCAGACAAGTGCGTGTACCTAAAGGCGCAGCTGCGTCCGACGCGTCAGAACAGCAGCTGCGCCGCTCGGTGGCATGATCTATCCTCCAAGTACACGGTACGCAGTCTGCAACTTGTCTGGCTGTATCGTGTTTTCAATTCAGTGAACCGAGAGTGGTCGCGGGACTCGGAGATGGTGCGCGAATCGAAACAATAGCCCGGCGGAACTGGGGGTTAGGAGCAAGTCATCATGCATCATGTGGCGTCCTAGGACGCGTAAGTAGGACGAGCGAGATTGGATTGAAAGATGCGTCGGACGACGACCGGGAGCCGCGTTGGCGACGCCGTGGGATGAAGCGCACACCAGCTCGGTGTCGGAGGACAACCCATCTGGAACCCACCATCGAGCGTGCGGTCGACCGCGTCCGATCGTTGGTCGGTGCGCGCTTGCCTCCGTCGTCCTTTCTCCACATTCCAGCCTCTCCTTTCCGCTCGCGTACGCCTCGTCAATGCTCGTCACTGTCCGCGTATACCTCGCCACCGTCACCCTGTCCGCATACTACATACGGTGTCTCCCCTTCGTCTCCAATCGCACTTCCTTCGTCTCTCGCGCTACCATGCCCAGGCCCTCGCCCTTTTCCGCCCCGCCCTTCCTTTCCCTCCCCCTCCAACACGTCCACCTCACGCTCAGCACGTCCACCTTCAAACACGTCCACCTCACGCTCAACATGTCTACCTCACGCTCAACACGTCCACCTCACGCTCAACACGTCTACCTCACGCTTAACATGTCTAACCCACTCAGGCTATCCCCCACGCCTGCATGCCTCCTCATGGCCGCCTGGCGTAATGGCAACGCGTCTGACTACGATTTGTTTGGCTATTGTGGGCTAAGGTAATCAGGAGATTGCAGGTTCGACCCCTGCGGTGGTCAATGAATATTTGAGTCAGCGCTTTTTGGGACGTCGCCATAACCTTTTGTCATGTTTCCCATCCCTCTGGGTCGCATCCTGCATTTTTTGCATCAGCAGGCCTCGAGTCAAGCAGAATACGACGTACAGATATCGATTTGGGGTCGTCTTTGACCAGTCTTGGTATCTCGGGGCTGTATGCATCTTGCAGGTTACTGCCTACCTCCTCAAAATGGCGCGTAGCGATATTGCACGAGGGCATCAGAGAAGATCGGGTGGCGGACGGCGAACATTCAATAATTATATTCATCGACATCGTTCAAGTCAGCTGTGACGTGCCGGTTCAAGCGACGATTGGCGCATGTCTCTTGTTTGCGTATGTTTTGACTTGAGGGTGATGGAAACGCTGCCCAATTCAGACTTGGTTCTAACGTTCATCATCTGGTACCCATGCAGCCTGAGCATGCATTCATTCGTCCATCGCAATCATGAATATGTCTGATGCATACGACTCCATGCGGTGAAGTCAATGAAGGGTTGCTTGAGGCCGCGATGTAGTACAGTGAGTCCACCCAGTTGTCGCGAAGGTTGTGGAATAGTGAATGTCCCAGATATACAGAGCCACGTAGCGCGCCACACACGCGCGGGATATATAGCACTGCTATGTCCAGGCTTCTGAACGAAATCATCTTCGCGTTCAAACTTCAGTGGAGTCACGGTCAGCCCACGTTCCCTACGATGTCTATTCAAGGTGCGACGCCTTCCGAGTGTTTTGTTGTTGAAGCGGCCATGTCGCACTCCCCTGCGGACATACCATGTACCCTTGTGCGCGTATACCGGCCCTGTATCCGCTTTCAGGACGGCCAGGTCCTGAGAAGCGCCCGCTGTTCGACATCGTCACATCGGGCACCGAAGACCGAAGTCGGCAGCCCCAGTGAATGGCATGGCGTAAGTATATAAGGCGCGCAGCTGCTTCCAGCATTACAAGTCTGACCTTTCACCATCATGATGTCCCATTTCTCCCGCCTGGCGGCGCTCTCGCTCGTTTCCTTGTCCCTCTCGCTCGCTTCCTTGTCCGCCGCACAGGACCTGGGCGTCCCATTAAGCTGGAGAGCGAGTCATATCCTGTCCACATCTGAATGCACGTATCTCACACTCGCTACTTACAGAAATTCAGCAACAGCCGCCCCGTATCCGAGATCGTGGGCATCTCGCAGGGCGCCATCGCGTACATGTTCCCCCAACTTAATACGGCCAATGCGCAATTTGACGGGATAGGATATTGGCAGTCGGGGAATGTTTGGTGAGTGTGTGGTCGTCTCGCCGCAGCACCTGCATGTCCCAAGGTGGCTTCGTGGACTGCAACGCCACGCATCGAAGCGTGCAACTCCTGGCTGACGCGATTCCTCACTTTAGGGCATCCATGGCGAACCACGACTACCGCGCCGGCTCCACGGGCTACTACTCTCAGGTAGTCCCCCAGTTGAACAACGCCTTCAGCCTCTACGAAAACTATGACGAGTGGGGGTGAGTGCGCTCCGATATGCAGTTCACAAGCGCTTGCTGATCCTGCCGTAGCGTGCGTACCTCTATATCATTGCAGCAGTGCTGAACTTATCTCGCACTTGAAAGTATAATGATGATGCCATGTACGTTCTCTGTTTCGCCTTCTCGCTTTGAAACACACCTCGTTCCGCTCCAGTGTGCGCCGTGTCTCCGAGATGCGCCTTCACCCTCTCTCCAGATCTACACTCCCCCTTTCCTTCTCACGCAAAACTGACAAAGTCTCACAGGTGGTGGGCCACCGCCGCATACTACGGCTACCGCGCGTACGGGGACACGAGCCTCCTCGACCATGCCGTGAAGACGTGGGAGCACGTGAGCACCTAGTGCGTTTTCGACTACTTCTTCTCCTTCTTTGTGTCGTCGCGTTTCCATAACCTTTGCGTTTCCATATCCTTCGCGTTTCCATATCCTTTGCGTTTCCATATCCTTTGCGTTTCCATATCCTTTGCCTTTCCATATCTTTTGCGTTGTGTTTTTTTTTCCTTGATTGCTTTCCATATCCTTTGCGTCATTCTTTTTTTCTCCTCGCTTTCCCTCTCCATGGCCTCGCTTTCCATCACCACGTCTTCGCTTGCCCTCTCCTTCTCCTTGCTTTCCCTCTCCGCATCCTCACTTTCCATCTCCGTCTCCTTGCTTTCCCTCCCTCCGACTCCTCACTGCCCTCCCTCTGCATCCTCACTTTCCCTCTTCGCATCCTCACTTTCCCTCTTCGCCTTCTCGCTTTCCATGTCCCCCCTCCTCATCGACCTTCTCCACGTCTTCGTCGACCTTCTCCACGTCTTCGTCGACCTTCCTCCGACTGATCACTGACTCGGACCTTCCTCCGACTGATCACTGACTCAGACCTTCCCACCAGCGCCGTCACCCAGGACGCCGCCAACGCGGGAAGGATATCGACGAAGACCCCCAGCTTTCAGGGGACGTGCGATGGTGGTGCGTGTGTGGCTTGGGCTTTGTTTGTGGTGTGCCAGGTTTTGCTAGCGGTGTGGGCTTTGTTCGGGGCGCGGGCTTTGCTCGGGGCGTGGGCTTTGTTCGTGGCTCGGGCTTTGTTCGTGGTGTGGGCTTTGTTCGGGGCGTGGGCTTTATTTGTGGTGTGGGCTGTGTTCGCGGTGTGGGCCTCGTTCGCGGTGTGGGCTTTGCTCGTGGCGTGGGCCTCGTTCGTGGCGCGGGCTCTGTTCGTGGCGTGTGCCTCGTTCGTGGCGCGGGCTCTGTTCGTGGCGCGGGCCTTGTTCGTGACGCGGGCTTTGTTCGTTGGAATGGGCTCTGTTCGTTGGAATGGGCTCTGTTCGTGTTGTGGGCTTTGTTTGTTGGATCGGCTGGTGGCGACGCAGTCCTTCTTGTTCTGCCGATACCCATCTTTCCGCCGACGATCACTGTATCGCTTCTCCGATACTGATCGTCTTGCACAGAAAGCATGGTCGGCGGCGTGTTTTGGGTAAGCTTCATTCGTATATCTTTTTTCACCACTCTCATATATAATACTCATCCACACCTCTCCCGCGGCTCATCCATACCTCTCCCGCATACTCATCCATACTCTGTCCCCTACTCATCCACATCTCCCTCCCGCGGCTCATCCATACCCTGTCCCCTACTCATCCATACCTCTTCCACAGCGAGCCGAGACCGGCGACATGAGCATCAACAGCGTGACGACAGGGTGAGTTCTGCGGCATACATCCTCCTCTCTAGGCATATATCCTCCTACCAGCCTCTGAAAGTTTTATCTTTCTACCCCCTCCTACCCGGCCTCTGAGTTTTATCTTTCTACTCTCTAAGATTTATGGTTCTACCCTCTCGCTATCACCCATGTCCCTAACTGACACCCCCACCCCTCACTCTCCCTACCTTGTTTCACTCACCCTACCTAAAACTCACTCACCCTATCCAATCTCACCCATTCAATCTACCTAAACGCGCTCACTCACGCTAACATCCCCCCCCCCCCCACCCCCCCCCCCCCCACACACCCAGCCTCTACCTCACCCTCTCCGCCTACCTTGCCGAAGCGACGGGCGACGCAAAGTACACCGACGCGGCGATCCGGAGCGCGAACTGGATTAGGTGAGTTGGTTTCGATTAGTCGCCTCGAGGCTCGGCCTTTGTCTCCCCGGATGATTTTTCTTGGTCCCGTCTCCCCGGATGATGATTTTTCTTTGTCTCCCCGGATGATTTGTGCCCGTGCGGCCCACGCCTCTATTCCCTCGTTCACGACGCGGATGAAGTCTATTCCACGTCTACGAGCGGATAGATGTATCCCTCGTCTCCGATACGGATAGATCTATCCCCCATCTCGTCTACACCACGTCTATCACCCATCTCGTCCACTGCACCGCGTCTATCCCTTGTCCACACCGCGTCTATCCCCCATCTCCGACACGGAAAGCTAACCAATCTGTCCCCTCAGGAACGTGAACATGCGGGACGACTATATCGTGCTGGACTCGGTGGTGGCGACGGACTGCTCGCGGTCGGCGGCGGGGTGGTGAGTGTTTGACGGGGCATCTTCCGTCTGGAAGTGCATCTTCCGTTGGCACGTGCATCTGACATCCGAATGCATACCGTAACAAACACAGGCCGCTGACGCCCATCCTCCCCTCCCCCCTACAGGCTCTTCACGTACAATAGCGGCAAGTTCATCGAGGGCCTGAACGTGCTGGCGGACGTGACCGGGGACGCGAGCTGGAAGAGTCTGGGCGCGTATGTGGCAAACGCGGCCATGAAGACGACGGCGTGGCAGGGTGAGTGGGCGCGCGTGGCAGGGCAATTGGTCGCCTTTGCGCCGCTGTCGAGACTGCGATCTGCACTGGCTAACTGCAACCTGCTCCGGCTGACACTTCACCATGCCCTTGGCTAACGCCCACCCCGCAGGCAGCGACGGCGTGATCACCGAGGGCGCATCCCCAGACTCCAACAACGACGGCGTCGGGTTCAAGTCCATCCTGCTCCGTGCGCTCGACGAAGCATATAACCGCCGGCAGGGTGACAACGAGGCGCTGCGTATCTTGATCCACTCGTATGTTTGCGTGCAGGTGAGTGGTTTGGCTTAAGAGTCGCTGCGATACGACTGACGCGACTCACAGTTCAACGCTCTGCTCGACCTTGCAGCGACGGGGTACACATACTCGAGCGCGTGGGCGGGGCCGCCGCAGGGCTTCACGACTTGGGGCCAGATGGCCGCGCTGGACGTTCTGGTCGCGGCAATCCACGCCGCGTGAGCGAGAGGCAAGAGGTGTAGACTGGACAATAGCTCAAGGTGTACATGAACGGACGCTTTTTGAGGTGTACATGAACGGAGGGCCTGTGATGTACATGAGCGGGCGGCTCGAGGGGTACTGATTGTCGAAACAGCAGTGGGACCAGGGATATTTATGCTTCATCTATACGATTTGGCGACACATTTTATCAGTCTTGGGTATTTCGAAGCAACATAAATTATGCAATCTTCTTCTCACTTCTTCAAACTGGCGCGTAGCGAGGGATGAGAAGGGCAGTCGAAGGAGACGTCTTGAGGCATGCCGGCCGCGGATCTGGAGGAGTGGCGGAACTGTTCGACGTTACGCTCAACCGTGACGTAACGGTACAAGCGGCACTTGGTTTCGACCGCCGTGTACGCCTTGTACGCCGCGAACGCTTTGCGCATATCTTCTGCCGCTCGGACACCCGCCATGCACGCAACGACCGCCTCTCTCGCTGATGGCACCTATGACAAACACCCTGACCGCGCGATATAAAATGGGGCTCTGATTCTTGGACTTCTCGTCGCCTCCTCCGTCGATAATAGACCGACGTCCTTGAACGACTGCCGCTCGACATATTGCTCGACAAGCGCACCCTCTGCAGGTCACTCTCATGCCTACCGAAGCTCTTCTATCTTCTGGCATTCGGAAAGATGGAGAAGGAAAGGATGGAGATGGGAATTGGGATCCTACGTCGACTGCGACGACGGTCGCTGGGCAGTGCTCAGCACAGGTGCGTTGCGTTCAGAGTGCTTCTCGACATGTATACTCACACTGTTGATACAGCGTACCGGTTCACCGGCGCATGAGTCGCGTCAAGGTCACGCATGGTCTGCATACGGGGGCATCGAACGTCCTCATGCCCCGCCCGTCGCCACCTCTCAGGACACCGGCGCCCAGGTCGCCCGCGGCCTGTCCTCGCGCTTGATCAGCATGTCCAACGACGGCGGCTTGTCCGGCCCGGGAGACTTCAGAGGATCGTCAGTCACGGTGTGCGTATAATGCCTATGTCAACAACGTCCACTTCCTCACGCAATGTCACACAGACCTGGCCCTGGCTTCATGCAGACCGCGAACGCGTCAATTCCAACTGCGAACGCGTCAATTCCAACTACGAACGCGTCCATTCCAGCGGCGAACGCGTCGATGTCGGGCATGATCACCTCCACGCCCGTCACGAACACCTCGACGCCTGTCATGAGCGTGCCGACGCCTGTCATGAACACATCGATGTCGGGTATGAATGCGTCCATGTCGAGCAAGAACGGGTCGATGCCCGTGGGCTTGAACGCGGCGAGACCTCCCGCGTTCTCGATACCATCGGTCAACGTCTCGATGCTGGCCCCGACCGCCTCGACGCCGCGGGGACCAGCATACGCTCCTCCGTCCATCCAGACGCCGCCCGCGACTATCCAGGCGCCGCCCTCGCAAGCCGCGGCGTCATTTGGTTCAGCTGTCCCGATCGACCAGTTAATTCCCGGCGGCCATATAGTCCTAAACGGCCAGGTCGTCCCCAGCGACCAATTGTTAACACCCAGCGGCCCCGACTCATACCTCTCCTACATCGGCGGTCCCAACCCCCATTACGTGTATAGGCGATTGCGTGTGTATTGGCGGTTGCGTGTGTATTGGCGATCGCGTATCCCGGGCGGTCCACTCGATCTCAGGTTCAATGCGAACATGCAAGGAGTGAAGGCCGTTTTGGATGTCTTAACGGACCGGCTGGTGATGGCGCACGCACGCGCTGCGGTTGCGGACGAACGCGCTGCGGTTGCGGACGAACGCGCTGCGGGTGCGGACGACCTGCGCCAGGACGTCGAAGCCGCGCGGGAGGAGGCACACATCGCGAAGGAGGCCGGTGTCGCTAAGGAGGAGGCTCGCGTTGCGAAAGAGGAGGCTCGCGCCGCGAAAGAGGAGGCTCGCGTCGCGAAAGAGGAGGCTCGCGTCGCGAAGGAGGAGGCGTGCGTTGCGAAGGAGGAGGCACGCATCTGGGAAGGCGAAGTGCAGACGAAGGTGGCAAAGCAGAAGACGAAGGAGCCGGAGCAGCAGACGATGGGGCCGGTGGCGCAAGTTATGGAAAAGGAGGAGCAGCTGTCGGCAAGAGGGTTGCGTGCGAGGAAGAGGCGGCGGATGTAATGGAATCGGAGGACGTGGCTTACTCGCGTACAATTTCTGACGGACTCACATACAGAGGGTAGACAGTGAATCTGATCGCTCGATGGTGCAAATTGGAACGCCATCACTCTTGAATAATTTGGTGCGTTATCAATTATGCAGGCTAGTCTCGACTTCCTCCGACCAGCACGCTGCGAGGGATTAGAAGGGGTCTCGAACGAGGCGTCGAGAGGTATGCTGGCTGGCAGTGGTCGCAGGCTCACGCGGTGGCGGATCCTCGACGTTACGCTCATGATCGACCGTGACGTCATTGACACGGTACAAGCGGCACTTGGTTTCGACCGCCGTGTACTTACGCCTTGTACGCCGCGAACGCTTTGCGCACGTCGCCATGACCTTTTGGGACGTCCTCCCCGGGGCTCGATGCCGGATGATTCACGAGACTATCGATGCCCGCCAGGACGCCCTAAACATCCGGCCTCGTCACCGTCTGTGTACACTTCACCTCCGACCCTCTACCCTCTACTTGATCTCCGACCCTCTACTTCATCTCCGACCCTCTACTTCATGCCCGACCCTCTACTTCATGCCCGACCCTCTACTTCATCTCCGACCCTCTACTTCATCTCCGACCCTATACTTGTCTCTGAGGTGCTCGTCGCGGTTGGGGGACCGTGCTCGATCTTGAGCCACGTCTGACTGCTCGATTTTGAGCCACGTCTGACTGCTCGATTTTGAGCCACGTCCGCGCGCTCAATCCTGAGCGACAACCAGGCTCGTCCACGCAATCAACCAGGCTCGTCCACGCAATCGACCTTGAACGACGCGCAATCGACCTTGAACGACGCGCAATCGACCTTGAACGACAGCGCAATCGCTCTTGAACGACACGCAATCGCTCTTGAACGACGCGCAAGCGACCTCGAACGACACGCAAGCGACCTTGAATGACACGCCATCGCTCTTGAACGACGCGCAATCCTTGAACGACGCGCAAGCTACCTTGAACGACGCGCAAGCGACCTTGAACGACACGCAATCGACCTTGAACGACACGCAATCGCTCTTGAATGACACGCAAGCGACCTTGAACGACACGCAAGCGACCTTGATCGACGCGCAATCCTTGAACGACGCGCAATCGCCCTTGAACGACGCGCAATCCTTGAACGACGCGCAATCGCCCTTGAACGACGCGCAATCGACCTTGAACGACGCGCAATCGACCTCGAACGACACGCAAGCGAACTTGAACGACAGCGCAATCGCTCTTGAACGACGCGCAATCGACCTTGAACGACACGCAATCGCTCTTGAATGACGCGCAATCGACCTTGAACGACACGCAATCGACCTTGAACGACGCGCAAGCGACCTTGAACGACGCGCAAGCGACCTTGAACAACGCGGACAGCGCACATTAAGCAAGTAAAGAGCCCGAAGGATGGGGTTAGCTCGGAGGGAGGATGGGGTAGCTCGGAGGGAGGATGTGGGAGCGAGAGAGAAGGACGGGGTAGCTCGGACGGAGGATGGGGTAGCTCGGACGGAGGATGGGGTAGCGAGGAGTGAAGGTGTAGCGAGGGAGGATGTGGGAGGGGAAAGGAAACAAACGAAAGGGAGGAGGGAAAACGTGCGAGCGGAAGGGGAAGTGGGAGTGAGAGGATGGGGAAGAAAAGCAGAGGAAGAGGAGAGAGGACGAGGAGTCGCACGCGGAACTCATGTCACTTGCATGCGGTACTCATAGCACTCGCATGGGTACTCATAACACTCGCACGCAGAAGCCACAACCCAAAAACGAAATCGAAAATAACGATAAAAAGAACGATGAGGACCTTCGAGTGACCACCGCAGGGGTCGAACCTGCAATCTCCTGATATACAATTCCCAGAGGATGCTGCGATCGTAGTCAGACGCGTTGCCATTACGCCAGGCGGCCATGAGGAGCGATGTGCGTGGAAATAGAAGGCGCGTGGAAATAGAAGGCGCGTGGAAAAGGTGTACGGAAAATTAGAAGGGGGAGAAGAACGGGAAGGGGGGGGGGGGGTAAGGAGGGCGAAGGGCGGGATGTTGGGAGAGAAGGGGAGGGAGAAGCGAAGGATGAGGGGATGAGGGAAGAGAGGAAGGGCAAGGAGGGAACGAGAGTGGGGGGCCGGGGAGGGTGAGGCGAAGCGGGGAGAGGAGAGAGGAGGGGGCAGGAGGAGGGAGGGAGGAGGGAGGGAGAAGGGAGATGGGGGAAGGAGGAGGGAAAGAGAAGACGGGGAGGAGGGAGATGGTGGAGGAGGGACCTGGGAGATGGGGGAAGGAGGAAGGAGGGGGAAGGGGAAGACACACGCAGACGTCCTCGGTCCGGCAGTCCGAATTCTGCCCTTAACACGTCTGTCGTCGCGCCTCCACGGCTTTGTGTACCCTCGTCCCGCCCATATCTCTCGTCTCGTCCATCCCATAGCCCTCGTCCCGCTCATTGCTCTCGTCCCGCTCATGGCTAGCCCTCGCTCAGAACATAGCCCACCCTCGTCCCCGCCCATGGAGCTACTCTCTCAGCCCCCAGCCCTGCCCTCGCTCAGTCCGTACCCTTGGTTCCGCCCATAGATCTCGCGCAGCACATAGCCGTCGTCCTGCCCATGGTCTTTGTCCCCGTGCCGCCCAGGAAAGCAGTGGACGCGATCGGGAATGCAGTCGAGGGCGACCCTGTGGCGACGGGGGAAGTAGCAGTCGACACGACGCAGTTGGGGTAGCCGTCCAGGACGCCGCGACCAGGGATAGCCATCGAGGAGGCCGCGAACAGAGGGAAGCCGTCGAGGCGACCGGGGAGGATGCCGTCGGAGGCGACAGATAGCAGTCGATGTAACTGCGAGAGAACAAAGTGCGTTGTATAGCAGACTTTGCTGATATGGATGGTGTTGACGTGCGCGCGCAGATGTCAGACGGCGCATTGGATGCCAAGACGGAGCTCCATACTGGCGTATGGCTGCAAGCTCCTCGATGGCTCAAGCTCGTCGAAGGCTTCACAATCCCATAGCCTCAAGCTCGCCGACGACTTCGAACTCCCCGACGGCTTCAAGCTCGCCATGGCTTCAAGCCCGCCTATGGCTTCAAGCTCTCCGACGCCTTCAACCTTGCCCACGATTTCGACCTCCTCGGCAACTTCAAGCCCTTCAACAACGACTTCAAGCTCGCCGACGACTCTATGCCCCCGGCGACGACTTCCAGCTCCCTGATGGCTTCCTGCTCTCCGACAATGGCCTCAAACTTCTCGACAACTTCAAGATCGCCGACAATGGCTTCAAGCTCTCCGACGACTTCAGGGTCGTCCACGACGTCAAGATCGCTGACGACGGCCTCAAGATCGCTGACGACGGCCTCAAGCTCGCCGACGACCTCGAGCTCACCAATGACGGCTTCAAGCTTGTCTATGGCTTCAGACTCGCCGACGACTTCAGCACGCCCCACAACTTTAAGCCCTTCGCCAACGACTTCCAGCTCGCCGACGGCTACAAGCTGCACGACGGCTTCAAGCTGGCCGAGGATCTCACGCTCCCTGACGACCTCAAACTCCAGACAACTTCAAGCCCTTCGACGACGGTTTCAGACCCGCCGACGACGGTTTCAACACGCCCCACAACTTCAAGCCCTTCGACGACGACTTCCAGCTTGTCAGCAACTTCCAGCTCTCCGACGACGGCTTCAAGCTCTCCGGATAGCTTCCAGCTCCCGGACGGCCTCAAACTCACCGACGGATCCAAGCTCGCCGATGACGACTTCCAGCTCGCCGGCGACGACTTCTAGCTCGCCGACGACTTCCAGCTCGCCGACGACGGCTTCGAGATCGCCGACGACTTCCAGCTCCCGGATGGCTTCAAGCTCTCCATCGGCTCCAAGCTCGCCAGCAACTTCCAGTTCGCCGACGGCTTCAAGCTCCCGGATGGCTTCAAGCTCGTCCACGGCCCCCAGCTCTTCGACGACGACTTCAAGCTCGCCGACGACCTCAAGGTTGCCCATGGTGACAAACTCGCCGAGGGCCCGTAGTCTTCAGAACTTTGCGCTCGATGTCCCTGTAAAATAATTGACAAGGCTGCTCCCCGAGCTTCCGAGACTTCGCGCAATGCATGATCTTGCAGCAGATGCAGACATAGGCCGAATCTTTCGAGAGACTCGCCTCATCATGATGGGCCAGAACATCGTCATGCTCCGCCTCGCGCGCAATGACCAGCAATGCGGAGAAGGAAGTCGTCGACTGTCTGAAAAAGCTTGTGCTGAGCCGCTGCCCGCGAACGGGCGAAAGCTGTGCGCCATTAACTTACTGTCATAATGCTCGGACCCGTTGCGCCACAAAACTCTTCATTCTTTCTCTCGTGCGCAATTTATGGCGAATCACAATACAAATTCCTCACAGCCTCAGGCCTCAGGACCAAGCACTGCGTGGCGCAGCCCTTATAAGCGCTCGCTCGCACTGACCATGTCTATCTATATCTCTACCACCCCGTCATCCACGCCGCCACTCACCGCCAGTAGGCCTTCTACTACGACAACTATCACTCATCGTCGACACGCAGCACGCGCGCATGGACGCGCTGCCGGTCGAAATCTTCGACATCGTGCTCAGCTTCCTTGCGAAAGCCAGCAATGCTCGCGTCAACCTCGCCAGCGCCGCACGCGTTAGTCGGCAATGGCACAACCTCACCGCAAATTATCTATGGGAGCATGCCAGCCTTCTCGCTGTGCTTCGGCTCCTGCCCGATGACGTGTGGTGCTTCCGCGAGGTGAGTACCATAGCGTCGGGATAGATTGACCACAGTGCGCTCACTCAGCGTCCTCCATGCAGCGCGACGAGAACCCGTTCGAATTAGGGCCATTCGAGCCAGATCACTGCCATGATGAAGCAGTCATTCCGAGCGTCATCAAGAGTGCGAAATCCATGCGCGACTTAACGAACCCGGTCTTTGTGCGTGCAATCGTTGTTTTTTTTCGAGAATCTACTGCATGACTCATTTGGGCCTTCGCTTCCAGGTTCTGCTACGTGACATCGAGCAGTCTGAGTGGGACGGTGTTATGCACCTGACCTCCAGAGTCAAAAACCTCTACACTTTCTCGTCACGGTACGACAAATCCAGCCGTAGCCGTTACAACATGCTGTCAAATCACGGTCAAGGCAGAAGGCGGATTTTGCCTTCTGTATACGGAAGAATCCTAACCAGCCGCCCGCGCGCCTGGCTGTTCCCCAGGCTCAAGGCGCTCTGGGTCGATGATGTCATCTTGCAGCGCACAGAAGCCCTGTCGCTCTTTGGGAGCGATCACCTGCGGAATATTGAGTTCTACCCTTCACGCCCCATGTCTCCCCGGACTATCACTCCGTTGCTCGACGCCACTCCCACCCTGGTCGATACTTTGGAATACCTCAGCATCGACACCATCGACGCCTCAATCCTGGCAAAGCTCCGAAGCTTGCAGAACATCACGATCAACTCGGCCGCTCCGGATATATGGGATGCGCTGTCGACCCTGCCTGTGCTCGGCACCGTCCGCATGCGGGACACCTATGGAAAATCGGGACCGCTTGCGACAACGCACAGCGCGAATGCAGAGGCAAAGACTCGCTTCCCCAGGCTGGAAGTACTGTCCATCATTTTCCGCGAGGACTCCTCCGCCCATGCCGTCGCGATGCTCGAAGCCCTATCCCACAAAGCGCAGTTGCAACGGCTACGCATTTCATATAGCGTGTTTGACAACACGTCAGACATGGAGGACACAATGGACATCGGGCCCGACATCACGCTTCTCGCTGCGTTTTCCGGGCTGCAGGCTGTCCAGCTCGACAGGGTTTTCAACACCGCTGAGGTTGAAATGATGGCACGCAGCTGGCCGCTTCTCGAGGAGCTCGAACTGACAAAGTGCCCGCTGACAGGGCTGACCGCTCTCGCAAGGCGTTGCTCAAGGCTCCGTCGCTTGCGCGCACGCGTGTGCAATGTGGTACAGGAACGGCTAGCAGATCTAGAGCGCGGTAAATTTGCGGAAGACACCCCCGTTTGCGAGTCTCTTCAGGTGAGATGCTTGAAGATTGTTAGCTTCTATTATCCCGAGCAGAGTTACCGCCACATATGCACCTTGTTCCCGAATGCAGTCTATGAGGAGTACGAGTACGCGCGACATTGCATAGACTCTTGAGTACCGACCTATTCAGGCCGCCTATATATCAAGCCTGGTATCGTAGTAGATCCTATTAATTGGGGCTTGAGTGCAGAACCCGTCGTGAACACGGAAGGTGGTGAGCAAGTGCGCCATTGGAGACGGCGAGGGAGCAGGGGAGCGACGGTAGTCATCCCCCAGTACTACCCACCGAGTTCGAGAAACTCATGCACTACCACGGAATCGCCCCCGACCCTACCGAGGTCCTCTACTGCTCGGACTGGGCCGAAAACAGCTTGTTTGCCGAGAACACCTTCTCTCGTCCTACCGGCCGTTCCCAGAAGATCCCCGTCAAGACCGCCCACCCTCGTGCTCGACACGCCCCCCAACTCCGCCCTCAACACGCCCCTCAACCCCGTCTGGCGCACAATTGCGCCGCAAATCCGGGACGAACTTAAGCTGCGGAAGATCCGGTACTCGGCCATCCACGCCGCTCGGGTCGTCAGCGAGGACAGCGGCGAGGACGGGAAGGGGCTGTCATGATACCGGGAGCACGACCGCCGAGGACGCGCACCTCGCGTTTCCCGCAATTCTCGCTCTGCTTGAGGCCCACGTCGTGCGGGGCGTGGTTCGAAGGGGCAGTGAGGAGGCTCTGATATCTCTACAAGACCGTAGAACACTTCAATTCAAAGTCATGTCCAAGTTTCGCATGCATTGTCAACCTGGGGCTGTGCGAGTGCAGCCTGGCCAGTGCGATGAAGGCCATTCGATTCCGGACGTTCGTCATAGAGTAGGTTGCAGGGCATGCTGTACTACAAGACATGGATCTTAAGAAAGGCGTATCCAGAAAGATGATGTGCAGATGCACATCGGAGAAGAATTGTTGTTGTGTCCAGAGAAAAGAAACTTAGAAAGCAAAGACGAGAGCAGCTCGTGATCTCACTCGCACGGCCACGTGACGCAAACGTCCGGAAGTTCAATTTCGCAATCTCCACAGGGCCGCATCACTGGCTCTGTCGGTGTCAAGCCGGAGCGGTGCAAGCGAGATCTCAGTCAAAGTTGACGAGCGAGCTATGCTGCTGATTGAGCGAGATCCACCAGACGTGCTGCTTCCATTAAAGTGAGACTGGCGAAGACATCTCGCATTTGTGTACAGCTGCAGTTAGACTCAATACATTTGAAATGCTTCTCTTCGTGGTCAGTTCTTGCGGAAAGAAAAGTCGGCGTCGTGGCGGCGTCCGGGGAGCGCGCTCAAGAACGACTATCGCTTGTCGCCACGGGACCGGCGGTGCTTGCCGCGCTGTCGGTTACATGGAAGATCAACGCCTCCCCGGGTCCTAGGATCGCCCGTGCATAGGCGGGAGTGCTGCCACTGTCACATATAGACGCATTGAGCTCGACGGTCTCGATGTGGTGGGTGGGCGAGTGCTGCAGAGCACAGATGAGAACGACGAGGGTAGGATAAATTCCCTAGATATGTTGGTATGAGAATAGCCATAAATCGGGCTGGATAAACGGGCTGCATCACCGCAACGGAGGGTATCACGACACCCATACCACTTGCGACAGTCAAGTCGTGACCGTCATAAACATCGACGTTGGCAAAACCGACTGCAAGATACGCAAGCTGTAATATCATAGTGAGCGCATTTGTGATTTCGGGTCATGCATTATTCACCCAGATCGCACTATAAATGACGCCCGACTCGGCTAGGAGAAGCAGGATCTTTTCCACACGCGTCTGTGTCGTGTGCCCAAGGTGGGACTTGACATCACGTCGGTATTGCCTGAATATATCGTAAGCAGGAAGCGGTCGGCAATGTCAGATCTAGACTGGGAAAAATATTGACCAAAGCACTGACCAGACCTTTATAGTCACAAGAGTGGTCGAGAAAAGGTTCGTGAGGACTACAAGGAGCGCGCTGGCACAAACGCGGATTATGTTGTCCGTGCGATCTGGAAGTGACGACGTGGCAGAGAACGGGCCGTATTTCACGTAGGTGTATCCGAACTCGCTGAAGCCGCCGACTTACACGGGCAGTCCTTAGTGTTGATCAGTCTGTCGTGTGCCGAGACGGGATCACCTACCTGTCGTAAGAAAGAGCGCGAGCGCGAGCGCATACATGACTGGGCGATTTCCCGGCCAGAGAATCCATGCCCGCCAGGTAACGATGGCATCGGAGAGAATATGCTGTGGCGCAAATTTCAGCATGGTGATGATCTCTCAAAGGAGCACACGTACATTAATTCTAGCCACCGCCGTCAAGGGGGCGGAGGCGCGCGCTGTGAATGCGAGAATGTCCATGGGGCGAGAGATGGCTAGCATGGTGTAGACTTGGAAGCTAGAGTTGATGGCGAAGTATGCAGTGGACGAGAGGAACATCATGGTAATCGTGACAGGGAGGAAGTAGGTGCGCTTTGAGGTGTGCCTACTACGAGGAATAGAGCGGTCAGAGTCGTCTGCAAGAGCGCAGCATGCACGTACGCGAGTGCTGAGAGGGCCGCTACGTACAACGTGGCATGAAGGCCTGTGGACCGTCGTCAGGCGGTTGTGTCCGGAGAAGCTTGCGACGTACCGTATGCGAGTGCGATCATGGCTTCGTACACGGCAGCGTCGTGATAAGGGCGACGAAGGGCACTGTTCATCTTTGTCACCTTCACGGGCATGATACTATGAGGGGGAATGCCCTTGCGAGTGCTATATAGCGAAGATTCCGCCTCGCTAACACCGACATCACGTAGAAGTCGGCGCGGTGTGCTCGTCGAGCTTCTTGAGAGGCACACACTGTATCTGAAAATCGAACTCACACCGACAAGGGGCGCTTATTGATGCACCATGAACGTCCGCGTATTGATCCTTGCAATTGAGTCGGCTGCATGACTTGCGTTCAGACGTGAAAGTGACAGATGCTGCGATTTCGCTCTCTCAGCTAACACCTGCCTTGATCAACGAACATGATGACCTGGGCGGGGACATGAGATCAGGCCCTTCCTCGCTCCAGGCTGGTGTCCTATACCAAAGCGCTTGTCTCAGAAGATGTTCCGTCCAGGGCAGATGACTGATGCTTACAAATCTCATTGTTATTCGTCGAGGAGGACGACGCATCAACAAAGCAGACAACGACTGCCTGCCCTTCCCTGGCCGCTTCTTCGATCCGCGCCAGCCCGCCCCCATGCTCCCTCGCCTCGGCTCTTCGGGTTCCAGATCCGGCATCTCATCGTCGTCCTGCTCCTCCGATGCTGCAGCCGCCGCCGCGTTCTCCGCCTGCGTCGGCGTCTTCTCCTCCCGTTCCATCTCTCCGAAGAAGTACCCCACGCGCCACGCTGCTTCCCACACCCAGTCCCACCCATCGAGCAGGTAGTCGAAGCCGAGGCGGCCGAAGCGCACGTAGAAGCCGAGCCATACGATCCAGATGGCGACCTGGCGCGCGGCGAGGACGACGAGGCGCGCGCCGCGGTAAATCATGCTGGCGATGAAGGTGAATGGGACGAAGATGTATCTTGCGACGCGGGGAGGGAAATGGTCAGAGGGGAGGGAAAGGCAGGGGATGAGGGGGTGGGGGGTAAGGGGACCGCAGTGGGGAGAATCAACCATACAGAAGGCAGGGGGGTGGAATACCAAGAAGGGCAGGGATGGTGGGAAGACGGGGGAAGGATGGGAGGGCAAGCAAGGAAAGGGAGGGCAAGGAAGAGAGGAAAGGGGATGGGGGGACGGGGGGAGGACGCGATAGCGACGGCGAAGGGAGATGGGGGAAGGAGGAAGGGGAAGGGCGCGCGCCGCGCAGACGTCTTCGGTCCGGTAGTCCGTGCTTGAATCCAGCTACGTCTGTCGTTGAACATCCATGGCTCTGCCCTCATCCCGCCCATGACCCTCGTCGTCCCATATCCCTCGTCCAGGCCCTGGATATCCTTGCTGTGCCCTTGGCCCATGGCCTTCGTCTGACGACACGTCCCCAACCTCCTTCTTGTGTACATGTGATCTGTACTGCCCGCTCCAGTTGACTTCATCCTTGCTTCATCTCAGCCCCCGCCTTGACGAAAGTGAACGCCGGAGCAACCCAATCTGCGAGCGTGCCAAACGCGTGACGCGTCATCCGCTATAGGCCAGTGTCCTTTCGGGTAGATTGTGCATCCTATTGAGACCCGCCTGCGAGCATGTAAGCAGAGAGCGTCAGATGTCACCATAGTAGTGGTCAGTCTTGAGGCGGTCAGTGGACACTTCGGAGGTGCCGGAAGGTCGCCAAGCGCACGTAGGGTTTGGGGATTGCACAACCATCGCATGACAAGGTAAGTTCTTCCACTGTATCTCCTGCGCGAAGCCCAACGATGACGGGCATATATTGCACCCGGATACAAAAGCAGCGTTTGCTCCAGGTACGTCCACCAATGTCGCCTTCGACAGCCTCGCTGACGATGTCTTTGACCGACAGACTTTCTATCGTTCTTCTGGCCCTCTTATGCTCTGTTGCACTTCACCGTTTCTATGCTCGACGGCGTCGCTCGCTCCATCTGCCGCCCGGGCCTCGCAAGCTCCCCATAGTGGGAAACCTGTTCGACATACCGACTACCTTCGAGTGGGAGAGGTACATGGAGTGGGCGAGAGAGCTTGGTGAGTTGTCCAAAGACGACACCTCCAGAAGTGTCACCTTCCAGTGAGCTAACATCCTGCGACTAGAGACGAACATCATTCACCTGGATGCTGCCGGTCAATCGATCATAGTACTCGATACGTATGAGGCATGCGTCGATCTACTGGAAAAGCGGTCTAAAGTGTACTCCAGCCGGTGGGTAGCATCTGTCCGTGCACTGGCAGAACAATCCCTGATTCGCCCCTACGCAGGCCGCATCTCACAATGGCCATGGACCTTGTCGGGTTAGATTTCAGCTTCGGGCTCTCACCGTATGGTAAGCAGAACATCTAGAAAATAAGGAACATATTTGATCATGTTGATTGCAGGCGAGCACTGGTACGTCAATACCTCCGCCTTATCCTCACTGCTTGCTGAGCGACTGATACAGGCGCGCCCGTCGTCGGCTCACCCACGGGTTGCTGCACGCGAGCGCGTCTGCACGCTTCCGCCCTATCGAGTTGCGGGCCGCACATACGTTCCTCCGCGCCATGCTTAGCGCGGGAGCGGGTGATCTGGAGTCTGAAGTGCGGTAGTTCGTGCCTGTCTCGCTCTTTCGCGACTTGAGCCACTCACCCTAAGTACTCAGCATGGCCGGAATTGTCATCCTGCGCGTCGCATACGGGCTCGACATCACCTCTAAAGATGACCCCAACGTCACGGCCGCGCGCGCGGCTGCGCATACCTTGATTGCCGTCGCGACACCGGGCGCGTTTTTCGTCAATAGCTTACCGGCCCTCAAGTATGTGCCGGAGTGGATGCCGGGTGAGTAGTGGCGTTGAGCGAGCCTATCCGCACTGGAGATATCAACCATGGTGTAACAGGGGCTGGCTTCCAGCGACAAGCACGCGAGTGGCATGGTCTTGCGAGGAAGGTGGTTGACCGGCCGTTTAATCGAGTAAAGGATAGCACGGTACGTGCCGTCTACAACTCGCAGACAAATTCATCGTTATATTTTCTCTTGGGCGACGCGCTCACACCCTCGCACCACGCTAGGCGAACGGGATGCCTGTAAACCCCTCCTTCACATCCATCGCGCTGGAGAAAGGCGTCGACGATGCAGTCATACGCGACGCAGCGGCAACTATGTACCTGGCTGGCGCGGATACAGTGAGTATCTTGATCTGCAGGTAGTCCTTGCTCGGCGGATTCGTGAGATTTATCTGTTAACAGACCGCCGTCACGCTGCTCAACTTTACGCTCGCCATGCTCGACCGACCCGAGCTCCAGACGCGCGCGCAGGTGGAGTTGGACGCGATACTGGCACCCGGGCAGCTTCCAGACTTCACTCAGGAGAACCAGCTGCCGTTCGTCACAGCAATCGTGCTCGAGACGCTGCGCTGGATGCCCGTGGCGCCAGTGGTAAGTGTATCGGGTTTTTACTACTATATCTCTGAAGCGAGGATCGAGTGCCTTCGCGAGGCCTGGATGCATTCAAGAACATCAAATATCAGGATGGATGATTGCGAGAAACTGACTGCAAGCTATCTACAGGCGGTTGTGCACTCATACAACGGCATGGAGGCCGATATATATGAAGGATATACCATTCCCGCAGGCTCGATCGTTGTGCCTAACGTTTGGTGCGCTTCTCTGTCAAGTGATATGCTCTGATTTTCGCCCATCTCTAGTAGGTCAATGGTACACGACGAGGTTAGTTAGAGACTTGGCTCGAGCGATATAATCTAACAGTTGACAGACAGTCTACCCGGACTCGTACACGTTCAGACCCGAGCGGTTCTTGACGTCCGAGGGCGAACTCGACACCGACGTGCGCGATCCTCGCAAGTTCGTCTTCGGGGTGAGTGAAAGGCTTGGTTGTGCTGCTTTCTAACCTAGATTCGCTTCTCCGCACCTCCCGCCCGCGCCCTCTCTTGTGCACTTTGTGCTCCTGCTTCAATCCTGCATATGCTGACGCCCCAGCCCAGTTCGGCCGTCGAATTTGCCCCGGGCGCAACCTGGCGTACGACTCCGTTTGGATCACTATCGCCTCTGTTCTGCGCGTGTTTAACATCGAAAAGGCCACTCGCGCGGACGGATCAATCATCGAGCCTGCGAGGGAGTGGGTCTCTGGGTTGGTTTTGTATGTGATCTTCACCTTCTACTCTTTTCGGATGCGATTTGACTTCATGCACCGTTGCCTTCTTTATTCTGTCAAAGTCTGACTGGCCGTAACAGATCGCCGAAGCACTTCCAATGCATCTATGTACCTCGCTCAGAGGAAGCGGCGAATCTGATACGCAACACGGAGAACTACGAGTATCTGTGATATCGAGGCATCATAGTCAGACCCAGGCATATTACGACTGTATCCGAGCCAAGAGCCGTCTCCGAAGCGCAGAGTTTCCGTTCGCGAGTATCATGCTCAGCTGTTTGGCGTTGTTGATCGCGGTGTGTCCCAACGCTCCAGTCACGTGAACCGATCGCCGCAAAGTCGACATTGGGAGTCGGACGTCCACTCGTTATCGACCGCTACTTCATAGTACCATCGAAGTTCTCCGCCACTTTCTGCCGACACCGTCATTGAACAACACTTCTGGGTGTGCCATTGACTCTGTAGCCACGGTGGCCACTGCCAAAGGCCGCGCCTGGGATTCTCAGTGGCAATGATGACGGTTTATCTTCATTAGACGCATGTGTGACCATCCGGGTGTGTGAGACCGGAAGGCTTGAAGTGAATAGTGACTAAATACAGAGTATCAATATCCAGGTCAGCGGATGTGGCTTTCAATTTACTGAATGGTCACTGCGCATGCTCCTTCCCAGTTATCTCTTGAGAGGCCTTCTTTCTCGGGAAGCGGCCACCGTTCTGTTCAATCCACGTAGCGTCAGCCTGCCTCACATGCCTATATCCAGCCTATTGCGCACTTCTATAGGCCTGTACATAGCCTCAGAATGTCGCGGGACTGTTATCCCGCAGTCCTCGCGCAACTTTCGACTCTCCGCATACTGAGACCTCTCTCATTACCCCCAGACGATGACGGAGACGCACTGCTCTCGCGTATAAAATGTGACCGCAGAAGGTACGCACGCCAACTTGCCTGCCTTATCTCACCCGCTCAAGATGACTTACAACGTCAGCTCTTTTGCCTCTCTAATGGCCCTCTTTGGCGCTGCCGTCTACATCTATGCTCGTCGTCGGAGATCGATCCCTCTACCGCCCGGGCCGCGAAAGCTTCCCCTCATCGGGACCATGCTCGATATGCCAAGCAGCTTCGAGTGGGAAAGCTACACAAAGTGGGCGAAGGCGCTCGGTAAGTGCCGTGGACCGCCGGGCTGCATCAGCGTTAAAGCCCTCCGATATCCTGACAGCCTTTATTATAGACACGGATATTCTCCATTTTGACGTTGCCGGGCAGTCGATCATTGTACTGGACACATACGATGCCGCTGTCGAGCTGATGGAGAAGCGCTCAAAAGTGTACTCGAGTCGGTATGTGCTGCTTCGCTCCCAGGTTTGGCTGTACTGGGGCGGCATAGTGGCGTGCTGTGCCTGTCGGACGAACATGATACCAATGCGGTGACCGGCACTCTCAGTCCTAGTCTTGCGATGGCCGATCTCTCCGGACAAGATTTTAACGTTGGGCTGAAGCCGTACGGTGAGCTCTGCATGCCTTATGCCTCGTTAGAGGCGCTATTTTTCATGGTATTTCCCGCAGGAGAAGAATGGTGCGTTGGCGGAGATCCTCCTGATCGTTCTTATAATGACCTTTACCTGTTTTCAGGCGCGCCCGCCGCCGGCTCATTCACGAGGCGATGCACCCGACCGCCGCCACGTTCTTTCGCCCCAGCGAGCTTCGTGCCGCGCACGCCTTCCTTCGCGCAATGCTTGAAGTAGGGGAGAACGATCTAGAGACAGAACTTCAGTGGTACGTTTATCCTACGATTCATGGTCTTCCTGACCTCTAACCTAATTGCATCACTACTCTCTTTACATCAATGGCTATCCGCATATGATTTGCCTGTCGAACCTCTCGCTCATTAGTATGGCCGGCATGGTCATACTTCGCGCCACATACGGGGTTGACATCAAAGCGAACGACGACCCGCACATCAGGGAGGCGAGAACGGCCGTACGCATCGCTACCAGCGTCGCGACGCCCGCATTTCTCGTGAACAGTATTCCGGCGCTGAAGTACTTGCCGATGTGGATGCTAGGTGAGTTCGGGCGAGCCTCTGCTTGATCAATCAGTCGTTCATTTCGATACTATAGGCGCAGGCTTCAAACGCCAGGCGCGTGAATGGAGCGACCTGTCCCAGGAGGCAGTGAATCGGCCATTCTACGACGTCAAGCGACGCATGGTATGCGATCTCTGCTGACCGAGTGAGATAGTGCTCATCCAAACCTCAATCGCGCTAGGCCGCAAATTCTTCATTAACACCATCGTTTACCTCCATAGCACTTGCGAAAGGCGTCAATGACAGCGTAATTCGAGACGCAGCAGCAACCATGTACCTTGCCGGGGCAGACACAGTGCGTCCTGGTGCGAGAGTCCAGGTGAACTCACCTCTGACTTTTGTCATAGACTGTCGTTACGGTCCTGAATTTCACTATCGCCGTGCTTAACAACCCCGCTATACAAGAGCGCGCGCAGGAGGAGCTGGATGCCGTGCTAGCGCCTGGTCAACTGCCTGATTTTACACACGAGGACCGACTGCCATTCGTCACGGCCGTCGTACGCGAGACCCTGCGCTGGGTGCCGGTAGCGCCGATGGTGAGTGAACACTTCTGCAGTCTCTTCTACTTTCGCCGTATGACTATAGTTAACGAGGAACTTGCGCAGGGTGTCCCGCACTTCTACACCGGCACGGAGCCCGATGATTATGAAGGCTACACCATCCCGAGAAACTCACTTGTGTTTGCGAACATATGGTACGTTCACGCGTGTCACCATTGGCCGCAGTGGTCTTCATTGCCTACCGCCATCGTTCCTGCTAACACACTAACAGGTCGATGGTGCACGATGAGGTTGATCTACACCTCCAATATCTAAGTGTTGCGCGCATCTGACTGCCAACAGACCGTTTACCCCGACTCCTATACGTTTAAACCAGAGCGCTTTTTGACTGTTGAGGGCAAGCTCGATCCCGCCGTGCGCGACCCCAGCAAGATAGTCTTCGGGGTGAGTGAATTTTGGCGTGGGGTCGTCGGCATACTCGATGACGTTTGCTAATCTCACCGTTCAGTTCGGACGCCGTGTTTGCCCCGGGCGCCATTTGGGGTACGCCTCTACCTGGATCACCATTGCATCTATCCTGCGCGTGTTTAACATTGAGAGAGCAAATGACGCGTACGAGTCGATAACTGGGTCGCGACACCATTATAGGCAGGAGGGCATAATTCTGTACGTGTGCCTCATCATCTCTCGAAGCTATAACCAGCTGACTATCGCTTGATGTAAAGGTCACCGAAGCACTTCAAATGCGTATTTAGGCCACGCGCTGAAGAAGCGGTGACCATGATACGCAATACCACTCAGTACGAGTATCGTTATGAAGGTGGAAGGACCCAGTAAGTATGCATAATTATTTACGAATAATGTACAATGCGTCTTCGCCTATCCTAGACATAAAGATGCGAATAACTATGAATTACTGACAGTGGAGTAGAAATAAAACGAGTAAATAGAGTGGTCATTGCAATATATTCGAATCCCAAAGTCCTAGCCTCCCAGGGAGTCCCTGTCTATCAGTATAATTTATGTGACCCCAGTCAGCGCGCTATACAATCACCACCGCTCATCACCCAGATGATGAGCTTCCGCCGTCAAGAAGTGCTTCGATGAGGGCTGCTGCTGCTGCACAGACGGCGTCGATATGTCGAGTGAACTCGTGCTGGACAGCGAGCTCACTGTCGATGCTGCCAGCGACGGCGTCTTGCCCGTCGATGAGTCGGGCTCCGCAGGAAGCCAGTACTGCAGATAACTGTCGATGTCTAGCTCCTCGTCCGTGGTGAACATCTCCAGCGCTCGCAGCTCCTCCTCCGCCTCCTCCAGCGTAATCCGCTCCTCCGGATCAATCTTGAGAAACCGCAGAATCAGGCGACAGAACTCGGGCGTTATATTCGCCGCGCGCAAGAGGTACCGCGGGCCATCGCTGAGGAAGGCGCTGAAGAATTCGTCCTCGGGTATCGCCTCGTGCCACGGCGTGCACTGCGTCACCACGCAAAAGAGGGCGACGCCAAGCGCCCAGACGTCCGCGGGCGCGTTGCGGTACTCGCCGCCGTAGCACTCGGGCGCGCGGTACGCATCCGAGCCCCAACCGCTCCAGCTCGAGGTCGGGTTCGCGCTGGCCAGCCCAAAATCGCAGAGCAGCCACGAGCAGCCGTCTGCGTTAACGGCGATGTTCTCGGGCTTGATGTCGCGGTGGTAGAAGCCCTTGGCGTGCATGGCGCGCAGAGCGCTAATCATTTGGAGGAATCCTTCGCGGATGTTTTCGGGGTTCCCCTTGAACATGCCGGATTTGGCGGCGTCGAAGAGGTCGGTGCCGTCGACGAGTTCCATCGCGAGGAAGAGGTGCGAGTCAGCGCCGGCGAAGGCGCCGTACAAGGTCACGATATTTGAATGATCGGAGATGGCGGCGTGGATGAGGGCTTCCTGTCTTTGCATGGCGCGCAGTCCGGATCTGGGCGGCCCTAATTTCTGCGCTTTGAGAGCGATGCGGCGATTGTCGTTGTGGGTGTCGATCGCGCGGAAGACTTCCCCGTAAGCGCCCTGGCCGATGCAGTCATCCGCGGGGCTCCATGTGAAGCGGCTGTGGTCAATTGGATCGTATGTGTAGTCCGCGCCGAGGACGGTCTCGTCAAATTTGTCGATTGAGACATGCATGGTGAATGGTGAGGTGGCGAGAGTGATGGCGAGGTCGGCGACGATATGAAAGGTGATGGGATATGCACTCACCATGCTACGCCTTATAAACCGGATGTGGTATAGTAGAAGAGAAACAGTCTTGGTTCATCGTTGAGATAGAAGATCGGCTCCATATTGTGAAACGAGAGCAAGCCGTGCGCGAGAGGTCTTCATTTCTCGTGGTGACGTCACTGTGTCTCGCGGAAGGGACTCGCTGTTCCGGTACTCAGCCGTCCGCTGTTTCTCCCCCTATTAGTATCCACCCAGCGTCTCTCCCATCCGTGATTTGCGTCATAGTCGTTCGGGATCACCGAGGTGGACTAGCCCAAAGCTACCCGGGCTGTGTGTAGGCATACCCGACGTGAGACCCTGCAGTGGACTGGTAGCTCTCAACACTGGTCCCTATGAGGCAGAGCTGAAGGCATGAGAAACTAGAAGATAGAAAAGATGAACATGCTGAAGATGGAAGTTGGAAACAGCCCATTGCTCACGCCGTAGTCACACCGCACGATGGGGCTAGGAAGAACAATGCACACGTATTTGGCCTTGCTTGCCATCGTCATCAACAACGATCACATGGCCTCGTGGCAGTCGCGAAGTTCAACTTCGAACCGCCACCACGCGAGAGCATTCTTTCCTCAGAGCCTCATCATACATCAACTTTCCACTGAACTGAACACATACGTCGACCATCTATGCAAACACCATCTCGACCGCGCGGACTGCCGGGCGCCTTTGACACGTCGCCTTACGGCTTTGATACTTCACCCTCATATGGCTTCAACGCATCCCCTTCGCGCGCGTCCGGACAGAATCGAGGGAATACAATCCTCGACACCCCTACAAAGACCGCGCGCTTTGGATCTCCTCCCGCACAGGAATCGATGTTCGCCCCGCGTCCCAAACCATACCTACCGCACCGCGCGCCACGCGCCGGACTCGGCTACCTCGCTTCTCTTGCAGACGCGCTTCCATCCCTTGATGGAGACAAACTAGAAGAGAAGAAACCCCAGGACATAAAGCCTGACAGGTCGCCACCTTCACCAGAGCGTCCAACACGCGGTCTTCCACGACAATCTCCTGCCACAGGCGGCTTTTCGCGTCCTCGCGCTGGGCATTCTTCTCAACCCTTGCCTCCACATGCAGCTCAGCCCAAGTCACATCCGCCTTCGCCTCAGGTTGCCGCTCTACGCGAGCGCGAGGCTGCCGAAGCGGTACGAGGCGAAGAAGCGTGGGTTCTTGCTGGCGGTGTCCTCCGCGATGCGCAGGGAAAGCGCGATTCCGCGCGTACTGCCGCCGTGCGTCAGGCTGCTCTCAAGCGACTACGCCAGGAGGAACGCGAGAGGGTGAAGAAACAGCGCTGGGCGGCGTACGAGGCGCAGTGGGGCGCGGTCGGACGCATGCCGTGGGGACCGTGCGGTTCGCGGACATGCCCTGGCCTGTACATGCTGTGGAGACTGAGGACGAGGACGACGGCGAGGGCGATATGAAGCATGGAGAGTCCCGTCCGACGATGCCTGGACTATTCGGCCCCAGGGCACGCCCGCCGGCTGGGGAGGTCATGCGGTGCGCTCCGAGGACGTTACGGAGGCCGCAGTCGAGCAGTTCATGCGCTCGGCGGCTGAGTACGCGGCCCCCACGTCCACCGACAAAGTGGCGAGCGATCATGCCCTCCGCGACCGCGTCCGTCGCGGTCTTCTGCGCTGGCACCCAGACAAGCTCGTCAGCGTCCTTAAGCGCGTCGACCCCGAGGACAGCGAAGCTGTGGAGCGCGCAGCGCGCATTGTCTTCAGTGCGCTGCAGGGAATGAATGCGAAGATGGGGGCCTGACATTGCTGGTACATAATGGCAGTGGAATTGATGAAATAACAGTGACAATGAGTAGCGAAGTAGTAGCGAAGCCGCACAAATTAGTCGTGCTGAAACTAAACACACCCTTCGCGCGTCCTGCGAGTCTGAAGATCGCATGACGGATCCCGCCGTTGAGCTTGAGCGTTCTCCACATATACACTTGTAGTCAGAAAGGCCTGGCGACGTATACGACAATGGAGAAGCTCATTCCGGAAACATAAATGGTCACGGCACGTACTTATCAAAAAGGCCGTACAAAAACACGTTCATGATCATATCATGACCACCGCAGGGGTCGAACCTGCAATCTCCTGATTGCGAGCAGCGCTTCGTAGTCAGACGCGTTGCCATTACGCCAGGCGGCCATAAAAGTGAGCTGCAGTCTTTATGCTCAGATGTAAAAAACGTGCGATCTGTATCCGTCTTACGTTTGCTGACGCACTCATGCGTAGCGCCTACCAAAATGTAAGGAACCTGCCCCCTCTTATAAAACGTCCTCAAAGGACTGCAAATTAGTACCGTGGCGGTATAGCGCGTGATAAGGGAAAGAAAAAAATCCTCGCCACAAACCTTCGCCTGACATTTGACAGACAAGAGCTAAGCCAACGACGTACCGGAAGGATGCATCTCGCATCGCATCTGCCCTTCAGGCGACTAGAAGAATAAACGAACGTCATATACATCAACATTGGTTGGACGTTACAATACACCGCACTCGCCGATCCAGATCGGACTAGAAGGTCGGCCGTCACCAACAGCGAGCGCGTCTATACGATCAAGCGTCCTTTGCGCCAGCCCCTCCTCGTCAAATTTCACCGTCCCCAAAACCACGTACTTTCCGGAGAGCTTCGCCATTTTGGCCGCGTCATCGGTCATCACAACGAAGAATTGCGATGAATTGCTGTTCTTGCCCGAGTTTGCCATCGCCACGCTGCCCTTCACCGCCTTGTTCTTCAGCCCCTGCTTCTCGTCCGCGAATTTTCCTCCGTATATTGACTGTCCGAGGATAAACTCGAGCTTCAGTGCGCACGATGACAGACTGCGTACCTCCCCGCCGCTCCCGTCCCCCCGCGTCACATCCCCGCCCTGGAAGACGAAGGACTTGGCGACGCGGTGGATGGAACAGCCTTTGTAGTGAAGTCTCTTGTTAGGCGCGTTCTTGCACGCACCCTTCTCCCCGGTGCAGAGTGCGAGGAAGTTCGTTCGCGTCTTCGCGAGGGCGGGCGATGGATCGAGGTCGATGATCAGTTTGCCCGTGAGGAGAGGCGAGGGGGGCGTGAAGCGCATATTGAGTGAGCGCTAAGGAGGCTATCAAGAACGAGACAGTAGGACAGAGGCGACCGAGATACATCGAGGTCTTGTAGAATCTCCTGCTGTTCTTCGGAAAGCTCTTTCGGTGTGAGCGGCAAGCCGTACGCGTCAGCCTTCTTCAGGAGAAGCGACGCGGTGGCATCGTATTCCTGTGCTTGAGTCTGATGGACGTTTTCGTCGCCCGAGCATATGTCCAGGAAAACAGTTGTAGACATGATGGTTCGAATTGAGCAACGTGGCAATCCGGACCGACACCAGGTCACGATAATTGACCGTCACGTCACTGTTCATCTCTTGCCTCATGAGTCATTCCACGACGTCGATCGCAATGCCTTTCCTAGCCTGTCGCCTCGCTGGCATGCACAGCGATGAACTCGTCCAGAAAGCTTCCAGGATTGCAGATGAAAGCTGACGTAACGGCGATAGCAGCTTGAGAGTTACGTTCAACTGTGTGAGCTTACCATATACGGAACAATGACCTTGAGCTCGGGCTCTCAGGCGGCCGCAAAGTCCACATCGCAATGATCGCATTAACGCATGATGATGATCTTCGCACAACACACTGTTCCATGTTGCCGCCTCGTGTACACGTACAAGAGCCACGGCGCTGATACCCTTCCCGCAGATAATAAGTTGGGAAATTCGTGCAGTCCACCGCAGGGTGCGCATCCCTCCGCCGAAGCCAGCCTCATCTGACTTCTCCTCCCTCAAGCTTCCAGTAAATAGACCTTTCCGGATACCAAAACATGAAGACTGCCGGATGACCTTGAAAATACAACCGCTGCTGTAGAA
Organism: Schizophyllum amplum; assembly: GCA_007026445.1. Taxonomy (NCBI): domain Eukaryota; kingdom Fungi; phylum Basidiomycota; class Agaricomycetes; order Agaricales; family Schizophyllaceae; genus Schizophyllum; species Schizophyllum amplum. The sequence continues at coordinate 358,045 of VDMD01000027.1, read as the reverse complement.
CAAGGCACCGATGAGGAGCTCGAGCGGAGCCGGCGCCACCAACCACACTCGATGGATTCTGTCAAGCTGTGCTGTTCTGTGGGTCGAACACCGTTATCGGCCCCCTCATGGACGCTATCCCCATAAGTGCACAAAGGAGCATACCGGCAAGAAGGACACGGGAGCGAGGAACGTGGAAGAAGTTGATGTGGGCGACACATGGGTCGCGCACATGGGTTGCATCGTGGCCGGAGCTCGGAGGCGCTATCCACTTTGGGTCAGTTCGGGCTGTTCCTCCCGACCAATCGATAGCGCACGGCGCGGTCAGTGCAAGTCATCGCCCGCCGCCCGCCCACCCGTCAGCATGACATCCTGTGCGCGAGCGACATACGAGTCACCGCCGCTTGTCGGGCGCACTGCCAAGGGACCGACGATCGCGAGTCAGGACGCAGCCGGCAGGCGGGACACCAAGGGCGACGATACTGAAGTCCTCCGGCTGGCGAGGGAAGGCCTTCAAGGACGTCCTTCGCGACGCTCCTCCCGCAGATCAGGAGCCCTGGAGACGCGAAACAGACACGCCTTAACCGATAGCCGCCGCATCAACGCGCTACCCAGGAAGGTGTACAAAGGTCTTTCCTTTTTGGACGAGTCCTTTGTACCTCCTGCCTTTCTCGGCCACATGTCCGACATGCCTTGCCGCGCGCTTGCATATAAATACGCGCGGCTATGCGGGGAGCTTTACAACACTTTCCCTCCGGCAGCGCCCACTTCGCATCTACATACCCGCCTCGCATTCCCCGGCTCGCATACCCCAGCATAATGTTCCAAGTCGCATCGCACCCTTCTACATTCGCCGCGCACGGTCACGGCCACCAACACTCGCACCACTCTTCGCATCACTCGTCCGCGCACGGATCGCATGGCGTCAGTCTCCCTCGCACGCTTCAGCGCCCGCAATTCTACGACATCCCCGCGCGTAACATCGCCGCCGTCGCGCCAGACCTCGCCGGAGTCCCGCTGGAGTATGTGAGGCGCGGGATCTACCCAAGGGCCAGAGAGTGCGTCTTATCGCTCGAGTACTCCACGCATGATGCTAACCTTCGCAAAGGATGATCGGCGGTATCAGCACGCTCAATGTCCCGTCCACCATGCCCGCGAACCATCTTCCCAAGCACCTCAACGTCGGCTGCCGCGCAAGTCCGAGCGTCTCGTACCCCACGCATCTCCTTGCTGTCTGCGCCAGCAAGGCTTCGGGCGATGTGCATGCCAAGCTCGTCCCCACGCACGCCCTCGTCCTCGCCGCGCACTGCGCTTTGGTCGAGCCGCTCGACGACGCCCAGCCACAGCCCGGCGGGAATGCGCTGCCCCTCCGCGTCGTCCGCATGTCCGTCCCCTCGCCCGCCGCCTTCCCGATCCTGCACGCGTACATGTACAACCACCGCACCGAGTCCGTCGTCCAGGCGCTCTTCCCCGCCTTCCCTGCCGCCGCAGTACGGGCATTCGCAACCCACCAGGGCGTGCTCTCCGCGCTGGGCTCCGGACAGGCGAAGCACAATCTCGCGGTGCAGCTGCTGCAGGCGGAGGGCGGCAACCTCGGCCGGTTGACCGCAGACGCGGCGCATGTGAAGGAGGCGTGGCAGGATATGGTCTCCCTGGGCATGTACGACGCGCAACTCTGGGACACAATCGACCTCTGCTGGGAGGTCGTCCTCGCGGCGCTGAACCTCGCTGCTACGCAGTGATCTTGCCATCTAGCAGCGAGCTTCCCATCTCACAGCGACATCGGAGAAGGACGCGCCGCTGACGCTGGCATCTGGCGCGTCCTCCTAGAACGCTAAAATCGCATTCTGCATCTTCGTCTTTCACGAACATCTGGATTCTTTATACCCTTACTATCAGCCTCTACTTAGTTCACAGTTACCGTTCGCCGGTCCCCAACAACCAATTTCCAGTTCGCATTCACTTTACAGTCTACACTTACACGTCTCGGTTACTTACCTTACTCATCACTAATTCCTTGGCCTTCCCTGGCCTCGAAATTGTAGCTTTAGCTGGTTTATCTGTCAATGGCATATCATCTGTGGTATTTCCCTTCTTGCAGGGTGATCTGGCGCGAAGCAGTAAGCAGCATCGAACAGCGCGTGTCGACGGAGTACAGACGTTGTGGACGACGTATGATACATCCGAAACGAGCAGTCGCAAGCTCTGGGAAGCCATCGACAGCCAAGCTCATCGTCCTGCATCCAGATATTGACACCGCCTCAATCTAGCTTGATGTTCAGAACCGCTGTACCTCGAGTGAGCAGGCGCGAAACTCACCAACAAATTCCTCCCGTATGTCGAGCACGCCCCGCTCAAGCGTTCCGCGCATCAATCTTTCAATCTTTGGCGTACACCTCATATTTTCTGGGACATCATGTCCGTCAGACGGGCGACGGTCCACCACCCTTGCAGAAATCAAGCTCGACGCCGAGGAGGGCTGGAAAATGTATCTTGGAAGCCAGCACAACGTCCAGGGCCTGCCAGTGCTCGGCTTCCGCCTCTATCATCGTGTTGTTGGAGATACCACTCACGAACACTCGCTCTAGGATGTTTGAGCGAGAGAACGTGTTGAGCATGGCAGCGATGTTCACAACGGAGAATACCATGCCCGAGACGTAGAAACTTATCACCAGGGTCTTAAGGGCCGTATTCTTCGACAAATCGTGCGTTGGTATGTTGTGAGCCTCTGTGCCAGCGCATTGTCAGCGAGATGTTCTCGTCGGCGAGAACTTCGTCGCAGCACTCACCGGTGCCGAGGAGCAGGTATTCCAGATGAGGATTGGCGTGTAGCAGAACTGCAGATGGATTGGCGGTCTGCGAGCTTGTCTCGCGACCGTAGGTATTGAAGCTGAGGGTGCGCAGATTTCTATAGGGGTATGGATGCGGTGGGCGGAACATCAGCCGCGCGAAGGGCACAGAGATATCGTCCGTCCGTAGTTCCTCAATGCCGGGCGCGCCTCCGTCAGGATGTGCAGGCTGTGTGGCGAAATGGCTTTCGTGCGCGACCGAGACACAGTAGAGCGTGATTTTCCTGAGGCTGGGCGGCAGCGTGAGGCCGCCGAACTCCGTGATGTCGCTGTGGCCGAAATGGGCCCACGCCAGGCTCAGAGAGACAAGAGTGGGCCGCTGTATCGCTCTGTAGATGGCTCTCCTGTGCTGCTCCGGGAATGCGAGTGACCAGTTGGTCTCGCACGGACGTATCGAGAGGGCCTGGATGCCGGTGCATCCATCGAGAAGCGATGGCAGATGCTGTATTCGAGGCTCCTAAGCCTGATATCCGGAGCTTCTTCTATCGTCAAGATACGAAGCGAGGGAAGGATGTCTGCAGAGAGTGATGAAATGGACGAAAGAAGGGAGTAGTCGTCGGCCGTTTCTATATGGATAGGAAGATGGTGCAGGTTGAGGCAGATCTGAGGGGAGAAGACGGTGGATGAGGCCTGCAGAAGGTTGAGGAGAATCTTCAGGTTTTTGCCGTGTTTGATATATGCCACGATCTCGTTCACGAGCTCTTGCGGCAGGTGCATACGGGGCGTATCTTGGGTAATGAACTAGACACAAGTTATATTATGCCCCTACATAAGAGAAGGAATACCTAGCGCCAGGCAGTTGATTCAACTGAGCGAGAGAATACGCTATACTCACAAGCTCTTGGTTTGGGTGCAGGTCGCGTTGCGTCGCCAAGTCGGAACGAAAGACGGTCGTCGGTATGTCCCTGTTTGGCCGGGCCTTGACGCGGAGCAACGCCACAAATAAGCGTACATATCCCTCTGAATTTCATTGTCGGATTTCTACTTTGCATCAGCGACCTGTGCTGCGGTCAGTATTTGAGGGCTTTTTTGCATGTCCATTGCTTCGCCTGGACCCGCAACCTCCGTGGCATCGCGACGCATAAGTACACCAGTGATACAGCCCTTCCAAGGCACCGGCGTCCGATGCACCCCTCGCCGAGTGCATATATTCGCTGCTCTCCTTCCAGACGAATAACTTTGTTTGCACTGGGAGAGAGGGCAAGGGTATTCTCTTTGGAAATCACCTGCTCATCTGTCTGTCCTCTCGTCACCTCGGCGCGGACCATAACTTAGTGAAAGCTAACGCGCTCACGCTGGACCGTCTGCGTCAGGGTCAGTTCAGTATGGGGATTTATCTCTGTGAACTCTGTGCTCTAACTAACGATTATCTGTAGCGCTGCTCGGTGTCGCGCACGCCACCCAACAGGTATTGCTCTGTGGTCCGGTCTCCGCCCAAAAAGGTCGAGTTCATTCTTCGTTTGCCACGCCTTACGCGCCACTCTCCCCCTCCTATATTCGTTGAACTCACAGGTTTTCTTCACCGTCTTCGCAGGCAGTCATCATATCCCCTCTGCAAACTCGTCTGCGGAAACCGACTCGTTCAAGATTGCCTCTAACATGGCCACATGCCAAGCCTCGTGAAGCAGCACCTTTCGGGTGGCAAGCAGGCCTTGCGAATGTCTGTATACAGCGCGATGCCCCATGGCTTAGCAGCAGCTTCAAGTCGTCGCTGATAGACATCGACTTTGCCGTAAGTACCAAGCACAATCCGCTTGCGCTTTCGTGGCGGGCTTTGACTCGCAGTCAACGCTGGTCAGTCTGGAGTCATGCCCTTCCTTTCCCAGCGCTGACGAGTTGCAGTGCCGTGTTGGTGTGGCTTGCTCCACTGTGCGACTCCTCGCCTTGCAAATGCTCATGATCAGTTGCTCGCAGCTATCCCGGCGAGTACGTCCGCGTTTGGATATTGGTCTTCGTCGATGCGCCTCAGATCTATCTCGGTCGACAAGTGGTACACGGCGCATACTGTAATCGCTTTGGACGTCATCTAACAGCTTTCAGATCGTCTGCAGTGGAAGGAGTCCTTGACGGCACCCTGCAGAAGTAAATATCCAAACGTCGGCGAGCATCTGTACGTCTACGTATTCCTATATATCGGTGAATATGACTTTGTGACGCGCGTGTCCTCAGCGTGTTCTTGGTTGATCATCTGATCCTGTCTTTGCGGATGAGCCAGGGATGAGCGAAGCTTGGTGCGATTCGTTTCTTTATCCTGTCTGGAATTCTGCGCAGCGAAGCTCATTCCCTCAAGCCCAGAAGCGACTCATCCGTTGGCGAGCCGACTGCCAAAGTAAACTACTGCATGTCAGTTATCGCGAGGCTTTGCTGCCGGAGGGCGCGTGACCTCTTGATTCTGTACGTGAGACCTCTTCACCTCCTTGTCCTGTATAACATGCGCGTTGCTTTCGGGTATAACATCCTGGAGATCAGTCGTCCGGTGCTACTGCCGAGCCTAACGGCCCTGGTGCTCTCGCGCGTCAGGCCAATTCACTGCCACGGCCGGAACCTACTGATGTGGAGTTGATCAGCACGGCTACTCTCGAAGGGCCTCACAGCGACGAGACGTCGCTGCCTCTTCGCCCGCATGATGTTGTCGTCTGCACATACCTTCGGCCATCTATTTAGGCTAGTGCTCATTTCGGGAAGCTACATTGCTCCCGATGTACACGCGACGCCGCTTCTGCGTTATTTTTTTCTCAGAGCCGGGAAGTAAGCCACGGACGCGATGCGCGAACATTACATTGAACAATAACGATGGACGTCTTATCCCCCGACGTGGCCTCTCAGGCACGATATCACTAGACCTGGTCGACATCTGACGTTATACATTGACAAGGGGTCGCAAGAGGAGAGTAGGCGGGCCGTCGTGGGAGCGCTTTGTCACATTCAGATATTGTCAGTGTGGCAATGCCTCAATGTGAGGTGTCTAGCTTGTTCATCAAACTCGGTGTCCCTCGAGAGAGCAGCGAGAAACTCACGACTCATGAATTTCACTTGCAAGTCGAGCACGCCCCGCTCGCGCGTCTTGCGCATAAGGCTCTCAATCCTTGGCACGCAGCTGGTGGAGCTCAAGGCCCCGCCTTCGGCTAAGGAGGGACGCAGCCCCGGCTGGCTCAAGAAGAGATAGACGCGAAGGAGGGCTGGAAACCGCTCTTCCGACGCCAGCGCGTCATCCATCGCTTTCCAATGCTCCGCTTCGTCCTCTATCATCGCGTTGTTCATTATGCCCAATATCTGGACGTACTCGAGACCGTTTTGACGAGGGAACGTTCGAAGCATGTTAACGATGTTTGCGATCGAGAAAAGTACTCGGGGGTTGAATTGAATCACCAGGACTCGAAGGGCTGTGTTCATCGATAGATCGTACGGGGGTACACTGCCTTCATCTGCATGCCTCTTAGCGCGTTTTCGAGTTGTCGGTAGACCGTCACAGCTTACCGCCTCGGAGGTGCAAGTACACCAGGTGCGGATTGGCGCGTAGCAGGCTCGTTCCCAGATCGGAAGATTCGAAGGTTTCCCCGTAAGCATTGAGGAAAAGGTTGCGCAGGTTCCCATAAGGATACGGACGCGGCGGCCTATACATCAGCCGCGCGAAGGGTAGGGAGAAGGCGTCCGTTTGGAGCTTCTCAATGCCGGGCGCGCCTCCATCGAGATGCACAGGCTGCGCGAGGGGATTATCCTCGTCCACCAGTTCGACGCTGGTGAGCGTGATGCTTTTGAGGCTGGGCGGCAACGTCAGGCCGCCGAGCTCCTTGAGGTCGTTGTTGCCGAACTTCATCCACGCTAGGCGCAAGGACACGAGAGTGTGACGCTGCATCGCTCTGTAGAGGGCTTCCCTGTGCTTCTCAGGGTATGCGAATGACCATTCAGAGTTGGTCAGCTCGATTGTAAGGGACTGGAGGCCGGTGCATCCGTCGAGAAGAGATGGCAGACACTGCTCTTGAGGCTCTAGAAGCAGTTTGTATGGCTCTGCACTTATCTCCAGAATATGGAGAGAAGGAAGAATGTCTGCAGAGAGCGCTGAGATGGACGAGAGAAGAGCGTAGTCGCTGGTCGCTCTTAGGTGGACAGGACGACGGTGGAGGTTGAGGCAGATCTGGGGAGAGAAGACGGTTGTAGATGCCTGCAGAAGTTTGAAGAGAGTCTCCAAGTCCGTGCCGTGGTCGATCTGCTCCACGATCTCGTTCACTAGCTCTTGTGGCAGGTGCATACGGGGCGGGGCGTATTTCGAGCAATGAACTAAGATTGATATCAATTTCTGCGCATACGGGAAGGGTCGCGCAGTGATAGGTGGCTGGGAAAGGGTACGAGTATATGCTCCACTCACAAGCAACGCTTATGTCGATTGTAGGTCGCGTCGCGCAGTGAAGTCGAAGTGAAGGTCGAAGTTCGCACCACGGCGTCACCAGGGCGTCACCAGCGTCCGGCCACGGGCGTGCACGGTCACGTGGCTGGTCACTGGTTGAACTTCAGCATCAGGGCTTACATGGCACCGGTAGGCCACGGTTACATAGCAAGGGGTGAGTCGCACGACGTACAATAGTAACTGAGTGAATAGTGGCCTGTGACCACGGAGCGGCGTAATAACGGAGTGAGTCAAAGATAATCGCAGATAATGAGGTTGTACGAGTGAGCAGTAGTAGTACAAAGGAAAGATACGGATACCCACTAAATCAATGTAAGAAGGGGTCCTGAGCTATCTGGCAACGGATCCCTGACTAATTCGACAATCAGTATGACTTAAATGCAACGTGCAGAACAGAATATTCACCCGCAGGCTCCTGGTGATTCCAGGCGCCCATGTCTTCGGCACAACGTCCTCGAACGTCATATCATACCTCTTGCGGTCAGAGTGGTATTCTGATCGTCGTCCGCCAGCCACGATTCCCTGACGCGCAGGACGATACACACATCGCGCAGATGCGCGAAGCGCTCCTCCGAAGACAAAACGCCGTCTAACCCCCCGGGCCGCCAGAAGACCAGGTCGCGTACGCAGATGATGGTCAGCATGAGTTGCTCGAGGTGATTCCTTTCAGGTAGAGATCCCAGCACGAAGTCGACGCGAAGAGGGTCGTTCTCGATGTGTTGAAGATTAGTACGTCGTATGTGCAGCGTGCGCAGGGCCGAGTGCTGAGAGAGATCGTACAGTGGCAAAGGGCTAGATCCTGCGTTATTTCTCGGTGCGATGCTCGCGCGTCATTTCCGTGGCCTGCTCACCAGTTCTGATAGAGAAATAATGGAGGTGCTGCGTTGGTCGTATGTCGATAGCCCCGTAGTTTCTTCGCGAGGTTCCCGAAGTGAGCGCAAGCCTGCATAGTTTGTCAATCGGATGTGCGGACGACAACATCAGGCGCGCGAAGGAAAGCGAATCTTGATCGATGTGAAGTTCTTCGAGCATGGCCATGCTAGACACCACACCAATAGGCTTCACAGCGGTGTAGTAGACTTGCTTGACGCGTGAGAGCGCCATGACCTTGAGAGTTGGCGGTAGATTCAGACAGCTGATCTCCAGAGCGGTGCAATAATCGAATGTGCTGCGCTCCAGCCGTAGCAGTGCAACGAGTCCAGGGCGTTCCATTGCTCTGTATAGCGCAAGCCGCTCCTGCTCGTGGAATTCATATGGCCAGTGCTTGTAGCACAGATCAACGTGGAGATTCTGAGGCCAGTACACGCGTCGAGCATAGACGGTAGATGCGATTTTTCGGGATGGGCGGTATAGGACAATTGTCCGGTTATCCGCAAGTGGTGGATGGCGGGTAAGACGTCTGGGCAAAGCGTAGCCATTGCGTACAGCTGAGGAGTTTGTAGATGAGCAAGGAGACTTCGGAGGCCATCGCAGATCTGAAGGAAGAATACAATGGAAGCTTGAAGGAGATTCAGGAGTATTTCGAGGTCATTGCCGTGGTCGACGTAGGACACAATGGCGTTGATCAACTCCTGAGGTACGCGCATAGTTCGAGTGTTTGCTTTTCCGAACATGTGAGCAAAGTGGATTTGAGCGCGGACGGCCTTCCGGAGGTACGTAAATAGGAGCGACAGCCTGCGGTGAGAAAGAAGAACAAGGGGCATTCTTATATGTCCTTGTTTGGCGTCGGCCTTCAATTGGCATCTGCCGAATTCTTCGATCATGACTGACGAACCGTCGTACAACAACATAGATGGCGCGGTCAAGGCCTGATCAAGGCTCAAGCTCAAGTCGAGCTGAACAAAACGCGTGGAGAGATAGATATATGCGAGAAGGTAGACGTGTGCGAGGCCCTAGGTATGTGGCGCGGGCCTCGGGGTATGGGGCAGCCACGCCGGTCGTGACACTGACAGGTTCATCTCGACCATTCGCGATGTAAATACACATGAGACGGAGATCGATGTCGAATGGGGAGGACTTGCATAAAGGACGAGGATTTGCTCAGAGCGCGTGGTCTTCCGAAGAGTTTGATCGTGCTGAGAGCCTACTTACCTCTGTGCATCGTCCGTAGTAATAATTAACGAAGCGGCTACTTGGTTCTTATTTTCGAGAGGCTGATTGGCAGCTTTTCCGACGAGTGAGCGCTGTCATAAACGTAGGCCATTCCAATGATATTTTGGGAGACGAGATTGTGAGGCTAAAGCTCCAAATGTCTCAGGTATGGGCTGCATCAGAATATTTGAAGTTCCCAACCGCCCGTAAGCAATCGCCATCTCGGATCAGCCACACGGCGAAGCTGTAGCCGCTCATCAGCACCACAAAACAATGCGTTCTAAAGACTAAAGCAGCTCACCCGTAACCGATCCAAGCCACCGCGGCGAATATAACGTACAGTGGAATGAGCCCGAGGCTATCGATGAGCGGGAAGATGCACGAAATAGTCAACGCACAGAGCAGCGCGCGGAAGCCCTTGCGAGGGGGTGTCAGTAATCGTGGCCGGGCGCTCGAATGGGTACTCACTGAGTTGCAGAAATAGCCTCCGCACTCTGCTCATGCATAATATCGACGCAGTACGAGTTCACGGCCGATAGCACGCAGTCAATCTAGTAGTGGCTACGCGTCAATCTCTGGCAGACGATATAATAGAAGAGTGCGGTGCTTACCCCAATGCCGTTGAAGAAGAACTAAATCAGGTTGAGCGTCAGCCCAGCGGGCCAGGGACGAAGTGCGTGGTGAGACCGCAGGCGATGAGCATGAGGGGAATGAGGACTCCGAGGCCAGGGGTGGTTGCGCGCATGCGGTCCTCGGGGTACCAGATGCCATTGCGGTGAGCGCGCCACTTGACGACCATGTAGTCGGAGTATCTGCCCGCGAGCGGGGCGCCGACTGGGATGGGGCTGCTCATTGCATGATAACGAGCCAGAAAGCGAGGAAAGCTCACTAAAGTTCCCCACGCCCATGGGAACGAAATAAAGGGCGATGCGAAACGGGTTGTCCAAATGTGGTACCGGGAGCCCTGAGGAGTAGGAAGAGTGCTGAGGAGGCGGTATCAGATGAGAGGTACAACGCACAATGGTATACGCTATGGGAATAACCAGAACTGTAGACACAGCACATTCAGCATGCGTGCGACGGGCACGTATTGGACCACTACGCACCAAAATCTGAGACCAGCGCGGTATAGCCGACTATGCACTACCTCGCATTGAAGGGAAGTATATATTGCATAAGAGAAATAGGCGCACCGTGAATAACATAACCGGACTTTTGAGGAGCGCCATCGGTCCGATGGGGTTCAAGAAAACAAAGCGCGGGGGCTTCCGGCCCTCCTCTTGCGCTCTGAGCCGCGCCTTCTCGATCCCCTTCGTTTTTGGATGTCTACAGGCTTTATTAGCAGAGCGCAGATCTTCGAAGAGAGGCGACACATACTTCGTCTCGGCGAACGAGAAGTACATGATTACGAAGGTCACAAACCCTGCCACCCCGATCGCCTCCTGCATATGGCGCCAGGACGAGTAGTGGGCCGCCCACCCTGAGGATTAGATAAGCATTTGCCCTGAGGTTGACCGATCCTGCGAATGACATACCTCCTGCGACTGGTGCGAGCGCTGGGCCGAGAAGAGCAGCCTAGCCTATCATCAGCACAGCGATCTTTGCGCGAGCATCGGGTCACTTACGCCAGTGAATACCCCCATCGCAAATCCTCGCTCCTCCAGCTTATAAATGTCACCAACAACGCCAGACCCGACGGAGAACCCTGGTGATGCGCCGAGGGCTTGGACGACTCTCCAGCAGAAAAGCTCTGTGGTGTTGTGGGACCACGCTACTCCGAAGGAGCCCACAGATAGAAGCGGAAGGCCGACGAGAGATTGGGCGACGCCCGTCTGTGCCAGCAAGCTCAGCATGAAGTAGATGAGAAATACGTTGTATACGCACACCAGGTGGAATACGACGAGAACGTCATCGAACCGAGCGCCACGCATAACACGGATACACTGACTGCCATGCTGTCCAGGAGTCAGCGACATCGACGGAGGTATAGCGCTACAAATCCTTACCTGACGACGTCGGGCGTGGTGTCCAGATCCCTCGCTATTTCCGGTATGGAAGGGACAAATGTCCCAGAGACGAACACTGTTGGATACCATTCTCGTCAGTACGTTTCGACACGATACTTGCTGGAAGATACTTACAGGCGGCGAGAGCCGTAAACGCAATCATGCCCACGAACAGTCGCTTACTGGCTGGCCCGAACCGGTCATAAATCTCGTTATGCTGCTGTACTGCAGCATAGTCGTTGCCCGATAGCGTCTCGTTCGATTCCGGGAGAAGCGGAGTCTCCTCTGAGGCAGTCATGATGGTAGGATGAGAGGAGCCGCGACCGCTGAGCGGTGAGGCCCGAGAGGCGGAATTTCTGGCAGTCAGATGGAGTCAGAGACGCGGATCGGAAGCCTGATGATCATGTCACTGTGAGTCAGAGCAGAAAAAAGGAATTCCTGAGTCCCTCCCCCATGATACTTACGAGCTCTAGGGTTCCGTAAGGAACCCGCCTGTTTGATTGCCGAACCTTTAGGTTTGGCTTGTATATGCGAGTCCGGTCTTTGTCCATCACATGACTTTCCTTTTTCGTCACTGCAAGTGTCCGGTGTAGCGTGGTGTAAAATACCTCCCGACCCTTTGTTACCGGTAAGTTACCGCTTCGCCCAGGCAGGGGGGTATTTTACCAGTATCTTACCGGTAAGTTACCTCGTGCACGTGACCTTCCCGGCGCGCCGGGGCCAGTGGTGCGCCAAAATTTTCGGGCGGCGCGCTGGCGCGCACCATCGATGTCTCTTCGCAAGGTCCCCCACGTACCGGGGTACTTAGGGCCAACGCTATGGCACCATATACTGGTGCCCTCTCCGTACTCAGCTGATTTTTCGATTGCTTTTTTCGAGGAAATGATAATTGCATTTCTCGGTGAATTCCGATTGAGCTGGGCGCCGGTCGCACTTGGGTCGCGCGCACTACGCGTACAGCCAGCAACCAGCGACGACCAGTGCCAGCACCCACCGGCACCGCCGGGTGACGACGTTTAGCGGAGGTGTACCTGCTGTCATTGCTTTTAAATAAGTTTATGCTTCAAGCTGCGGCAACTCTGCTGTCTGCTGCTGCAATGCTTGCCATTCAAGCATGCAGCGTGTGGCAAACTACAAAGGCCAAGCCTGCTATCCTAAGTAGTCATCTACTATTTTTCTTGATTTGTCTCGAAGGTGCGCAGGGGGGCAATGTCAGAGCTGAGAGGTGCGAGCGCCGAGCGGCCACGGTGATCGGAGTTTGCCGGGAGATCGCGGGGGATCTCATTTTTGAGCACCCTGCTATCAGAGTCTGAGTTGTGCTATATACAATAATGTACATGCAGACTATAGCTAATACTTCAGCCCATGAGCGTATGAGGGCTCGCAATCCACAGCCTTGCGCTGTGTCCCGCCGCACGCGGCGAGGGTCACGTGATGAATGTTACCAGCCCCAAATGACCTTCATAGGGCTGACTGGTAACTTACCGGTAACATACCGGTAAGTAACCGGTAAAATAGCTTTTCGCGAATTGAGGTAGGTATTTTCCACCACGCTAGTCCGGTGAGGGTCTGGTGTCTGTCCATCACGTGATGTCCGTTTTTGGAAGTGCATACGTGTCAGTGTGCATCATTTTCTGGCGCCCGCCTTCGAAAAGTTCCTCTCTCCTTTTCTCATCGTCCGTCGCCCGCCTTCGTGTTCAACAATGATCCATTACTGGGCTCCGGCGGCGTGATGCGCGTGCCGCGCCCGCCCTCAGACTTCTCGCCTCCGGGAATTTATTGGGGCCACTAGGCGGGTGATGGCGCGCGTCGGGGCTTGCGTCGGGGACGCGTCGCGCACGCCACGTCAGCCCTCTTGAACGTTCTGGGCGCGTAAGAAATACAAATGATGCATTGCGTACTATATATCATGTATAGATGCTACATATGAGTATGACATGAGGAGGGAGAAACTCGCGCAAAAATGCGTCAAAACTACAATCTTCTACAGATACTCCTGGCCAACTCCTGGCGAAGGACGTCTCTGACCACCTGTTTAGTGCTTATACATAGGCTAGACTATGCCCATGGAATTTCATGCATATACTTGATACCGTCAACAGCTTACTACTGCAAAATGCGGCGCGACAGGCTACTAGGACGTTCAACAAAAACCGGCGACACCGGTTTCGATCTCGACCGCAGGTATACGGTTTGCCGGGGCTCGCGCGCGACGTGATCGACGTACCCAGACGACGACGCCTAGCGCCGCCCGAGCAGTCTCTGTCGCCTCCCTCTTACGCCGCACGCCGCAGTCAACTTTTCTCCTCAGTGTCCTCGTCGCCGCCTTCCACTCACTCAAGGCTCACGAGACATTTCACGCCCCCCACGGTCGTCCTCGTCCAGGCCACTCAGCGCCGCTCTGCATCGTGCTTGGAGTTCTAGAATGTCATGTAAAACGTCATGCGCAATCCTGCAAGCACTAGGATCTCACGCGCTCAGGCGCCGGCGGAGAGGCTGTAGTAACCGCGCGGGACTCGCCAGCCACCGCTCTCCTGGCGCTCCCACTGCCGCGGACAGCGTGAAGATGGGGCTCTCGGGCCTTGATAGCTCGAGGCTGGTGCCCGGCATGCTGTATGTGGCCAGCGGCGCCCGCCGGGATCGTGTAAGCGCGGCTGCTTGTGCAGGCGACAGAAACAGCTTTCCCCTCACGTCCTCGCCCCCACATTTGGCTTCCCTGTAGCCCCCAAGTGATGCGTCGCTCGCCCGCGAAGACTTTTCAAGGGTATCGTGACGTGGTTTCATGCGTTCTCTCGCCCCTCCACCCCTGTATATATCATTTGTCTAGTATAGCATATAAGACACATTTGTTTGTGATCTTACGTGCCCAGAACGATGCGCAGGAGGGCTTCCGGCGTCCGCGACGCGTTCCCGACGCGCGCCATCACCCGCCCGATGGCCCGATGGCGCTTTACAGCGTCGCGCGGGATGCCTGGAGGGGAACGCGTTTCACGATCCACGCCGCCGGAGCGCAATAGGGAGGCGCTCGGGCCTCAGGCTCCTCCTCTGGCCCAGAGATGTCGGGCCCGTTGATTACGAGTCGTCGTAGGTATTGATAAACGCTGTATTAGTCGTGTCAGGTCGTATTGTAATTGAACAGCATAAGGTGGTGCGCACAGGATAGCGGTGGATGGGTGAATACGGTAGCTCTGTAAAAACACTGGATACATAATGTAGACCCGTATGGAACTTCTCTTGACCACGGAGCATAAGTATCACTTGAGTATCACAATCATATACGCTACACAGAGAGATTCGACGACACTGAGATCTGAGAGAGAATCGAGGATATTAGGGAGGTTGAGCCGGGTCAAAATTCTGCATATAAATTTCCCTTTTGAGCAAACAGAAATTCCGTCCACGCCCGCTGCAGGCTAGTCTCCCGCGGCAGACGTTCGTAGGCTGCTTGCGCCAGTATCTCCCTCCTACGACTCACAGTACATGGTACATGTAGTAGCCTTATCAGTGATGCACCCAGAGCTTAGAGGCAGGTATATCTTGCTTCCTATGCTTCACAAGGTGGCAAACACACGGGTAGTCTTCGTCCGACAGGTTTTCCGCGTTCTGGAGCTCTATCTTACAAAAATCCGAAATAGGTACGGCGATTCGCGAACGCAAAGGTTCGGCCCACGCCGCTTGCGGCCATACCCCCCACTCATACAGCTGTATTCTATACAGGTTTCAAACAGGTATCGAACAGTTTTTTACAGGAGGGTCTCGGGGAGGGCTGTTTGGAATTGTATATATCTACCAGCTGCTGCAGGCTTTAGCACTGATGAGCAGCATTTTGACAAGGATGCTGCATCAACAAGACCGAGAACGTACAGTGAATGTGGGGGGCCGCCGACGACGTCGCTATCGGCGCCTTGGGAGTTGGGACCGGGCACCTCCGCCCACGTCATGTCACGGTGTCACAGTTCATCTTCGGGCCCGCCCGTCAGTCGTGCGAGCTCTGCGCAGTCAGGGACTAGCAAGACATCCCAGAAGTCGGGAAGAGGGAGGATATAGTGTATAATTCACCCCTCAAGAGCTAGGGGATCAAATACCAGGATCTGTTTCTAACAGCCTGTATATAACAGTTTTATACGTTACATACAGTTAGTTACATACACGAGCGAGATTGAGTTTTATACGGAACCCTAACGAGCTCGCGTATCGCTACCGCCAACTTCAGACCGTGTTCGGGCCGGGTTCCTAGCCCGTGCCCGGGGCGCTCGCGTGTTATTGCCACGTGAGAGACGGAATTGTAGGTGGGAAGAACGTGGCTGACTGCTGGGCCGCCGCTAGCAACAGAGACGCGCTGCAATGGATGGGGTATCCTGCAGACGAACGTGGGGGCGTCAATACTTTACACGTAGACCATAGGCTGAAGATGGGCAGAAGACACCCTGAAGTACCTCAGTCAGAGTCAAGCACAGCACAGGTTGAAGTTCAACATGCACGACCGTTGCCGCACAACGTGCACTCAACGTGCTGTATGAACGCCAAGCCGAGTCTCGGACTCGCGGTTGTCGGGGCGTCACCGAGTTGTACGCGACGTTGGGAGCGCCAAGGGCTTCTTCGGACGCCAAGACGTGCTTGTTGACGACTTAACTATTGACTTGATGGACGCCGCAAGGAGACAGTCAACGTAGCAAGGCCGCGACGCGGCAAGGTGACCGTCGACGGCGCAACGACGGTGATACCGCCGCGCCAAGCTGCATCTCGTGTGTTGTGCTGTAAAAGGAATAGCGGTATTTGGACGGAGGACGTACTCATTGGAAGGCTAATCCACGGGGTTCGCTCCCAGTCCCTCCCTACTGAAGGCTAGCAGGGGCTTGGCGGGAGTTGGGCGATTCAGAGAGCATCGAGGACTGGGCGTGCGGTGGCGCGTGGAAGCCCAGGACTTGTAACCGCACAGCCCGCGAACTCGAGTCTCGTTGAACTTGAGCGCCAAGCGCGACGGCAGTGGCTTCTCCGCAGGCTGGAAGAGATGGAAGAATCGGAAACGAGAGACGCGTGCGGTGGCAGCGGCGCCTGCGAACCCTGACCTGTGTCGAAGCGGATTTACGCACAGATAATCAGCGCACGCCATTGTCCTTACCGAGACTAATAGTAAACGGATCTGACACTATATATAAGAGGTCGCAAAGGTCACCGTCCCTCTTCCCCCACGGTCCCTCGCGGGCGAAGGTGAAGCCAGTCCGAGTTCTCGGGAGTCGGCGTATACATTTGTTTGCAAATATTGACGAATTGATTAGTCGTGGGCGCTTAGGCGATGATTGCAATGTGCGTCGAACTGAATATCCGGCAAACGTTTCTTGTCCTTGTACTTATCGCTCGCTCACAGTCCAGCCCATATCTGGGCGCCGCCGCCGCCGCTCTTTAGCTCCCCATTACTGTACTCCGACGCCGAGCACCACAACGCAGAGGCACCCTCGTCGTCGTCCATGAACCGCAATCATCTCAATCTCAATCTCACCGAAGAGCTCAGGCGACTGCCCACAAAGAGCCAGCGGGAGGACGAGCCGTACGACTCCGTCGAGAGCCCCCCGCCAGTCGACTCTGGGGAGGACGGCCCGCTAGAATGGGACTGGAATATCGAGCACGACGACCGCAAGCGCGAAGCTGCGGCAGACGCGACGCTCCTCGACGCGTCGCCGTTCCAGGTGGACAGGCGTGTCCTCAAGGACGTTGTGCGCGAGCAGATGTCGCTGGATGTTGGCCGGATACAGTTCCTCAGCGCAGGTGAGTGGCGCGTACGGCTCCCGGGCGATGTATGGACTGACGCCGCACGCAGGCACATTCCACAAGGTTAGTGGCGATCTCGCACTCTTTCACACCCATCGTGACCACTCGATCGCTCTATGTCGTTATGCATCGCATAATGTCGTTTGGCGCCCGGCGTGTATCCGGACACTATCTTTACCTCCTCCCATACATTCTCTGTGAAGCATCTGACCCTTCACGTCTATCATTGAACTACCCATTGAATTTGCGATATTGATTACTCAACCAGTTTTTTCCCCTCGATTATTGTTTCATTTTATTGACTTATCCCCAGGCATACCTCGTCACCCTCGTCAACCGGCGCCAAATCATCGCGCGCGTCGCTCGCCGCTTCATGCCGCGTCTCAAGACCGAATCCGAGGTGGCCACACTGGACTACCTGCGCACGTACAGCAACATCCCCGTCCCCGACGTCTTCTACTACGACTCGAACCCGTACAACCGCCTCGGCGGCGAGTACATCCTGATGTCCAAGGCCAAGGGCATCCCGCTCTCGCGCGTGTACCACAGCCTGAGCTACACGCAGCTCGTCGCGCTCCTCAAGAACCTCGCGCACCTCCTCCTCCCCCTCTTCGCGCACCGCTTCCCCAAGCTCGGCTCGCTGTACTTTGGGCCTGACCCGATGGCCGCCGTCGCGAAGAAGACGGTGCACGGGTCGACGGCGCACCGGCACTACGCGGGCGCGCCGTTCTCGCCGACGCTGACGCCGCGGCTGCAGACGCCCTCGTTCCACGTCGGGCCGATCATCTCCTGGCCGTTCTTTGGCTCGAACCGCGGCGACCTCGCGCACCCGCACGAGCTCGACCGCGGGCCGTGGGCGACGACGCGCGCGTACCTCGCATCCTGCGTCGAGCGCGAGGTGCGTGCGGTGGTAACGGAGAACGAGGGGAAGAGCGCGCCGCATCGGCTGCACCTCGACCCGGACGAGATCCGGAGCAGCCGCCACCACCATCTGCGCGCGGTGCCGGGGGACGAGAGCGATGACAGCGACGAGTGGGACGCGCAGGAGAGCGACGACGAGTGGGAGGGGCCGGGGGACGCGATGTACAGGGATTATCGGAGGATGCAGCGCAGCACGTTCCTGATCGCGCATCTGAACCAGCGGGTGGAGGATGTAAGCGGGAGATGGCGAGGTTCATGCGGGTGATGGATCGGTTGCTGAACAAGCTGGCGGATGGAGCAGAAGCGGATGTGGACGAGGAATTTGGCCTTGACTGCCACGACCTCAGCTGGAGAAGTGTTCGTGGACGAGATCGACCACAGCAAGATCGTGAGTGGTGTTTTGGTCCACGCGATCGGGCGCTGCTGACAATCGACCAGACATGTATCATCGACTGGGAAAGCACGACCACACGACCGCTCTGGGCGTGCACACACATGCCCGCCTTTCTTCAAGCGAGCCCGTTCACCGCCAGCCTATTCCGCGAGATCGTCCGCAAGATCGCCCTCGCCGCACCGCCCACCCCACGGAGCATCCTCCAGCCCGCGCCCGCCCACTCTCCCGCGCCCCTCCTCACGCATGGGCCAAATCCTCGCCCCTTCCCTCTCGCGCGCGAACACCCTCCCCGGCGCGCTCGCCATGACCCCCACCGACGGCCACTTCCGCGCGCCCGACCGCCGCCGAGCCCCGCTTCCGCGTCCCCGCCTCCGAATCGGACCTCGCCGCGCTCGCGCACGAGTGGCTGCACTTCGAGCACGCCGGGCGCGCGCCTCCGCCTCGCGCACCGCTTCGTCGAGTGGGACGGGTGGGAGGAGGGGCTCGTCACTACCATCCTCGGCCCGGAGGACGCGGAGGACGAGTGGTTCGGGGACGCGGACCGGGCACGGAGGGCGACGGCGTCAGCGCGAGCGCGGTGCTGAGCCCGGGCCCCGCGTCGGAGCCGCCGCTGCCGTTGATGCCCAGGGACGCGGGCGTGGGGCTCGGTGCGCGGCGGCGTCGGCGGCGCCGTGCTGCAGGGCGCGGTCGGGAGGCGGAAGCCGTCGGCGAAGCTGCCGTTCAAGCAGGAGAAGGAGAAGGAGCAGATGCTGGATATGACGGGGGACATCTGCGGCGGGCGCGGGGGCGAGCTGGGCCGGAGGCTCGAGGCCTGGTTGACTGTGAACGGGAACGGCGACGGGCAGGTCGAGGTCGGGCGCAAGTGGCGGGGTGGGGAGGAGGAGGATGCATGAAAGAGCACGGGGAGCGCGATGGCGCATGCCTTCTGGCCGCGGACGGTGTCTGACCAGGGCGAGGTCGTCGTGGAAGACATCATGGAGAGAACAACAGAAATACGGTGTAAAAGTCTCCTTTGGGTTCCGCATTCAACTCATCTACCCTTTTCTCCACATTGCACTCATCTACACTGTACTTATTACTCTTACATGGTCCGGAAATTAGACGTACGGGATCGTAATGCTTGTAGTATAGGGCTAATGCACAATTGGAGTTGGTGAAGCCGTTTCAACAACGATTCCCAGCCTTCAGAGTCTTGTTTGCGGACTGACGTCCAGGCTCCTTACCCAGCGACCCGTCGATCCTCCCGCGAAAAAATTTATGTGCGAATAGTCCATGTTATAGTACAACGGAAATACAATACAGACGGAAGGGGATGGTAGGTATATACGCACTATTATCGAAACGCTTACGGTACGGTATGGCACTGTATAATATGATACACGGTCGATACGGATTCAAAGCGATCCTCCCACCGGTGTCTGCGCCTCCGCTTCAGCTTTGGTTATTCTTCATTCTTCTTGTTCTGCTCTCCTCTCTCCCCCTCTATCTTCTTCCACCGGCGCACACACACGACCGGCAGCAAGGGCGCACACGACTGGGAGCAAGGGCGCGCAGCGCGATAAATAGACGGACGAACATAGGATAAGGAGAAAGGTTCACGAATGTTCGGCGTTACACTTGCATCATGCTCGTGTGCGCGGCGGCGAAGGGTGCGCTGCCCGGCGCCGGGACTCGACTCGACGCTCGAATACGGCGACGCGCTAGCGGACGATAGTTCCTGCTCATGCTGTCAGCAAGTGAAAACGATAATGCCAAGCGGAAGATACACACCCTCAATAGGTCGTCGCCCTCGCCCTCGACGGTGTTCCGCTTCTTCACCAGCTCCGGCCCCAGCGTCGACGACGCGAGCCGCTTAAAGCTGGGGCGAAGCATGCTATCGCCGCCGCCCTGCGACGAGAACGACTGCGCGCCCGACTGTGGAGGTGCGAACGAGACATATCCCGGATGCGGGCTCGGGCTCGCGCTGGAGTACGGCGACTGGTTCGCCGGAGAACCGGTACCTTGCATGTCCTACAGGTAAAGGATGAGTCATCGATTCGGGTACTTGAGATGCACGCGTACGTTCGGACTAGGCTTGTCCTTGCCTGAGTTCGTGCCGCGTCTCATGCGTGGCACAAGGTTGAGGTTGACGGGCGCCTTGCGGGCGAGGACAGCCGCCTCGTACGAGCGCAAATCTTCAGCCGCCCCGTGAAGGGTGCGCTGCTTCGCATCTATCGTTGACGTCAAGGTGCTTCTATCACTCCAACGAAACGACTGACCATTACCCACTCCTCCAGCACCTTCAGCTGTAGGCGTCTTGACGCTCGGTAAGCTGGACACACGCGCACGCCGGTACCCCGTCGGGACGTCGCAGCTGCTACCCAACCGTTCAGCATGCGCAATAAGAGAGCAGTAGCTGGACTCACCATCCAGGTTGAAACCCCAGAACCAGGACCCGAACCAGGAGTCTGGATGTACTGCTTCCAAAACTCCTTCAACTCGCGCGTCTCCGCCTCACGGAAGGGCTCGCCAAGCCTGGCAACCTACGTTAGCTACGCTCCCACACCAACCGTCCACCGACACATACCCAACTTGCTCGGACTCCCCACCCCAGCCCGCCCGTCCTCGGCATCGGCGTCAAATCATCCACCGACATAAACCCAACATTCCTCGGGCGCCCGTTCACTGCACCCCCGCGCCCGGGCCACACCCGCCGCCGGCTCCGTGCTGAAGAATTGTGTCCCGTCATTGGCCAGCCCCGCCAGCACAGCTGGGTCGTCCAGGCTCATCAGCCCGAACGCGGACGAGAAGCCGCCCTCTTGCTGGTCAGAGACGCCCGAGGACGAGTACGGGCGACCGTCTGAGGAGGAGAAGCTCGGGTGCCGGCCACTGTTGACGCCCGGCACAGAGTGATGATTTTGCGCGGACCCACGCTCGAGATGGACGAGTGCCGCGAGAGCGGCGCAGAGCCCGGCGGCGAAGCAGACTGCGACGACTGCTGGTATCGTCGTGAGCAAAGACGGGAACACAAGTGACCGCGCTGCTTACCTCCCCCTCCGATGCATGCCCATCCCATGGGCGTCCCACCCGTTGACACCAGGGATCTTGCGCACCTCCGCCACCTCGCCTCCACCATCTGCTGCTGGCGCGTATCCACCAGGTGTTGGTCCACGAGCTGCTGCTGGCGCAGGCTGTCCATCGACTGATGCTGTCTCAGATCCGCGGCCTGCTGCTGCCTTACATCCACAGCCTGTTTCTGCCTCAAGTCCGCGCCCCACTCGCCCTGCTGTTGGTACGGCGAGCCGTGCTGGCTGCCAAAGTTGCCCTCGCCAACGTACGGCGACCCCTGGTGCGACGACGGCTGGTGCCCGTGCGACGATGGCTGATGCCCGTGCGACGGCGGCTGATGCCCATACGGAAGCCCGCATGCTGCCCGTAGGGCGGGCTATGCGTGAACGCTCCTCCTGCCTGGTAAGGTGAGCTCTGCTGCGACTGGTGCGTGTCCTGGTACGGGCTGCCCTGCTGCGGGAACGGTGCGCTGCCCTGTTGCGCGAACGGCGGGCTCCCATGCTGTCCGTGCATGGCGCGCCGCTCAGCAATCGTCGGATCATGCCTCGCCGGGTACTCCGAGGGGATGCTCGCGCGGCGCTGTTGCGTCGAATTCCCCACCGTCGCCTCAAAGCTGCGATCGCATCGTCAGAACTCATACTGATTCGAACAATGTCGAGAAACCCGTATGTGGCACTCCCACTCACCGGCCTCTCGGCAACTCATCCAGCAGCGCAAAGCGCGCAGAGGGCAAACTGGCAGGGGTACCACCCAAGGGTGGAGCAGTCGTGCCCGGGAAGCTCGTCGAGGAGGCCGTAGGCCACCAGTTGCCCGCGCCGCCGGAAGAGATCTGGCTCCCATTCGTGTAGCTGCTACTAGTGCCTTGGTCTACGAAATAGCTTTGAGTCGGCGGTACACCCTGTCAAGAATGCAGAAAACGCACTGGTGTTCCCCATCTGCCTCAACAACTCCGCCTGCGCGCGATATTTCGCCGCGAAGTCCTCGTTCTGTGTCGTCGACCCGTACTTAGAGTTCGAGCCTGTTGGGGTATTCGTTAGCACGCACAAAAAGGTACTCGCGAGGGAAGAAGGCATACCACTCCGCCAATATCAAGGTCGAAGACGGGGTTGAAGTTATACTCCGGGGGCATGGAGCTCGTCGAGCTGAGGGACGACGATATAGACGCCGTACCGCTCGAACCTACAACAAAAGTATATTCAGCGTCGCGTCCGCGAAGCACGGCAAGCAGGAAGCACAGCAACCACGAAGCATGACGTCCTCGACGCACAACGACCACGAAGCACAACGACCATAGAATGCACGACGACGTGCCCCAAGCACCGACAAACACGAAGCGCCCATAAGACCAAATACAGACAAACACTCACCTCCCAAAGCATCATATCCCATACTGATCGGCAGCCAAGCGCCGCCGCAGACATCCCGCCTATCCCCAAGCCTGAACCTCGAGTGTAAGAACGCTGTGCGACACACCCAAGGAAAGACGACGAACCTAACGGATCGGACTTGACGCCATACGCGCCACCGGTGTGCGGGTGGGAGTGGCCGGGGCCGCTGGGCGCCGTCTGGCGGTGGAACTTGACAAAGGTGCACCGGCACTGAAAGGATACCAGAAAAGGCGTCGTTAGAGGATGAAATCAAGGAGACGACGGTCGTCGACGCACCTTGCGCTGGACACACTTCGCGCAGGGGTTGCAGCCGTCGCATGGAAGGCTGTTCTGGACGCATTGATCGCAGGCCTGCTTGCTCGTAGTTGCGCGACTCGCTGAGACCCCTTTACGTCGACCTGCTGTTGTTCTCAGCACGGCGTTAAGGCATGCGCTACAGAGGTACATACCGGTCGCCGTGGTAGCCTGTGGACCACCTCCACCACCACCGCCATCCTTCTCCTTATGATCTGGATGACATTTGTTTACATGTCTTGGGGTAATATGAGCACCAGGGCAGGGTAGGGTAGAGCAGATGGACGTACCTGCTCAGAAGATCGCTTCGCGCGAACTGGTCACCACATTGTGGACATTTGTAAGGTCTGTCTCCCGTGTCTGCGGGGAGGGGTCAACGTCCGCCATGCGTCGCAGTGAAACATAAGGAGGATGCAGGCAGGGAAACAGGGTATGCACGAGGGCGGTGGAGAATGCGCGGGGTCGTACTTGGGGGACGGTGGTGGCGACGGCGGGAGCAGCGGCGTTGCGATGACGGGGGCGATGACGAGGACGGTGGTGGCGGCTATTGAGCCAAGGAGGGAATCCCCTGTGGCACAGGCTGGCCGAGCCTTTGTGCCAGGGAGCGGAGAGAAGACAAGCCGTAAACGGTGGGGCGTCGGCGCGAATACTGATGGCAGGGTGGAGTCGCGCGTCCCGGCCCCAGTGGGGCGGTGGTGCACCCCAAATCGAGGTCTTTATATTCTTCGGCCGCTCTTCCTCGTCTTTCGTCCTCTCCTCTCTCCAGAGTCGCAGGTGGTTTGTCGTATGCGCTACCGTGGTCGGCATCGTTCGGTGGGATTGCGCAGTCGTAC
This sequence comes from Schizophyllum amplum, assembly GCA_007026445.1. NCBI lineage: Eukaryota > Fungi > Basidiomycota > Agaricomycetes > Agaricales > Schizophyllaceae > Schizophyllum > Schizophyllum amplum. The sequence goes on along the minus strand of VDMD01000027.1, from coordinate 334,068 downwards.
GCTGAGCCGTGATCGAGGTCCTCCGCCGCCGCCATGTATGTCGTCGTCGTCGTTCCAAGCACAGACACCCCGCGCGATCGGTAAAGACAGGGGAGGGCAAGGGTACGGGGCCAAGAAGGCGAAGAGGAGAACAAGACTCACGAGAACGCATGTGCCGAGCGACATGCTGCGGCCTGGTAAACGTCGCCTGGCACACCTGACACTTATGGTCTCCTCCCATCGTAGCTCTGTAGTCCTTCTATGCTCTACGGTGCTTGCTGTGATGCTGCTTCCCCGAACGGGCTCGCTCGATCTCTCCGCAGCTGGCTGCTGCGCTGGCGGGACTTGTAGACTGTCGATCTCTCGTTCTTCTGCCTGCTCGTGCGCGCGGAGGGGGGCGTTTCTCGATGCCGGGGTGATGAGGGCAAGATGCAAAAGCGACGACGACGTGTATATGTCAGGGAGGAAAGCGATGGGTTCGTCGAGGACGTCCGTCAGAGGTTCAAAGCTGCACAATACAATCTGACGTCATTTGTTTGGTAAAACAAGCTTTTTGCTAACCGCATCCCCCGAATATTCGCCTCTTATTCTCCTGCCGTCGTTCATACCCAAAGTCCTACTCAACCTTTGAAGGTCATGCCGCACGCGGTCACTGCACCTGCACCATGCGCAACATTATCTTCCCTCTGTGCTCAGCGGCGCCATACCCAAATCGGATTTCTCCGAAATTCCAGCAATTTTTCTGATTTTCTCAACCATGCCGATGCCATCATCGCTCATGTCGCCGACGTCATCGACGTCCTTCCGCTCAATGAATCACAATAGGGGCTGTTTGATCCGTCAAAACTCGCCACTGGACAGAACGCGAGATCAGCAATCTGGTTCCAAACTCGTCCAGTAAATAGTCATAACTCGTCGTTGGAGCGGGCATGACGGGCGCTGGACGGGCTCGTTCCCACCAAAGACCCCTGATGTCATGGTTGTAACTCAGAATACGAGTTCCAAACTCGTCCAGAACTCTCAGCAAACAAAACCAGTTCAGAGCGAGTTTTGACGGATCAAACAGCCCCTAATGGGGACATGCTCTTCCCGAATCCGCGACACTGGGCCTGAAAACGGGATGGGGCGCCGCGCCTCGCAGCGCGCGCGTTGTTCTCCTTGTACAGAATGTACTTGTTCATCATCGTACAATTGTATCTTTGCGAACCCTCCCGGGCGTATGACAAAACCGAGACTTTCGGAACAAGCAAACCTCCATCCATCTCCATAACGCTCTATGTGCCCACCGAACCGCAGTCGAGAATGCAACCCTTGCCACACGACCGACCCGGCGACTATCACCCTGAGGCCTGAAATCTGATCGCAGCAGCGCGCATGATGGCAGAACGTCCTCGCGTGGTGGCAGGAAGCTGGCAGGAAGTCGCGCGGGGGAAGGAAGTCAAGTCATCGATCATCTCGTGGCCGACCCCCGCACGATGGCAGGAAGCCGCCCTCGACGGGCGCGCTCACCGATGTGTCATCCTATGAAAGCCATCCAATGCATGTTTCGCCGCCGTGCGCAGCAGCCCACACACGCTGCCCGAGGACCCCTGACAATACGCCCAGAGGCCTGCGCAAAAAATCGGCGACTTTGACCTGTTTTATCCGCGCCGATTTTGGCGATTCTTGGCCTGTTTTATCCGCGTTTTGCGCAGGCATAATCAAATTTTTGCCGGCCCGGAGGGCCGGTTGATGGCGGCGTCTGCCGAACTCCCCAATATGGTTAATTCTCCCAAAATTCTTTGGTAAATCGAATATTTTTGGTCGTTCCTGCCCATTTCTATCCGCGTTTTGCGCAGGCCTCTGGCCAAAATCTGACCGTTTTTATCCGCAAACTGCGGTGGCATCGATTTTTGGACTGCCAAATTTTATCCGCGCCTTGCGCAAGCCTCTGGGCGTATTGTCAGGGGTCCTGCTGCCCGTCGCCATGAAAGTCTCAGATCAGAGCGCGGCCAGCACCAGATCAGACCGCCAGCCAAGAGTACCGCGATCCGCAAATCGGCTACGTCCATCTGCTCGCGTGCGCCAGCCATCATTCTCCCAGGTGGAGCTGGTAACGTGACCGCCCCGGCGCGCCCACCAAGCGCCTACAAGGCGGGCTGGCAGCCTCCCTAAGCAAGACGAGCCCTTCTGTGGACGTCCGCGTCAAGCTTAAGTATGGAGAGATATGTGCTCAGGTCATTCGGAGCTGTTACCGGCGTCGCCCCTCGTCGCCCTTGGTTTTCGCCGCTGATCTGTGTTTCCTCGGCAAATCCCGACAACGGCGCGCACGACGCGCACAACGCGAACCGACGACATTTGGCGGGTCTCAAGCGCGCCCAGAGCGCTCCCAAAGCAATCATATCGTCGCGCATTGCTCGAATAGTACTTAGGCCGTCACAGTGGTACTGCCCTAGTACAGTGTCGATGGTGCAAGCCTCTCTGCCTATCTACAATACCTATGAGTCGCTGTGCAGACTCACTTCTTGCGAGAAGAGAAGAAAGGCAGCGTGTTATGCGGGGAGGTGCGGACGCCGTTGTGTTTCTGTCAAGTTTCTGTCCTGCACATCGTACACGAGATTATCAGTGTTTGCCGTGCAACAGCATCGAATCACGGCGACTTTGCTTGAAGTACTGCTGAGCATCCCCAATACATATCCTCGCATGCTAAAAGCTCGACGCAGACATTCACAAAAGGACTCGTCTTGCTTAGGGAGGCTGGCCCGCCTTGTAGGCGCTTGGTGGGCGCGCCGGGGCGGTCACGTTACCAGCTCCACCTGGGAAAATGATGGCTGGCGCACGCGAGCAGATGGACGTAGCCGATTTGCGGATCGCGGTACTCTTGCCGCCAGCGCTGGATCAGTTCCCAATCGCCCGCCATCTGTTCGAAGGCGCGCGCGAGACAGCTTCCTGCCACGCGAGCCTGCCCGTCCGCAAAGCCTGGACGTGACACACGGTCAACTATGCCGGCAGTCGGCTTGCCAACAGACGCGTTATGTAAACTTATAGTCACTTCTGGGATCTGACGAGCTTCGCACGCGCGAAATTGAGGCTCGCACACATGGAAAGAAAGAGAGCCTAAGGACTGCAGCACGACTCGCCTTAATTCGTAGACCTGTAGGCTGTTGAGTGACGTTTAGAGCAGTATTGTCCGCGGCATCGATGTAGACCTGAGAAGTATCGACGAAGGCAGGTCTGCTATTGTACGTGCCACAATTCCACCGAGGTGTTCGCGAGCAATTGAATGCGCGCAAGGCGTGTTCTGACACGGTGCTGTGGCGCTGGTGTAGCATGGCGTATAACGAGCCGAGCTACACCCCAGCATCCTTGTACGTTTTGTCAGCGTCGGGAAAAGGGAACAGAACGGACCACAGCTGACGGCGACAAGTATACGACGCGCGCGCGATGTGAGCTCGCGGAGGCGCCGAATTCAATATTGAATATATCAAGGTTAGGCCGAGGGTGCTGACAACCAGTAACAAAGGCTTCACCGTCGAAGCTGTTTGCACACATTGCAAAGAGCTCACTTGCTTGCATCCGAGAAGGCGCTGTCTCACGAAGCCTACTGAGGCGGCCGAGCAGAGGCCCGGGAAAGCCCTGCCTACTCGAGTCCGCACATATGACACTGGAATACTATCAGCATTGGTGCGCACGAGAGGGAATGGCTAGCAGCAGGACGAACGAATGATGGTGGGTACGGAGGCGATCGTGGGCGAGTTTAGCGGTTGTGAACTTAAGGAGGCTGTGGCGAGCGAGGGACCGGATCGGCTGTTTTGTCGGCGAAGACTGAACCAGATTGTCGGATGGGCGTGCACGCCTACAGCACTACGAATATCGTGAGTTGAGTACGGTGTACATGAAGAGATACACGCCCGTAATTCTATGCCCTTGACGACCCAGCGTGAGCTCTCACTGAGGGGCCTGTCTGCGAGTGATGCTTTGTGGCGAGGCGGCGAGGAGATAGAGAGGTGAGCAGGCATGTTTCAAAGCATGCCGTGCTCCCGTATCTCGTCGCATTCATCTGGAAGGAGAGCATAAAAAGCAAGAGGCGAGAGCGCAGACCGGGCCCTGTGCTGTGAAGGCGCGGTGTCACTGGCGTATGCGTCGCCTCCAGAGTGGAAGTTCAACTAATCACGTGGTCGTGCAACAATTGCGCGGCACACGGGCCGAACGGACAATGGACGTGGCGCGCACTCGAAGGGGTAAGTATAGCCTCTCTTCCTTCCTGCCATCATCTTTGTTTTCGTCTACGCCGCTTCTCCACGAGGAGTCTGAATAGCTCCCACACAACACTTCTCTCTTGCCATATCGCTCTCTAACCCTGGCTCAGAATATCTCAGTGAACCGCGGGGCGTTTAGTTCGCCATGGAGTCACCTTTTGTGGAACCACCGACAGCAGCGACACTTGCGGAAGTGCGCGCGCTGGCGCAGAAACAAAAACAGGACATCGACCATGTGCAATCAGCCATTGCAGACGCCGAAGCCGAGCTGGCTGCACTCGTCGCCCGTACCCGCCAAGCCATCGACGCCATGATTGAGCGGAAGCGTGCGCTTGAGGACGATTTGATGAAGACCAGAGCTTACACCAGCCCCATACGCCGCTTGCCCGCAGAGATGCTGCGGGAGGTGTTCAGCTGGGTGTTCGAGAACGACCCGCGGGGGCCGTGGGGCCTCAGCGCGGTCTGCCGATCATGGCGCGCTACAGCGCTCGCAATGCCGAGGCTCTGGTCCAAGGTGTGTCTTCCGTGACTCTAGTAGCAGATGCAGGCCCTAAGACGTCCGCAGATCCACTTTTCCACCGCCCAGATCGCGTCCGCGGACGTGGTGCGACTGTGGCTGGAGCGCGCGGGGAGCAGCCCCCTTGACGTTGAGATCTTCATTGAGTCAGAGAATGCGCAGACGCCCTCCCCATCTCATAACCTCTGGATCCCCTTCCACGGCGGCTGGGTCGCCGCCCACCAAGCTATCCCGGGGCCAAACGCCGATCCGACGAGCATGCACTGGGCGCACATCGTTACGTTCTACCTCGTGGCGCGCATCGCGCAGTGGCGGCGCTTCGTCTCCGTTTCGATCGCCACTTCCCCTCCATGGACGCGCTCCAGAGCATTTCTGGTGAGTGCCCCCGCCGCCGCTCGCCGCGCCGCATGTGCTCAACGGCCCGCGCGCAGGGGACGCGCCGCTTCTGGAGGAGTTCGAGATGTGCACGGCAGACACGGCGTACTTCCCGACGGACTGGCGCCCCTTCATGCCGTGCAGCGTGGGCCACTTAAATCTCCCTCGGCTGCGCTCGGTCAACCTGCACCACATCGCATTCGGCCTGATGTCGCCGTTGCTCGTCAAGTCCCCATCGCACGATGAGCAGGTCACGTCGTTGACGAGCATCACGCTGCGTGCGCTGCCCGGAACGATCGTCCCTCTCAACCAAGTAATTGCACTTGTGATGTCAAATCCCTTACTGGAATCGCTTGTGCTCTACTTCCCATCCCTGCAACCCCCTGTTCTCCCCCTATCATCGTACGCGCCGATCACGCTGTCCGAGCTGCGCACCCTCGCCCTCGGCGGGAGGGCCATCCTTACGCACCTCGTCGATAAGCTCGTGACCCCTGCCTCCGGCACTTCGCATGGGATATTGACACCCGGTCCCCCGAGCGCACAACCGTGCGACATGTCCTCGAGCGGCTTCTGAAGCGCTCCGGACCAGCCGCCGGTACCCTCATCGAGAAGATCTCCCTCGGGTACGGCTTCCCCTACCCGCCCTCGCACCCCTTCCGCATACCCTCCACCGCCACCTTTGAAGACGCCGGCCTGGACGGACGCCTCAGCCCCTACGCCCAACCCCCGCTCATCGGTGGGCTGCGCCGCCTCCTCCGCCTCACGCCCAACCTGCACACGCTCAATATCGCCGAGGTCCCCCTGGACCTCGTATTCGGCGTGCTCGGCGGCTTCGGCGACATGGACATGGACGACGCGGCGACGGATGACGAGGACGAGGACACGATCATGCTGAACACGAGCTTTACTGGGTGGACGAGCCCCGCGTGGGCGGCGCCCGCGAGCGACGACGGCGCGGGCGTGAATGGGTTGGGTGGCGCGGGGCCGCAGGTCGGGGGCGCGCATGTTTGCCCGCGTCTCGCACGGCTTGCGCTGCGCACGTGTGGAAGCGTGCACCCACAGGAGGCGCTGAGGCGCATGGTCGGTTTCGTGCAGGGGAGGAATCCGGGCGGTGTGGCGCAGGCCGCGTTTACGCATGGGAAGCCGGCGAGGCTGGAGGAGCTGGAGATGGTGGGGTGTGCGCGGCTGGAGCCGGATATTGGGATTTGGCTAGAAAGCCGGGTGCCCACGTTTGTGTGTCGGGGGAATGAGCCGGGGTGAGTGTTATGTGCATCCGGGGCGGGCAGGGCTGATGTAGCGCAGGTCGAGATCGGGGTCGCCTTTCTCGTCGCCGTCGCCATAAAGCGAAGAGTTCGCCTTTGCAACTGGAGACCACGTCAGCGGCGAAGACAGAGCGTGCATTATCTGTTGTGCGGCTTCCAGCGTCATGCTCTCGCTATGGCATGCCTCCACGTCCTTCACTTCATCACGACTCGACGCGAGCTCCCGCCTGCATCTCTTTTTCTACCTGCAAGCCTCGATGTTTTGTTCTCGCCCCGGTTTACTTCCAACGTCGCTGTTATTCCCGCACCATCTCGCGATTCCTATTGCTCCATGTACCTGTCCTATCTGTGTTTGCAGACCGTCTACCGGCCCTCTTGTATCTATCCTCCTTCATCTAATTCTCCTTCATCGTTCTGGTCTGAGCCTTGTCTGTATTGATATCTGTAACACCATCTACTTACGAGACGGGATCTCTAACATATATGTACGAAGTCGCTTTGGTTTCTGGTTTTGCTTGTATTACTGTCCTACTCGTCAACTGTTACACATGAATTGTCTGCTGCATCGTGGATCTCAAAAACACTGAAGTTGCCAAGTGTGTAAGTATATCCAGATCCCGGTGATGCGGGAACGCTGCTGCAGCGGTGTATGCGTCACGAGGAACAAGCCCCTGCGCTAATCCGGGAATGCAAGGACCATTCCGCGATGGCCAAAAACAAAGTTGGCAAATTCGAGATTTCGATTATCGGGATAATGTACGCGCGCCAAACGCGCGCGCATCTAAGTATTTGTGGCGCCCGGCCAAGCAGGGACAAACCGTCAACCTTCATCTCTACCTTTGCGCCACGGCGCGACCTACACACGAAACTGATAGCTTGTGAGTATAACACATGCTCGTGTACAATCTCAGCCACTCGGCGCTGGGCATCCCTTCTCGTATGCATGAAGGAATAAAATCATTTACAGTTTATATTTTGGACTACGACCGACCCGTGGCATGCTCCTGCCGCAAGAATTGGTGAACGACATCGTATCGCATATTGATCACGGCAAAGACCTGCAGGTCATCCACGACCTTCTTCTGGCGTCATCCGCTATCTTCTCTCCCCAGATCTGCCATAACCTGCATCGTCTTCCTGTCCATCTGAAAGCGACCAACGACTACTCCACTCTCTCGTCCATCTCAGCGCTCTCTGCAGACATTCTTCCTAATGTCCATATCTTGCGGATAGACGATCAGCCATTTCAAAGGCTTCTAGAGCCTCGAGAGCGGCATCTTCCAACTCTTCTCGATCGATGCACCGGCCTCCGGTCCTCGCGATTGACTGAGCAACGCCGAATGGTCGTTCGCATACCCAGAGCAGCACAGGAGAGCACTATACAGAGCAATGCAGCGTCAGACTCTCGTCTCCTTGAGCCTGACGTGGATCAAATTCCAGAATAACGCCATCATGGAGCTCGGTGGCCTGACGCTGCCGCCCAACCTCAAAAGCATCACGCTCTCCAGCGTCAGCGTACTAGACGGGAACTACTTCCTCGCGCAGCCTGTACAACTTGACGGAGGCGCGTCCGGCATCGAGGAACTCCAGACAGACGTCCTCTCCCTTCCCTTCGCACGGCTGATGTACCGCCCGCCGCGTCCGTACCCTTATGGGAACCTGCGCGCTCTCGTCCTGAGTACGTACGGGGGAAGCCTCGAATCACCCGATCCAGACTCCAGCCTGTTACGCGCCAATCCTCTCCTGAGTTACTTACATCTTCGAACCGGTAAGCTGCCACGATCCACCTACAACTCGGACATCGCGCTAACGGGCGGTACAGAGCTCAACAGTATGCCTTCGTACGATCTATCGGATAAAACAGCTCTCCGAACCCTGGTGCTACATTTCTACCTCATGCGCACGATCTTCTCCGTCGCGAACATCGTTATTATGCTCCGAACGTTCCCTCGTCCGAACAGCCTCGAGCGAGTGCATCTGATTGGCATCACCACCAACAAGAACATAGAGGAGGAAGTCGAGCATTGGCAAGCGATGGACGATGTGCTGGCGTCGGAAGAGCAGTTTCCAGCTCTCGGCCACGTCCATCTTCACCTCAGCCAACGGAGGCTGCGTCGTTCGAATGGGGAGGAAGCTTCGACTTCACCAGCTGTGCGCCGAGGGTTGAAAGCCTTCTGCGCAAAACGCGCGAGCGCGGTGTGCTTGAGCTACGAGAGAGAGAAATTGGTGAGTTCTTCGACTGTTCAGTCCAGTGACCGCGAGTCTGATCATGGAGGTAGACGCCTCATACTGAGTCATTGAGGCACTGTCAATATCTGGATGGGACGAATGCGTTTCGAGGTTGGTCGGAGTCCTATTCTCTCCTTGCGACCGCTCGCATCGATGTATATATGCCAGGCATCGCCCAGGGCTTGAGGGGCACTATCAAGCGGCAGATCTGTGTATAGCCTAATGCAATGGATGGAGCAGCAGTGAAGATGATGGTAGGAGGAATGGACGGGACGACGCCGAGGCCGCGGACGTGCGGCTCCATGTCTTTTTTGCTGATACTTATGGACTAGTGTTGATGGATTTGCTGCAATATTTTAGCCTCGCGTATGTGATGGACTGAAGACTGACCGACCGAAGGACCGAAGCTAGGCTCGGCGAAGAGCTGAGAGGCCTGACTGACGGAACGAGAGGCGGATGGTGAAGGTACAATGATGAGTGGGTGGATAGTGGCCATTGAGCCGCGTAGGTCTACTGCGTCTAACGAGCCACTCGAAAAGATCACCGGCATGAGTAGAATCAATCGTATAACTGGCCAGTATATCAAGGCGAGACTACTTGATCAGCAGGAGGCAGTACTAAGCTATCCGATGGGCCACGAACTAATTGAGTGTCAGCGTCACCTTGATCATGACGCGCAGAACAAGATACTCACGCCATAGCCCATCGTACACCCTGAGTATTCTGCGCGCCGACGTCTTCGGCACAAGCTCCATAATCGTCAACCCATACATCAGGGTCATCAGTCTGGGGCCTACGCAGCCGTCCAGCCATTCCCTGACGCGCAGAATGATACACACCTCGCGCAGATGCGCAAAGTGCTCCTCCGACGACAACAATTCGTCCAACTCCCGCCAGTATTCTGTCATCTGATCCACTTCACGGAGCGAGCACGCTATGGTCAACGTGAACTGCTCGAGTGGGTTTTCTGCGGGTAGGGATCGCAACGCCGCAGCGACATGACCAAAGGAGTCGAACCCGGTGGGTACGAGCGGACCTTGTATATGCAGTGCGCGCAGGGCCGTATGGTGTGAGAGATTGTACATCGGCCACTGGTAAGATTCTGCTGATCTTCAATTTAATTCTGGCATCTCATGACCATTGCTTCCTTACCATGTCTGAGAAAAAGGTAATCCAAATGCGGCGTCGCGCGTACGTCGGGGGCATTGTATATTCCCGAAGTGAGCAGAAGCCTGCGCAGCTTGCGGAACGGATGTGCACACTTCAGCATCATGCGCACGAACGGCAGCGACATCTCATCGCTGCGGAGTTCTTCAAGCGTAGCCATGCTGGACCCCACATCCAAACCAATAAACTCCGCAAGGGGGCGGTCGACCTGCCTGACGCGCGAGAGCGCCATGGCCTTCAGACTGGGCGGCAACACTAGATGGCTAAGCTCCATGCGGTGTCGTACCAGAGATTGATGTCTCTAGCCGTAGTGCAACGAGTCCGGGGCGTTGCATTGCTCTGTATAGTGCTCGCTGCTCCAGCCCGGAGAATTCGTAGGTCCAGTGCTCGTAGCACTGATCAATGTGGAGGATCCTGAGGCTAGAACATCCGTCGAGGATAGCCGGTAGATGCAGTTTTTCAGGCTGTGCGATGTCGGACATTTGACCAGTTATTCGCAAGTGGTGGATCGTGGAAAGGACGTTTGGCGAGAGCGCGACCATGGCCCATAGCTGAGCGTAGGTTGCGGGGGCCTGCAGATGGACGGAAGTCGTCGTAGATTGCTGCAGATCTGAGGGGAGAACACACTCGAAGCTCGGAGGAGGTTCAGGAGTATTTCGAGGTCATCGCCGTGGTCGACGTAGGATACAATGGCGTTGATCAACTCTTGAGGTACGCGCATACTTCAGGTCGACTTGAACTTGAGATATGTGAGCATATTGTAGACTCGAGAGCAATAGAAATCAACTGACGACGGCTTGCGAAAGTAAATAGGGGGCGACAAAAGGAGAACAAGGGGCATTTGTGTATGTCTTTGTTTGGCAGCGGCCATCAGTAATCTCCTCATCTGCCGAATTCCCTCACGAACCGTTCGTTCGTTATGGCTGAGTGAAGTCGCACGACGCACCGTCGCAAGCAGAGCCATTCAGTAGCTTCTAAATTGAATACACGGTTGTCGGGATATGCGTCCCCGTCGTCTTCCTCCTTCCTCCCTTGAGCCCGGTCCTGCTCGGTGTGAGCCTTCATCTGACAGGCACTCGGAGGTCCAGCACCGTCCAGGGCGTCGACACCGGCAGCCGCCCTCTGATCATACCATCCCACGACCGCCGACCGGACACGCTCACGCTGCATCTCTCGCGCATGCGCCCCCCTTGTTCCTGACGAACGAGCCCGACCGCGGCTTCCAGCGGTCCTGGACGCTCCGTATACTTATAAGAACCCCCGACGACATAAGAAGCCCCGACGCGCGCCAGGAGGTTCCCCCGCTTCGCCGCCTTCCCGATGTTCGACCGTATGTTCATCGCGCTTAGCGCCATCGCTGGAGCTGCTGCCGCCGCCGTCGTGGCCCCTCGCAAGGCCGGCGGGTCTCTCGATCTGCAGGTGAGGCTTCGTGCTCTCAGCTTCGAGTACTCACCCAGGGGGATGAATGTGCGGGTCGCTGATCGAGGGGTTTCTGTAGGCGCACCGCGGTGGGCGGGGGAATACTGTGGAGAATGTGCTGCCCAGTTTCGCGTGGTGAGCGAGGGATGAGGGATGGGTTTGTGAAGCTGCTTATTTGGGTCTCTGCAGGGGGCTCATTAACGGCGCGAGCACGCTCGAGATGGATAATGGTATTACGAAGGTGCGTGGGCGTACCCTTATAACGCTCGTTGATGGCGTCTGACGATTTTCTCCCCTACTGTACAGGACGGCGAAGTGGTCGTGTGGCACGACGAGTGGATTGATGCTGGGAAATGCACGGACACCGGGCCTGTTGTAAGTCTCTGGCTGAAGTTTGTTTGTGTATAATTGATTGTACCAACCACGTACCATAGGAGACTCGGACCCCGACTATCCCTATGTTGGCAAGCTCATCAAGGATCTCACGCTCGCGCAGCTGAAGACGCTCGATTGCGGGTCGTTGCAGCAGTCGGACTTTCGTAAGTGCACACCTCCATCTACCCAAAGTGCGAAATAATGACCTTCGCTAGCCTCACAGCGCACGTATCCCGGTACCAAGTTATCCACGCTCGGTGAGTGAAATTGATTACGTTCTTCGCATGGATTCGCTATTCTCTCTGCGTCGCTCGACTGACGAATCTGTTTCTATTTTAGGCGAGGTCTTTGACTTCGTCAGCTGCGTGGACCCCGAGCACACGGTCGCCTTTAACATCGAGTCAAAAGTCAACAACACGATCCTGGGCGTGTACTCCGCGGGCGTGAACACGTTCGTGACGAAGCAGTGGGCGGCGTTCAAGAAGAGCGGGTATCTGGATAGAATCACGGTGCGTATGAGAGCGAAGGCGGAATGACGGCCACTCGGCTGATAGAACTGTTGTGACTAACGTATGCATAGTACCAAAGCTTTGACTGGCGCACACTCGTCGAGATGCAACTACTGCACCCGGGCGCGCTGCGCACATCGGCGCTCATGAGCGAGTGGGTTTCTCACATACGCTGTCATCTCCCTTCATTGACTTCTCCACAACAGCCTAAACCTCTACCTCGGCACGCCTTACCTCCCCATTGACCTGGGCGACTTCCTCGCGGAATCGTTGGAGGAAGCCGCCGTGCTGGCCGTTGCGTTACTCGGCATCGACGTCGTCAGCCCGCAAGTGACGGCTGTAGACGACGGATTTCGCGCGTTCGTCAAGCTTTCGAATACTTTGGGGAAGGCCGTCTTGCCGTGGACGGTACATTTTGTATAGTGGCTGACCGCGCGAGTGCTGACCTTCACCCCGCCTAGATCGACGACATGTCCGTCGCTGAGGACCTCATCGCGCTCGGTGTACAGGGTGTCATCACCGACTACACAGACGAGGTGCGCGCACTCGCGGACGAGCTAGGAGTCGAGGTGGTCTCTCCCTTGGGCGCGGGAGCTGCGCCCGAAGTGGTCGGAGGAGACGGTGTTGACGTGCCTGGATGAACATCTCGCTTTGCAGAAGTAGAGCGTTTACGAATTTACGAATTGAATGCGACTTGGCGCTCAGGCCTCTAGACATGCAGACGAGTGTCAGAAGCTGGCCAGAAGTTGAGGGCAAATATTTCGGCAATTTTCTTTAGTCTCCCGCGGCAGACGTTCGTAGAACGTCTGCTTCAAATCACGCCCTGATTATAGGAGTGCCCGCATTTGATGTCACCTGATGTTTTCCACGCTTTAACTTCCCTTTTATGTAGCGATATCCGGGCGGATCCCGGTCCGAAAGCCAACCCGTGCGCTGCGTCACTGGCGCGAACGTTCGCCTTCAACTTGTCTTGCCTGCTGCTGTCTGCACGGATATCAAACACTACCTTAACAGCCCTCGTTGACGGACGGCAACGAGTGGCGAGATCGAATAAATCTGTGGACTCCCCGTGGTACGAAGCGCGAAGAATATTTGTCTCTATATACGTGTCATGTATGCAGAAGGACAAACACGGCAGTCAGACACCCATAGAGACGCGTCGTGGCGCGTAGGGCCCGTCTGACGGCAAACGCAACAAAGAATCGGCGGAATCGCGCGACTGAGAAGAATGCCACAAATTTCATTACTGAGCTGTAAAATTCGGTGCAAAAGTCCGGGCCTCAGGACTATCGAGAACGTACCGCGTCGATGGGCGTATCTCTCGGCGCTCAAGACTGAGGTGAGCGTATGCTTCGCCGTTTGACAAGACACGGCTCACGAGATGATGTACCGCACCGTCGAGGACGTTGAGTGAGTGGCAATAAATACTCGACCGTCAAATTGCAACACAGGTTCAAGACGCTCATGGGCACCGACCACAACGGAACGAATTCGACTAAATTATGGACGCGTTTTATGGTTTTCCACAGCAGACCAGATTATTGGCATTCCAGCAGAGTTCGCCGGATTCAAGTTCGAACTTCGTTGAGGCCTTGCAGCTTGTCAACATTCATAAAATAAATTTATAGTCACCATCAAGCGACTTCAGAGAAATTTTATGACAAAAATTCGCTTGCGCACTGCGCAGACAGCGACGGGCGAGACGAGCAGGCAGTAGGGACGTTCAAAGTTGAATCCGAACCCGCGGGTTCGCGGGTTCGGCCTGGTCCGAGCAGTTCCGGCAGTCTCCGAGGGGGGCGTCATCGCGTGCCAGGGTTGTCGCGTGATGATGACGTCGTACTTGTGGTTGCAAACAAAGCGCCCACCCTGCGCCCCCCAGCGCCCACCCACCGTCTTTGCCTCGATCATACCCTGATCATACCCGTCGCTGGTCCTTTCGAGAAAGGCCTCAGATAGCCTCTCTTATATCCATAACCCTCCGCCCACCATTCCTTCTCTCAGATGAAAATCTCGAACTAAATGTGCTTGAATCGGGTGTCCATGGCAAGGGGGTTGCCATTGCCAGGGTGGAGATGTATTCAACAAAAGGGATTATCAACGAGTGGAAGGTGTAAGTATAGCAGATTATACGGTGAAGGGGAAGATACAACGAGAGGGAGACACGGGCGCGCTCGAACAGAGCTCGCGCTGACTCCCACTGCTCGGCAATCGCCGACGCCACAAACAGCGCGGCACGCGACATCCTAGCACGCCCCCTCGGAGACTGCCGGAACTGCTCGGGCCAGGCCGAACCCGCGAACCCGCGGGTTCGGATTCAACTTTGAACGTCCCTAGTTGTAGGCGAGTGTTCCCGCCAGTAGCGTTGGCTTTCGGACCGAGGATCCGCCCGGATATCGCTACATAAAAGGGAAGTTAAAGCGTGGAAAACGTCAGGTGACATCAAATGTGGGCACTCCTATAATCAGGGCGTGATTTGAAGCAGACTAAATTTTCTTTGAAATTCCAATATATCGGTCCGGATCACCGGAAAGGCTGTCGCCGGTCGGGCGCCTTTCTTCTTCTTGCCTTCCTCGTTGAAAGCGCATTGCGCGGTATTCATTCCTTTGTACTTGCCTGCGGTTCTGAAAACTCTCTGCTCGCCCCTCTCGTACTACAAAAGGAGTCGACCCCTTCTCCCCGTTTACGCGAGCGAAACCTTAGGAATTCTGAACTGCACGATGGCCACCGCTTACTACGAGTTCTACCGTGGCACATCGTACGTCGCGTCCCGCTGCTGCACCTCGCGGTGCTCATGCAGGACGAGCGCAGCCTCGGCATGGCGCTCACGGACTCGCTTGACGAGCTGATCACTAGCGGGGTCATCACGCCTCAGCTCGCGATGAAGGTGCTGCAGCAGGTGCGTGTTCATTTGACATGGCCGATAGCTGAAATGAACGCGTCGACAGTTTGACAAGAGTCTCGCGGATACGATGGTGAATCATGTGAGGTCGAAGGCGACGCTGAAGGTGCGTGATGCTCCCCGTTGTGATCGTGTGTTGGCTCTGACCACAATATCCACATTCCTGTCGCCCGCGATAACCTGCCTTTCCTGTGCATGCACGCCATTCTCAGGGCTCCCTCAAGACTTACCGGCTGTGGACGACGTGTGGACGTTCGTCGTGAAGAACCCACCATCAAGCTCGAAAGCGCCGACTTCGTCACCGCGGAGAAAGTCAAGATCATCGCTTGCAAGAGCGGGGACGCGATCGAGGCTGGAAGGAAGTGACCTTGGACGCACCTGCACGCTAAAGAGACGATCCTTGTCTAAGTGAAAGAGGGCTTCTTAGGTGCTCAAGGTGCGTCGCGATATACTCACATCGCGGACGTCCTTTACTGATCATGTCATAGCAGCTGGTCATCGCCTGAAGCCTGACGAGATAATGTATGGCAACGAAGTTGGTCTCAAAGGCACTCATGGCGCCAGCTGGACCCATCAATATACATGAGCCTGGCGATGTCGCCACCTTTCTATCGCACCTTTGTAATACGGTACTGGCGGACCGCATGCGTCATGACCATCCGCAAGTCAACAAAGTCCTACGAATGACCAGCAACCACCTCGCTTCACAGTCAGTCGCCACGCGTTGCCCCAGGCGCGTACCTAATACCGCTGGTCACGTAGCATACATCCAATGCCTGAGCTCACCTGCAACAAAGCCACTCTCAACCTCCGCATCCGCAGCACATAGGACGAAAGCTCTGGTCGTACAGGCTCTCCTGGTGCCAGGGGGCGGCTTCGTGTATGCGCGTGTCGAAGCCTCGAAGGCGCCTCTCCCGCCCGGACCCAAAAAAACTGTCTTCATTGGCAACCTGCTGGCTACGCAAAAGCAGTATGAGTGGGAGGGGTGCATATGCAATGGGTGAGCCTTCTCGACACCCGCCACCATTATGTACATTATGGTCGAGGTCGACATCGGAATAATTGGTGTCGTGAATGAGAGGGTGCGTGGTAGGGGTCGCTGATCGGGCTGACACCGGCAAGGATTACATGGCGGTCACGATCGCCGGCCAGCATCCGTTCAGTCGAGGTTCGTGCACAATGCTCTGCCGGGTCATGAGATTACTCACATTGCGACAGGCTCCGTCCATAGCAACAGCAAGTATTAGTTTGACCACGTCAACTTTCTCGTCGTTGAGAAGATCGAGCTACACGTTAGTGAGGTCTGCGTAAACAGTGTCGTTCTGTGATGCCGTAGCAGCCTGGGCAGAAACGATCGCCGCGCCTTCCTCGCCGAAGAGCTGGATGAGGTTGGCATATGCGATGTTGTAGATGCCGTTGCTGTCCATGCTCGGCTGCTCGCCGGCCCCTACGAGGGGCCACGACGGCCTTGCGAGGGGCCACGACGGCCTTGCGATGGGGCACAGGGGCGGCAGTAGCGATGGCGCTGAGCGCGATGAACATGTCGGGAAGGCGGCGGAGCGGGGGGAATGTTATGGCGCGCGTCGCCGGTTCTTACTCATGTACGGAGCGTCCAAGACCACTAGAAGCAGCCGTCGAGCTCGTTCGTCAAAAACAAGGGGGCGCATGCGCGAGAGCGGCAGCATATCACCTCATCGGTCGCGGTCGTGGGATGGTAGTGGCGGCTGCCGGTGTTGACAATGCCCTGCTGCCTCCGAGTCGGATAAAAATCAAGAGGAGCAAGAGAGCGAGTATATGCATATTCAATAATCGTTTCTTCGACTCAGAAAATTGAATGGGCTCTGGTCGACGGGCGACTCGAGCAACCATGAGGCGGACGCACCTTGGGCTTGACGGTTGCTTGACGGTTCGTGAGAGGATTCAGATTCGGCAGATGCCGACAGTTGCTTATGGCCGATGCCAAGCAGAGACATACACAAACGCACCTTGTTCTCCTTCTTGATCTCAGAGGGTCGCCCCTACGTACGCTCAAAAGGCCGTGAGTTCATTCCTTATTTCGCTTGAGTCTACATTGCTCATATGTCTCAAGTGCAAGTCGACCTGAAGTATGCGCATACCTCAAGAGTTGGTCAATGCCATTATATCCTACATCGACCACAGCGATGACCTCGAACCACTCCTGAACCTCCTCCGAGCTTCCAGTGTGTTCTCCCCTCCGATCTGCAGCAACCTACGACGTCTCTCTGTTCATCTGCAGGCCCCAGCGACTTACGCTCAGCTGTGGGCTATGGCTGCGCTTTCCCCAGACGTCTTACCCGCGATCCATCACTTGAGGATAACTGGGCAGCTTTCCAACTCCAACACCGCGCAGCCTGAAAAAAATCATTTAGCGGCTATGCTGGACGCGTGTACTGGCCTCAGGATTCTCCACATCGGTCTCTTCTTCAAGAGATGGTCAAACGAATTCCTCGAGCAGGAGCAGCGGGCACTATACAGAGCAATGGAACGTCCGGGACTCGTTGCACTACGGCTAGAGCGCATCGCTTTCGGTTATAACAGCGCCGAGGAGATCAGTCGTCTGGTGCTACCGCCCAGCCTAAAGGCCCTAGCGCTCACGCGCATCAGGCAAATCTACTTCCCCCTTGCGGAGCCTATTGAAGGAGAGTCCAGCATGGTTATGCTCGAAGAACTACACAGCGATGAGACGTCTCTTTCCTTTGCGCGCTTGATGTTGTCGTCTGCACATTCGTTCGGCAAGCTACGCAGGCTGGTGCTCACTTCGGAAAGATACGGCGCTCCCGACATACTCGCGACCCCGAATCTGTGTTATCTTCTTCTCAGATCTGGTACGTATGCCACATACACAACGCGCGAGCATCACACTGAAGAACAGCGCAGTTTCCTTTCAACCGCCGGTGTACAATCTCTCACAGCACGCGGCCTTGCGCACGTTGCATATAGAAAGTCCATTCGAACGCCTCGGGATCGACTCCTTTGGTCATATCGCTGATGCGTTGCGATCCCTGCCTCAGAGGAACTCTCTCGAGCAGTTTATACTGACGATCATCTGCACACGCGGTCCGGAGGACGACGACCTAGAGCTCTGGCGGGGGCTGGATGAAGCTTTGTCGTCGGAAGAGCGTTTTGTGTATCTGTGCGAGGTGTGTATCGTTCTGCGCGTCAAGGAATGGCGATTGGCGGATGACGATCAGAAGACCACTCTGACCGGGAAGAGATATGATTTGACGCTTGAGGGCCTTCTGCCGAAGACATGGGCGCGCGGGATACTCGGAGGGTACCAGGAGCCATTAGGTGAGTGTTTGGTTTTGCACGTCACATTCACGGGCAGGCTGATCGTCGAGTCAGTTGGGGATCCGTTGAGTAGCTCAGTTGGGAACCCGTTGGGTGGTTCAGTGCCCCCTCTTGCCTTGGTCTGATCAACCTTAGACATATCGGGCATACAAGATCGTATATCTGGTTAGTTTGTTCGTTGGACCAACGTAGCTCAATGGCCACCATACATCATTGTACTGTACCCGCCTCCCGTTTCGTCAGTCAGGCCTCTAGTAAGCTCTTCACCGGGCTTACATTCGGTCCTTCGCTCGTCGAGCCTCATATTTCCAGAGCCTCTAGATTCTTTCAGCCTCGCATACGCGGTGCCAAAATACCGTCGCAACAAGTCAATAATAAAGAAACAAAAACGACGGTCCATGGCCTGCGCCCGCGTAAGGTCGACAATATCGGTCATCAGCTCTGCAGCTAGGCAGCTAGAAGAAGGGTTGTGGGTGTCGATTGCGTATATACCTATGGGCGGTATAGTGTCCAAAAACCTCTTTCGAAAAATTGGAACACCTGGAGGGTCTCGTTCGGTCGCGCGACGCACACGCTCGGCATTCTTCGCAAAACGACGCATGACTCGGTGAGATCCCAAATCGACACATATGTTCACGACATACCTGCTCTAATTTCTCTCGAAGATTCAGGCCTTTGGGCCTCATAAGTCCTGTCAAACCGGTGGTACGTAGCGGCCCGGACATGAGAGGCTCCTTCCGCGTGCTCACGTGGTCTTGTTCGCCAGTCGCGCAAGGCAGGTTTGCTTGCTGAAGCCTGCTGGTGATAAGACCTGCCAAATGATAGAGATTCAGCTCACCCATGGCCAATAGGCTTGAAGACATATTCTTGAGGTATGGGTCACCCCGGGAAAGTCTTTCACGCACCAGTTGAATGCTGGTATGTAGCCGATCAGTACTCTGCCTTTGAGGTGCCACTGCACGGGAGGGATGTAGAGGACAATGAACATATAGTAGATCATAGCAACTTGAGAAGCTCGAGTGAGCCCGAGAGGCTGTCGGCGCGAGGCCGAACGCTGGGCGGCGAGAACAATGGCGTTCGGTAAGCGCCGGGCGCTTATCAACTGATTTCAAACTCCGATGACCTTCACCGAACGGCGACCACTCTGCCCACCTTAGCATGGCCCCCTCCCTATCCCTGCCCAGTCCCAGTCTCTCCCTACCTCTGATACTAACCATGATATAGGACATACACACCCTTCCGACTATGTGGATGAAATGAGCGTCAAGATGGATACTCCGACGACAAGTGCGTCGCAAGACGGGAAAGGCGGCCAGATGCGTGTCGTTTGCCTCAAAGGAGGTTTTTGGACACTATACCGCCCATATATACCAACATGCGCTAGAGCATTAGCGGCAGTAAGGTCGCTACCGTGGTGCCACATAGAAAGTACTACCTGAAGATATGAAGGTATTAGGTTGTAAGTAAGTATAGCGATTACAAGAAGCTGCCTTCATTTTAGCATGTCCGATGGGCGAAAAGTACGAGCAAAGATCACTCAACCACCCACGGCACACGTGAAGTCACTGAGTCGCCCTCCAGATCTCTCAAGCCGAGGCCTTGATCAAGTCCGCCGCCACCTCAGCGATTCCCGTGACTGTGGCTTGGAGATGCGCAGACACATGCACGGGGATCACTGACGCGTCGACGACACGCACGTTAGCCGTCCCGTATACCCGCAGCTCGCAGTCAACGACGCCGCCCTGCTCGCGAGGAAGCATGCTTGCCGTGCCGACTGGGTGATATTCCGTCGTCACGTGCTTCCTGACGTACTCGCGGAGATCCTCGTCGTCATCAGCAGGCAGGAGACGCTCCTTGATCATGTCGGCGTACCCGCCGCTCGTAGCTGGAGATGTGAGGATCAGCGGCAAGCACTACTTGGCGTAACGAAATAGCACGTACCGACTTGCATAGCCTTTTCCACACCCGCCACCAGTACATTAACGTCGAGGTCGACATCGAGGTAGTTAGGGCGGATGAGAGGGTACGTGGCAGGATCGCTACTGTTGACGTGAATGGAACCTGTAGCAATGTCAGTAATCTCATTACCCGGCTGGACTGGCGCACGAACCTCGACTGAACGGATGCTGGTGGGCGATCATGATCGTCATGTATGCCTTACCGGCTTCCGGAGTCAGCCCGACCAACGACTCCTCTAGGATGAATTCGACCAAGCCGACTTTCTCGTCGTTGAAAAGATCCAGCTCCACGTTGGTAAGGTTCGCGTACATAGACGAGTTCTGTGACGCCGCATATGCAGCAGCCTCAGCAGAAACGTTCGCCGCGCCCTCCTGGCCGAAGAGCTGGATGAGGTTGGCGTATCCGATGTTGTAGATGCCGTTGCTGTCCATGCTTGGCTGACCACTGTGCCAGAGAGCGAGCTGCTCGGCAGCGAGGGTGGAGTTTGTGGCCAGGTCACCCAGCGTGACGGTGTCGTTCGTGATCTCGTATGCGATGATGACCATAGCTGAGGCGCGTCAGGGATCCAAAATCAATAAAGAGCAAAGAATAAACATACCATGATCCTGGAGGTTCTCGCCTACACCAGGCAGGTCGACGAGCTGGTCAATACCGACACTGGTGGATGTTAACGAACGACAATGAAGCTCAGGAGTACGACTCACGCTGATAGCACATCCTCTTGCCCGATACCGGACAGCTCTAGAATGTGAGGCGTGCTGCGAAATTTCTGTCAGTCTCACGACGACCCTCAATGCGACGACGAGCTCACTTGATCGATCCAGCGGAAAGGATGACCTCCTTGGTAACAGTCGCGTTGTAGACCTGGCCTTCGCTGTAGTAGGTTACGCTCTCCGCGACGAGCTCGTCCTCGTCGCAGCCAGCCTGGAAGTTGACACGGCTGACAAGCGCGCCGGTGAGGAGTACCAGGTTCTCGCGTGCCTCGTTCGGGTAGTAGTAGGCAGGGGCAGCGTAGTTGCGCGTCATGTTGTCCAGCAGAAGGTTGGTCGGAGTGAGACCCCCGCCGACAACGGCCCCTCCATTGGGGCGCTCGTTTGGTGGGATGCCCACAGCCTCGAGCGCGGCAACCCAGAGAGGTGCGAGACGTCCAACGTAGCCGCCGTAGGAAACGTGGATGGGGCCGTCCGTGCCATAGTCCGATGCGTTTGGCTGTATGCTGAGCTCCGCTGCTTGGTCCGGTGTGGCGGTGGTGAAATTGGAGCCCTTCTTCACGTGCGCCGAGATGCTGTCCCAGTTCCAACCCGGGTTGCCGACGCGTTCGAACGCGTCGAAATCGGGCGAAGAGGGGAGATCCCAGACGAGGAAGTTGAGCGCGGAGGAACCTGATGACATGAAGCTCAATACAGCCTCATGAGCAAAGAGAAGTCGAAGCGCACCTCCCACAACCTTCCCACGAGGCCAGCTGACGCTGGCAATATCCCCTTGCGCCTCGGTGGTGTAGTTCCAGTCGTATATGGTACCCAAGTCTGCGCCGACCTAGGACATTTCAGGATGAGCCCACGACATGAAGCACCAGCTACGCACCATGCTAGGGACGTCAATGATGTCCACATTCTTTGCTGTCTCGCCGGCGTCAATGACACCCACTCTGACCGATGGGTCTTCGCTCAGACGGACTGCGAGCTGTAACGAGGTTAGACATGTCCGAGGCGTTCACTGGACGACATACCGGGAGTCCAGCGGTGCCGGCGCCGATGACGATGTAGTCGAAGGACGAGCTCGCGAAGGCCGCGCCATCAGAGATTGTGACTGCAGACACAGACGCGAGAAGGGAGCTGAGGACTATGATGTTGTAGCGCATCCTGAACATAGCTTGAAGAGGAAGCGGTGAACGAAAGAAAGTCGACTTCGCTGAGGATCACAGCTCGACGAAGCTGCTTATATATGTGCGTCCAATGTCCATTGTAGTCCATTTCTTCTCAGGAAATCGCCCAGCATGGCGCGAAGATCGCGGATCCAGGCCTGCTCGCGGAAGCATGAGGTGTCTCACTAATAATGCTGACGATCGGCGTCTGATGCGAGCTGTGCGACGATGCTTTATTGCCCTTGGCGACGACTTTGTGAGCGCATGACGAAATTCGCATGACACGACTGCATGACCAGCAAGGAAGAGTGCAAATCCGGCGAGAATCGAAGGCTGAAGCTGACCTTGATGAACCAAATATTGGTCCTAAAGGCAGCCACGTGTCGATCGCGCGCCTTCGGGCGCTTGTTGCTTCGCTGCCGTAAGTCGTCCATGCTTCTTCGAATTGAGTGCAGTACTGTGAGAAGACAGACGTGCATGATGTACGGCCAGAAAATGAAACATTGCCGTAATACGATCACAGCAACGCTGGACGACAACAAGCGAGCGAGAGGAACGGACGGTGGCGGTGCACGCTCGATAATGTATGACACCGCCGTTCCCAGTCAACAGAAACGTCCATCGCATAAGCAAGATGTGCAATCATTGTAGAAGAGAACAGAGGCAGTCAGAGTAGAAAACGCACGTAGTTGGTCAAATTCAGTCGAAGCAGTCACCAAGTGTCAGCGCCCCTGAGCCTCGGGCGAGATAGGCGAACGCGCAAAAGAGTTCATTGTTTCATCCCATGAGCCTGAACGTCTGCCTTGAGACTACCCCGTGAACCGTATGGACATCAGCATATCATCCAGCAATAAATAGGACCATGCAGGAACCTGAGGTCGGTCTTGATGCTCTCAGCATACCGCACGCCTGACGTTGTCCGCCGCCCGCTCCGCTAAACCCGTCACCGTCGCCTGTATATAGGCGGAAACGTGAAGGCGGATCACGGACGCATCGACGACCCGCAAGTTGCTCGTGTCATACACCCGCAATCCAGGATCGACGACCGCAGAGAAGCATGCTCGCGGTGCCGATGGGGTGGGGTACTCTGTCTCCAGACACGTCCAGGTGAACTGGGGATGCCCAGGTCCGCTGTGGCGGTTGGGAGGCGACAACTTGGTGATCGAGCGCCCCACTTGCTCTCAGGGCGAGCGGCGTGAAGTTGGCCGGACGCCTTCTTGACTCTTGACTAACGCGGATATGCTGTCCCAGTTCCAGCCCGGACTGCCGAGGCGCTCGAAGGCGTCGAAGTCGGCGGCAGAGGGCAGGTCCCAGATGAGAAAGTCGCGCGCGGAGGAACCTGGTGCCGACACGTGTGAGCATGGTGGAGCGTAGCAGGTACTAGCAGGCCATTCGACATACCTCCAGCATACCTCCTCCTTCCCTCGCGCCCATCTGCCACTCCCGACCTGTGACTGGGCTTCCGTCGTGTAGTTCCGATCATACTGAGTGTTCATCGCTGCACCGTACTGAAGCTTTAAGCATGCCATGGCGGCTTCAACTGGAACAGAGCAGCCCTACGCACCATGATTAATCAATGCCTCGGGCTGGAACGCCGATGATCCTCTCACGTCCTTGGATGTCTCTCCCGCTTCAATGATCCCGGTTCTGACGTCTGCATTCTTGCTCGACCTAGTTGCAAGCTGGGAAGTCGTCAGTGATGTATGTGAAGTCGAGATTGAAGAACTTTAGTCTAGCGTGAGACCAGTAGTGCCCGATTCGAAAACAACAATGTAGTCGAACGTCTGGGAGGATGCGGCGGCATCACTGACCGTGACTGCGCTCACAGAGGACAGTCGCGAAGAGATCAAACCAAAGACGAGTTGCATCCCTTCACGATACACTAAAGTAGAGGCTCAGGACAAGGAGTGGCGTCGCGCGACCGAGCTTCAGGCGGAAGGAAGGGAGAGCAACTGCTCGTGCAGGTCTTCTAGAAAGGCTTCAGCGCGCACCGATGAAGATATATTCGTCCTATGTATACCGACGATCATCGAAGTAGAGTGTAATCTGCCATACCGATATATGATCACCTATTGCTGAAGACAATCCACCTCGCCGCCTCACCGCATCCCTCGCTTGCGACTTGAAGCGATCCATGCATTCGGCGGACCCCACCGACACAGTCGTACGCGCGTCTGCAAGGGTGTCACAACTTCGCTGCAGTCGGACATCGCAGCGTCACTGACTCCCGGGTTGGTTCACCGCCCGCTTCGCCGCGAGCGAGCGCTCCATCTGCTCGAACGCGCTGAGGGACACATCGGCATTCGGACGATCCGCTCTCTTCACGGGGCCGGCCTTCGCTTGAAGCCGCGCAGGCCATTGGGATTCCGGGACGCCCATCGTG
Source organism: Schizophyllum amplum (assembly GCA_007026445.1). NCBI lineage: Eukaryota > Fungi > Basidiomycota > Agaricomycetes > Agaricales > Schizophyllaceae > Schizophyllum > Schizophyllum amplum. Next base: position 309,581 of record VDMD01000027.1, on the reverse strand, counting down.
ACGAGCCCGGCGCGGATGTTGGCGACAGACGCCTTGTATGCCTGGAGAGCCTCCTCATGCAGATCGTACACGCACACAGCGCATCCAGACATACAGCACTCTATGGATTTTTTGGTAAGTATACAGCGCGATGAACCGAACATGACGACGCACCATCCGCTTCGGGCGGCCGCGGCTCGTCGGGGATGGTGTAGCCCTTGAAGGTGTGCGCCGGCGCTTGGCTGAGCGTGATCGGTGCCGCGGGCGCGGACGTCTCCTCGTCCTGAATGTCCTCCAGCTCCTGCGTGAACGCCTGCTTGCTCCGCACCGAGCGCTCGAGCCGGCGGTATCGGTTGCTGAGGTTCTGCCCACCCTTCCTTTGCTTGAGGCGGCTTATCACTGTGGAGGGCTCCGCATTGGCTGAGTCCGAGTGGGACCTCGCGGTTGAGGAATTCCTGATATGGCGCAGGGAATGAGGTCGGGTAGGAGTAAACTCGGCGAACGACGTCTGCAGTACGAGCGTTTCCGCCGCGGGGTACTTTCAAGGATATAATGCTGGCATTTCGATGCGTTAGGGCGGAGAGCATGAAGGCATATCTCGAGCTCGAAGGGCACGGCCACTAAGTAGATGATGGTGGTAGGAGCGAGGAACGTTTTCGGCGACGCTCGCATGATCGGCCCGCAAAATCTTGTCATTTTACAGGTTTGCCTGAACCAGGACTGAACTTGAAAATCATTGTGCATGATGTGCGCGAGACAGCGTCGAGAATTGACATATGCGCATACTGTTATATAGCATAGGGCCCCGTTACTAGGGACGTACATGAACATGCATCGTACACTACCACGACAACCATCATCGCCTCCCGAACATACCTCACACGCACGTCTACGCAAACGTAGCCGGGCGGTTCGCAATGAACGTCGACTTGTACTTGTTGACGCGATGGGGGAGGGGGAACTTGAGGTTCGGGGTCATGAGCTGCTTGATGTACGGGCGGCGGACATCCTCGGACTTCTCGACCTCAACCACACGGAGAATCTGATGTGCGACGTCAGCCATGATCCCGCGAGCCAATCTGCACACCACGTACGTGGATCGACCGGAAGCGGGCACGGTGGCGCGCAGCCATGTCCTGGTAGAGGCTCTTGACCGCGGCCGTGCGCGAGAGCTCGCGGAACTCCTTGTACATGTTGTGCGTGCCGGAGCGCGAGTCGTAGCGGAGCCAGATACCGAAGTTCTTGACCTTCAGCGGCTTCTTCTCGTGGATCTGAACGAGCGGAGGGAACCTGGGTCAGTACTCCCATACTGCTTGCCTCTTGAGGGCTGCGGGGAGATCTACGGTGTAGGATGAAGGGGTACTAACGACGTTGACGCCGATGATCTCGCCGGAGGCCTTCTTGACCTTCTTCAACTGGCTATAGAGGCGTAAGACATAGGGAGAGACATAAGACGCAATCCACGCACCGAAGGAAGTACCAGAAGCGGGACTTCGCGACGACCTCGTTGGGCGCGAAGATACGCATGCGGTAGATTTTGGGGTTGGGCTCCCCCTCGGTGGGGAGATGGCGGCCCACGACCTGGTACTCCTGGAAGCTCATTCTGCGGCAATGGAGTCAGTGATGCTGCTCGCAATCGTGGAACAAGGCGAGGGAAAGGGTGGACGATCGCCAATGTTCGCGGTATCCAGCCCTGCGATCGCCAATCCAGCCCATCGCCTTCGTTTCGCGCGCCGTTTTCGCGCTAGACACATCGAGTATGGTCCTGGGACAGCATTCCGAGCAGCGAGGACACTCACTTTGGCGGCTGGCGGCGGTTCTTGAGGATGGGCGCGACGGGCAAAACACAACAATTTGTGTACTGTTGATGGCAATTTGCGATTCGGCACGATCGGCCTGACTCGGCATCTCGGCATGCTTCAGCTTCATTTATGTCATCAATGCCTGCACCTCCGAGTCCGATGCCCATCGATACTTGATTATCTTCCTTTCATCGTTACGTTCATTGGCTGTCTTTTTCTCGCCTTGCGCTGGAGATAATCAACAATGAAATCAAATTTGACCACCAGGACTGCTGCGAGGCGCGCCAGTGGTACAGTTTTGATGAATATGTTTACCCAGATCGGTCACGTCGGCGTTGCCCACTTGGACTCTCGAGCTCTCAAGTGTGCGATACACTCTCTCGCCGTGACCCAGGAAGTATCCCCGTCGGCGCAGAGCTACTTCCGACACCGAGCACCGAGAACGTCTGGTGCTAGTGGATGCCGGCGCATGTTCGCGACGAGATCAGCGAACCTACTACATGAGGCAAGCCTTCTATTCCCAAACGGAGCGCGCACGAGTGTGAGAGCTTATATACCTCCTTCCACCAGGCGATCTTTGTCTTCTTTTCCCCTGCGAAGTTCCTCCGATCGCGAGCTTCGATTGCGAAGGAATGCGGCCTGTCATTTGCTTGGTCTTCTCGTTGCTCTCGTCTGTGAGCGCAGTCACAGTCAGTGATGCGGCGGCATTCTCTCAGCAGTCGTTCGACTACATCATTGTCGGGTCTGGAACCGCTGGTCTCGCGGTATGTTTCCTGTGATTTCCTTCAAGTTACCTGTCATTGATGCCTTCATAGGTCGCCGCCAGACTAAGCGAGGACCCGGGGGTCAAAGTTGGGGTTATTGAGGCGGGAGAGACAGCAAAAGATGTGGACATTATCGACGTTCCCGGCATGGTTCGCAGTTCTGTCTCCTGGCCCTAGACGCCGTCATGTTGATGATTTACAGCTCGGCTCAGCTCAGAACACTCAGTATGACTGGAACTACACGTCGGAAGCTCAAGCGGAGGTCGCAAGTGTCATGTGGCCCCGCGGGAAAGTCGTAGGAGGTAGGTCTAACCTGTAGCCCTTGACCATGCTGACGTAGCCTTGCAAGGCTCTTCTGCGCTGAACTATCTCATCTGGGATCTCCCCTCCGCCGCCGAGTTCGATGCCTTCGAGCGCCTCGGCAACCCGGGGTGGAACTGGGACAGCATATCCGCTTCCGTCAAGAAGGCCTCCAACTTTACGCCACCCACGCCCGAGCAAGCTAAGGAGCTCAACTTCCAGGCCACGACCTCCAGCTACGGTAATGGCGGTCCCGTCGACGTCTCCTTCGGCAACTATGTCTCTCGTACTGCTACGTTGTGGATCGCTGCTCTTGCCGCCCTGGGTATACCGAAGAACGACCCGTCCGGTGGAACTGCTGTTGGCGCCAACCAGACGCCTTCTAACATACAACCGGAGAATATGACGCGCGACTACGCCGCCCCTGCGTACTACTATCCGAATGAGGCGCGGGAGAATCTGGTTCTTCTTACCGGCGCGTTAGTCGGTCACGTCAACTTCCAGTCCCCTGTTTCTGCAGACGGCCTCGTCGCAGAAGGGGTGACGTACTACAGCGGAGGCCAGGAATACAACGTTTCTGCTGGCAAAGAAGTCATTCTTTCAGCGGGAAGCGTAAAGTGAGTAGTGCGGAATCTGAGCCGTCCCATACCAACTGACCCGTTTCAGTACGCCACAAATCCTAGAGCTCTCTGGTATCGGTCAGAAGGATGTGTTATCGAGGTCAGTTGCACCTTAATAATCGCGTCTCGTCTGATGAACATCATCAGCGCCGGTATCCAACAACTCATCGACCTTCCTGTGGGCGAGAACCTACAGGATCACAGTGAGTGTCGCGGCGGCTGGTAGTCCGCTTATCTGACCCTAAGCTACAGCTCTCCTCATCATCGCATTCGAACTCAACAACGACACGATGACGCTAGACTCCCTTCATACCAATCAGACCCTGGCCGCGGACCAGCTCGCACTGTGGCATGACGACCAGCCGAACCTCTTCGATAAGGGTCTGTACTCCGTCACATACCTCAACCTCCCTCAGCTGGTCGGAGAGGATCGCGCGGACGCGATCAAGAAGAAAATCACCGCCTACGTGCAGTCGCAGAACGCGTCGGTCTACGCGGACGTCTTCCGCGTCCAGCATGAGCTTCTGAATGACGAGACGGTCGGTCAGATCGAGGTTGTCGCAGACGAGGGCCTGAACCCTCTGACGGGTGTGGCGTCGGAAATGGGCAAGGGATACATGTCGGTCTCTATTGCTAACCAGCATCCGTTCAGTCGAGGTGAGTACAACGTGCGATTTTCGTCGTATATAACAGGCTCGATGCTTCACAGGCTCTATACACATCAACAGCAGTGACCCGACCGCATACCCGGTCATCCGCGCCAACTACATTGACGTCGACATCGACCTTGACCTTCATGCTGCAGGAACGGAATGGGCGCTCGGCATCGGTGAGGAATCAGTTCTCGTCTGAGAAGCGCTTCTGACGGACTGGCGACTCGTAGCGACTGCGGGCCCCTACACGGACTACGTGAAGGCGCGCGTTGTGCCAGCGGCGGGGGCAGACATCCGAGAGTACACCAAGGCGCATTTCGGGACAGAGTTCCACCCCATCGGCACCGCGAGCATGCTTCCCCTTGGCAAGGGAGGGGTCGTCGATCCTGAGCTGCGAGTATACGGTACGACGAACTTACGGGTCGTCGACGCGTCCGTCATCCCCCTCCACGTCTCCGCACATATACAGGCGACGGTAACGGGCATAGCGGAGCATGCGGCGGACATTATCAAGGTGAGTCTGAGGTTCGTGCACGGCCCTTTGGATAAAGTGATAGATTGACAGCTTCACGGAAGAAATTTCGACCCGCAAGTCGTCTCACCGTATCATTCTGAGCTCTAGGGGGGCACATGCAGTCGCTGCTGCGTCCATTTGGTTGAAATCCGGTGCTGTTCCTCCGCGTCCACCTTCCTTTTGACTCTCGTGTGTCTCGCATGTACATCATATCAATTTTATCTTTGACTGGAATTGGTGTCATCCATCATTGATCGAGCGCGGTGCAAGCTTGCCCTGTCCGTTCTCCGAGTCTCGCTCCGCTGTCCTCGATACCGTCGTAAGTGCTTCTCCGACACGGCCAGCCGTTCCTTCACTGCTACTACTGTCGTCTGAGGCGCAGACATACGCAGCAAACCCTCGGAGTCATCGCACGTTTGTCTGTCGGAATTCTGTGCATTTGACATGAAGTGGTCTCTGCCAAGCTGATCTTGAAACTCATCGGCACTGCTCAGACAGTGCTCGCCGTATGGTCTCGTATGGTATTATTGACATTACAATGGATGTCGACGTCCATTCGAGGAACCCGGGAGATAATTCCGAGCAGAATATTAGCACGTGATTGGGTTCAGGAAAATATTTGGCTGAGGTGAACTTCGATTCTCGCGGACCGTCATGTTCGTCGTGCATCATGTGCATCGAATCTTCACCCAAGGTCGCCTATCGCGCAGCACACATCAGGTCCCGCTCAACAGCATTGTGAGGCCTCGTGATGACTGCGCTGGCCTTCAAGCCGCTCTATGGCATCATCCGCCGCGGCGCCCCCACTACCCACTACGGCAGCTCTTATGCGATGAGAAGCTTCTGTCATCTTGCACAGGATTGTGTGCGGCGATCACATATAAGAAGCGTCGAGCTATGGCGAGCTTGTTCATCACGTCCTCACCAGGCCCCATACTACAGGATGCGGTTCAACATCATCGTCTTCTCCTTGCTCGCTTCTGCTTCTGCGGTCACAATATCCGACGGCGCGGCTTTCGCCAGCTCGTCTTTCGACTACATCGTCATCGGTGCCGGCACTGCAGGACTTCCGGTATGTCGTTCATTCAAACGCCTCGGTCAATTCTAACCTCGTCGCAGCTCGCAGTCCGTCTAAGTGAGACCCATCGGTCAGAGTAGGTGTCATCGAGCCGGTGAGACAGCAAGAATGTGGATATCATTGACGTCCCTGGTATGGTGAGTCGGTGCGAGACCATGTCGCGGTTGCACGCTTAAAGATACCAGATTGGCGCAGGAGTAGGCTCCCAGTACGACTGGAACTACACCAGTGAGGCGCAGGACGATGTTCTGAGCATCGGCTGGCCGCGCGGGAAGGTAGTGGGAGGTGCGCTCCGATCTGTTCGCACATGGCGTTGTATTCAGTCTCACGTTATCAGGGTCCTCCGCACTCAACTATCTCGTATGGGACCTCCCCTCTGCGCCCGATTTTGACGCGTTCGAGCGCGTCGGTAACCCGGGTTGGAATTGGGACAACATCTCGGCATCCGTGAAGAAGGGCTCCAACTTCACCACGGCTTCCCTTGAGCAACAAGAGGCGCTCGATATCCAGCCAGACGTATCGGACTATGGCACGGACGGGCCCATACACGTCTCCTTCGGTGGCTACTCTATACCCATCGCGAATTTCTGGATCTCCGCGCTTTCCGCTGTAGGCCTCCCACCAAATCAGCGCCCGAATGGCGGCGCCGTCGTTGGCGGCAATCTCACCCCGACCAACTCTCGGCTGGACAATATGACGCGCGACTACTCTGCCCCTGCTTACTACTACCCGAACGAGGCGCGCGAGAACCTGGTACTCCTCACCGGCGCGCTGGTCAGCCGTGTCAATTTTCAGGCTGGCTCCTCCTCCGGCGGGGATGCGCTCGTTGCGGAGAGCGTGACCTACTACAGCCAGGGCGAGGTCTACAACGCAACTGTTACCAAGGAGGTCATCCTTTCCGCTGGAGCCGTGAAGTGAGTCATTGGCTATTCAAGGTTTGCGTGAACCTGACAAACGCGACACACAGCACGCCACAACTACTGGAGCTGTCCGGCATTGGCGGAGAGGATATTTTAGCCGCGTCAGTTTTTCCTTTCCATCACGAGTATCGTTCGCTGACCTTCAATAGGGCTGGCATCGAGCAGCTCATCGATTTGCCTAGCGTTGGCGAGAATCTCCAAGACCACAGTGAGTTATCTTGCGCTTGCTGGATCCTGCCTGTCTCACGCGCCGCAGCCCTCGTCACCATCGGTTACGAGATCCAGAACGATACCATCACTTTTGGCGCCTTACAGACCAACGTCACCCTGGCCGCCGAACAACTCGCCCTGTGGCACAGCGGCCAGCCCAGCATGTACAGTGTCGGATCCAACGGTATCGGCTACGCCAACCTCGTCCAACTCGTCGGCGAGGAAGGCGCGGCAAATTTCTCCGCTGCAGCGGCTGCGTATGTGGCGTCGCAGAACGCGTCTGTGTATGCAGACCTCATGCGTGTGCAGCTGGAGCTTCTTAGCGACGAGAAAGTCGGGGTTGTTGAGTTTATCCTCGCCGACTCGCTGAGCGCGGCGACGGGCCTAAAACCGGAGGCGGGGAAGGCGTACTTGGCGCTGACAATTGCTAGCCAACATCCGCTTAGCCGAGGCAGACGCGATTTTTCCTGGCTGGCTTTATGACATTACTCACATATTCACAGGCTCCATCCATATCAACAGCAGCGATCCTGCCACCTACCCCATCATCCGCGCCAACTACCTCGGCGTCGACCTCGACTTCGACATCCAGGTGGCGGGCGTGGAGAAGGCTTTGGCTATCGGTACGTCCTCCGCTTCTACCGTTACTTGCAGCTCATTCCAGGTTTCATGCTTCAGCTTCGAGCGGGCATACCCTGACCTCGTCGTGGAGCGTCTCGCGCCCGCTGAGGACGAGGACATTCGCGAATACTCTCGGACACATCTGACATCGGAGTTCCACCCGCTTGGCACGGCGAGCATGCTCCCCCGCGACAAAGGCGGCGTCGTCGATTGCGAGCTACGGGTATATGGGACGGCCAACTTGCGGGTCGTCGACGCGTCCGTGATGCCTCTGCAGGTTTCCGCGCATCTTCAGGCTACGGTGACGGGTATCGCGGAGCGGGCGGCGGACTTGATTAAGGGTGCGGCTTGACGGGTCGGGGGAACTTGAAGGGAATGTCTGACATACTCATGATTTCCTAACGAGCACTTTCGTGGCATAGCTATTTTCTTGCTTCGTCAAATGGACTCAGATCAGGAGCAGTGTATTTGTTCATAAGGTGTACCGCGAAGCGTGACAACATAAGTATGCTCATGTATATGCGGGTCGATGTTCGGTGTGTGCCACATATTGACCTTGCTCTCTAGATCTAAGTCGACCATGATGTGCAGCGAGACACAGAAGAAATCATCGATTTCCAAGTCTGATACGAATAGTAACGCTGCTATACAATAGTTACTATACATGCAGATGCCGAGCGCGGTGATGAGCGGATCGGCGACGCGATGGATGATGTCCTACGCCACTCCCGGTGTCGTCTGCTTCGGCTCACGGAACTCGATGTCGACACCTTCCACCGCGTGGGCGACGAGGATCCGGCGGATGCCCACAGCCGCCGCAGCCGCTGCAGCGCCTGAGACCCGGCCGGGCAGCACACCGATCCAGAATGTGGGCGGACCGACCGAATCAACGTGATTTGACTCTTTGTTAGCGCGCGTGTGGAAGCGTACGAGGTCGATGGAGGTCCAGAGGAGGCGTTGGTCATCGAGAAGCTTCTCAGCCTCTAGTACGACCTTCTGCCACTGCTTGACGATGGTATGATCGTAGACAGGCTCGGGGTACCTGGATGGTTGGGCGTCGGGAACGAAGGGCTCAGTAGATGTGGTATAGACCAATATGGGCGGATTCGCAGAGACACCGTAGTACCAATAGTGTCTCTGTCTTTCCGAGTATGCGCAATTATCTTGGGCCTGAGGATGGCTGGAAAGGGTATCACTTTGGTTATTTGATCGACAGCTCGGTAGACGTGAACGCTCACACTGAGGCTTCATTCTCAGTCATCTTTGCGGTATCGCGCTGGAAGACTGGCTAGGGATAAGCAAGAACATAGGTTGATAAGACGGCAGCTAGCCAAAAGAAAAAGAAGGACTTGCTTGTCCTTTCGCGGAGGAAACGCTATCTGAGGGTCCGGAGGTTACAGGTAGCCTCCGAGTCAGGATGTTCGCCGAGGGTCAAGGTGTTTTTCTTTGAACTTCATATATAGACGATGTGAGACTTATTTGACTTGGAAGATTGAACAGTAGGGTGCGAAAAACCAAACCAAACGCTCATCGTGTTTGAGACAGACCGAGACAGGCGGATGGCAAATTGGCAAGTTCGAAAGGCTGGCCGTGACATATCACGTGACATTGTTAGGTCTCCAATTGAAAGAAGTTCGACCGTCTTGACGCCTACCTTTCCTTTTAACAAACAGGCAAAAGCGAGTCGCTCAATTCTCCTGACCATCTTGGTACTAACCTAGATCTTTCACTCGTAGTGTGTTCCCCAGAAACGCTCCAGCTCTGCCTCGATGTCGTCAAGGCGATCAAGAGCGATGCAGGGCTTTCCCCGTCGACCTTCATCCGGTCGAAGGACAGCACTTGCAGCGCGAGCACTCAGCCGCTGCGCAAGCACCCGACTGGCCATCGTTTCTGGACGAATTCTCCCACTTCTACAACCCCCTGACCATGGCGCTTGGCATTCCCACGGCAGGCTACGACACCCCGCACCTGCAGAGCACCCTAGGGCCCCTTTTCGCGTGGCGTGGCAATTGGTACGCCATCGCCTCCCGGCACATGCTCCTCGGTGCCGACGAGACCGTTATTTACACCGCACTCTGCGATGCGCCGAAGCGTCAGGTCCTTTTCATGGGTCAAGAGCGCTATGATGCATTCATCTATGCGATCATGCGCGAGGTGTCCAACCTGCACTTCTCAGTTGAGACAATGCGCCGCGTCCTTCTCGAGCAGGCCAGCCCTCAGAAAGATGTGTTCCTGGAGCGGATCCTGGCTGACTACGAACGGCGACTTCAACGCCACGGCATCGCACTCGAGCAGGCCATGAACGACTTTAACCGCCTCGAGGACCGTGTTATTGGCGCCCTCGATTGGGCACCGGAAATCGCCGTTAACCTTCCCTACACACGGGACCTTTGTGTGGTCAAGCTTGACAAGAACCGGTTCCAGGGGTTCGAGGAGAATGGAGTCACGCTGCTTAGTAAGCCTATGGTCGCCTTTCTTCCCTCCTCCGTACTCAACGCCTCGTCAGATACGCAAAAACCCGACTCCGATATCATCATCAGGATGAAAGCGGGTTTCGACTGGCCTTTCGATGGCTTACTCAGGCTCAGCGGCTTCCTGTCGCTCAGGCAGCTTCAAGACTTCAGTGAAAACGACCCCTACCCCAACGCTTGCCGATACGTTCTCATGAACGGCCAGACGACCGGCACGCGCATGGGCCGCCTGACGAGTACCAAGTCACGGTTCGAACGTACTTGTCCGACGAGGAGTTTACGACGTCTTGGGCATGCGGTGTATTGCCCCACCGCGGCGATCGATGCCCCTTCTCGCGCGGAGGCGACGCGGGTGCCCTAATTGTCGACGCCAACGGCAAGGCCGTTGCGCTCGTTACCGAAGGCTTGAAAGGTCAGGCAGACTCGTGTGATATCACGTACGGAACGCCTTTCCAATGGGCTTTCGAGACTGTCATCCAGGGTCAGTACCCCGGCGCGGATTTATTTGATTTTTGAGATTTGTGTCTTGTCCTCTGCGTACACCCGTGTCCTCTGGGGGGCTTTTGGCCTGGTTTTCTCTATCAATCACCGCTTTTGTTGCTGTCTTCTTAGTATAGCTCGTACAGGGTTTGTAGTACATGTAATCTTAAATTATCATTATTGTTATAGTAGCAGCGCGACCCATCAGCGCGCTGCCTCAGCATTCACTGATGCGACCAACGAACGCGTAAATACAGGCCCTTCATCTACGAGACTTGACAAGAACTGCCAACCTGCGGCATGGTCGTGCCACAATATGAAATCCTTTGAAGTCGGACGCGTTGTGATTGGTGCTAGATTGGTGTATCACCATTCCGTCAGCGAACATTGGGGACAAACATGCGAATCACCCGGAAACCCTCCGCTTTGGCTCCACACTTGTTAAAAAGCCTCTGAATGCGAGGGTAATAGGTCTCAGCCGCTGCCGGTTCCTGCTCGTGATATCAGTCCCACCCTGCCAAAGCCATACGACATGCTCACAAATTTCGCCTATCGCATCCTGTACGGCTATCCACCCGGCCTTGCCGCGAATGGGCTTGAGGCTGTTGAGGCTGTTGTCCCAATCATATCCGACGAATTCCTTCAAGCGCGGGAACACGCTTAGAATGAACGCAGGAAGGTCCTGCACCAGCTCGTCGGTCAAGTATCTCTCCACTCCTCCGGCGTGGAAAACAACTTCCTGGAACATCCGGTGCGCGACGGGGATCTCGAGCGCAGGCGGGATGGTGGCCGATATGCCTGATCCCCAACCGATGACGAGATTGACGGTCAGATACTGCAAATTAGGGCATCTCATGGCAAGCGGCGCCAGCCTGTGCAAGCAATAGGACGGGCACGCGAGACGCAGCGACCCCAGCTCGATGTCGGGGAAGGCGAGGACGTCGACGAGGAGGGTGATTGCCGTGGGGACATGGTACTTGAGGCTTGTTCCGCCATCGTTGATGGCAAAGGCGTCGAAGACGATGGTTGTCAATGCTTCGGGTCGTAGCAGTGACGCGTCGCCAGGAAGAGTGCGAGAAGGCCGCCGTCCCAAGAGTATCGGCAGCTATAGCTGTTTTGGCGGAGTGAGAGGGACGGTTGGATGGGGCGCGAATGACCTCTGCGCCATGCGGTGCGATGACGAGGGTGTGGATGAGAGCCAGACGGCGCAGGGCGTCAAAGCCATCCTGCTGGTCTGGCTCGACTAGTAATCGAAGCTCCGCCAAGAAGAGAGCCGCGGAGGACTACGACGCCAATGTTCATATTCGACAGTGACGCTCTGAAGGGCTGTAAGGCGGCAGAGGTCCCCGAGCCTGTCGCGCGCGACGTCGCCTTGCCAGCTCAGCATGACGAGGGTCTCGCAGAATGAGGTGCAGGGCTCGCCCACCACAGCACTAAGATGCATCCACGTCTCCTACTCGCCATGCGCAGGCGAGCCTCGGATGGGGAAGCAAGACGGACGTGCGCTCCCCTAGTTCGATGGAGCGAAAAGTTGGGCAGAAGGACACCGTGTTCGCCGATCGCGTGCAAGAGGTCGCCGCCGAGGGCATAAAAGGGTCCGGCCTGAGCATGGGATTGTGATGCCCGAGCCACTTTGCAGGTAGATGCGCTCGTCCTTTTGAGACACTGGACGCGACGCGCATAGGTTTGAATAGTAGCCCATTCGCCATCTGAGAACGAATTTGACGGAGATGTAAGATACAGTTGCTAGACGGCCAAGTGAGCGCAATAAAAATCAGAAAAGCAGAGCAGACGTACCGGAAGAGACCCATTCTTATGAGAACCACCGCGGCGGTTCTCCCGTCTGTCTAATGATTGGAGATCGAACCCGATCAACAACTCTGAGAAGGCAGGCGATGTTAATGTCGCCACAGGGAAGTCAAGGACACATGGTTGAAGAAGCGAGTTGTCGTACCCAATAGCCGGTATAGAGTTCGTGCACCACCCTTGTTCCAAACGAGCCCCAAAACCTGGAAAAGGACTTCGTGATTGGAGGCGAACCGCCCTCGAGCACTGGCGTGGTACTACCGGTCCTTCCAGGATGCCAAATTCGCCCGGTGTCGCGACGCTGTCGCCGTTGTTCACTGTAGACAAAGTCATCCACGAATGTATAGCGATGCGCTATGGTCACTAGTGCCACTCACCGGCATGAAGAACATTCGACGAAGTGGGCTCGCACGACTATGCAAGGATGCACGCGTCGACGTGTGCATTGCTTACTCTAATGACTAGACGACTAGATGCATAGGATGTGGCTAATAGTAAGACACAGCAGTCGCGAAAGCAAGGCTAGTGCCGGTCCGATAATGCCGTCGAGTCCAAAACCAATACCGCCCGCGTGATTTGGCGCGCTCCTCTCATCTTGCAGTCATCAGCTTGGCTTATGGCGCGAAGATAGGCCTTGGATTAGACCGTCAATCATAGACGCTCTCATTGTCAGCCAGCGCCAGCTCACACAACGTCTACCGCCAGCGCATCATATTCAGACGACGCGCGATCATCCTCAGACGAGTAATCCTTGAACTTCGACCAGGCGACCATGAACGGCGGTGACAAGCAAAGCATCGTCGATACGGAGGGGGGAGGGGTCCCTAAGCGGTCCCCAGGGTCGCTCGTCACCCTTCTCAACGGCGAGGTAGATCCTGCAGAGTGCACAGGCATCCTGGCCGCGTTCTGCTTCATGACGGGTTTCATGTGAGTCTCGTCCCTCTAGCACCCCTTCACATCAGCACTCTCCCTTCAATCACCACGCCTCACATCCCCCGCACCCCCTCCCCCGCCGATCACGCTTTCCCACATCCTGGAACCCCCTGTTTTTCACTGCATCCGCACCACCAATCCAATCCCGCCCAACCCGTATCACTCATTCCCCCCTTCCCCCAGCGATGCCATCTCCTTCTCCGCCGTCTTCGTCTGGTGCGGCTTCCAAACCGGCAACTTCATTCAGCTCGCCGTCGCCCTCGCCCGCCTCTGGGAGCCCGCCCAGCAGCCGCGCACCTTCCACAAGCCTGACCAGCAGGCGCTCGCCTCCCTCCTCGCCTTCAATGTCGGCGCCTTCATCGGCCGGCTGGGCGACCACATCGGCGCGCGCCGCCGCTCGTGGCTCGTCGGCGGCTCCTTCCTCACCGCGCTCATGACCATGGCCGCCGCGCTCGCCATCTGGCGCTCCGGCCAGGATGGTGACCCGATCGCGAGCAGCCGCGGCGACCCCGCGTGGACGAACGCGGAGACGTTCGTCGCGCTGTGCTTCATGAGCGCCAGCCTCGGCGTGCAGGGCATCATGGGCAAGCGGCTCAACACGCAGTTCGGGACGACGAGTGCGTGATGCTGTCCTTTTTTCATGGGTTCCCGTCTGACTATGATCTTGCAGTCGTGCTCACGACCATATGGGTCGAGCTCATGGCGGATCCTAGGCTCTTCCGCTTCCGCGAGCGGGTCAAGACGCGAGATCACCGACTTATCGGTGCGGGCTCTCTCTTCCTCGGCGGGTTCATCAGCAGAGCGCTGCTGGCCAAGATAGGGGCAGCTGGAACGTTAGGCATCGGTACAGGCATTCGGGTTCTCATCACCTTGGGCTGGTTCTTTGTACCAGGAAAATTATAACACGTTGTCCGTTCTGCTTTCCTTGTACAACTCCGTCTTCTGTTGCGGTAGTATGTCTTCCGATGCTTATCTTTCTTCGTCGCCTTCTTCCCGACTTTAGATACCATAGACATAGAATTAGACAAATGAGTTCGGTCTTGACACAAACATGCAATAGCTACGGCTACGGGCATGGGCACGCGGCTGGTCTGGATAATCGTTCCGACCAGTCTGACGCCGTAGTCCACCTTTGAGTCCACTCTTGCACGCTTCGATAGGTGACCGTCGGGGACGTTGAACATGGGGGTGGGCACACGCGGCCGTCGTATTTGGTCGTGTTGACGCCCCCGCCAAATGGGCTCGGAGCCCTCAGGATCGCCAGCAAGAGTCTGCGTCCTATAGATAAAACATGGGTCGCAGTTCGCGAAGAAAGGGCTCATGTACGTACGGCTTGAATTGCTCGAGAGTGGCGAGGGCATCCGCTTGCAAAAGATCCTCGCCCTTCAGCTGTAGCCAAGCTGTAGCAGTTCACCGGTGGCGGCCTGAGCTGAGCCGCGCAGGGCGGCGGCTGCTTCGAGATCGCTCGCGATTATACTCATATAAAGCCAATTTTTGTCTTGCTAAACGTAGTCATAGGATATTTTGTTGAATTTTTAAAGTTCCCAGTTTTATTGTCCGATGAACGTAAGAAGTCCACACCATTCGTATTTGTACTGTGTAAATAAGTTCAATCACTATGATACAGGAATAAGTTGAGGGAGTCTGAATGTAGGATGGGTCGTTTGAGGTAAAGGGCCGTAAGTAACTATGGAAAAGTGGATATGACTACATGTTCGATGAGGTGACTGAGGAAGATGGGACGGCGCCAGATTCCGGGATGAAGCTAAACACCCGGGGAGAATGCCGTCAGTTGCGACGGACGGGACCCTCCTCAACGCTAGCACTCGCGGTGACCTCAATCAACGCAGGGTCGGTAGCAGTCGGGGCCGAACTCTCCGTCAACGTCTCATCTTCGACCGTGCTGGATGGTACATCAGTGAGCGAATCGTCCACGCTGGCTGACTCGAAGATGTCCGTAGTCGCTGAGGCATCGGGGGTGTCCGTAGCAGAGGGCTCCTCGACGCTGGATGTCTCGAAAACATCCGTGATCGCTGACGCTTCAACGCTGTCCGTAGCCGACGGCCCCTCGATGCTGGATGTCTCAACTATGTCCGTGGTCGCTGGCGCATCGACAATGTCCGTAGCAGACGGCTCGTCGATGCTGGATGTCTCGAAGATGTCCGTGGGCGATGGCACATCGACAACGTCCGTAGCCGACGGCTCGTCGATGGAGTCCGTAACCGACGGCTCGTCGGTGCTGGATGACTCGAAGACGTCCGACGTCGCCGACGCAACGAAACTGTCCGTAGGCGATGGCTCCTCAGCGCTGGCTGTCTCGAAGATATCCGAAGTCACCGACGCGATGACGCTCTCCATAGCCGACAGCTCGTCGACGCTGGATGTCTCGAAAACGTCCGAGGTCGCTGAGGCAACAAAGCTGTCCGTGGCCGATGGCTCGAAAATGTTGGTGGACGTCGATTCGAAGGTGACCGTGGCGGAGGGACTAGCAGGCGCGTCGTCGCCATGGAGGAGGTGGCCGTAACCGTTGCCTTTGTGATCGATGTGGCCGTTCTGACCGTTGTTCTTGGCGTTCTTGCCGTTGCTGTGGCCGAAGGCGGAGTTGCTGTTGCCGAAGGCGGCGACGGGCGGCGCGGGTGCAGCGATGGCGGACAGCGTGAGGGCTGCGAGGACGGTGGAGACGGCGATGAACTGCATGGTCTGGAACGGCGTGTTAGACGGAATATAAATATGCGATAAGACGAAACTCACTTCTTAAATCAACGTTGAAGCAAATGAGTTGGAGGAGCAAAGGTAAGAAGCCTGTAAGCCGATGAGCGAGCGCAGAGGTAACAATGAACGGCGGGACTTACTCAGGACGGTCGAGAACAGCTGAACTGGTACCTTTCACCGTCTCAATCGCCTGTCCTTATATACCTAGGCCTATCCCGGGATGCCCAGCCCCGCTGTGGGCAGTGCGGAATATGTGACAATGACGCCCCCGTCTCCGCGTCTATGGGGCCGATGCCAGCTTTCTCGGCGGGTGAGGGTACCTGGGGCGTGCACAGTACCCGAGAAAAATGACGTCCCTACTGCAATTTCTCGCGATATAGGGCAAAATGCGGAAGAGAGGACCCAGACTGTCTAACCTGAGCAGTTCAGGAACATCTGGCAATAGGCGAACCACGTAGTAGCCTCCACACATTGGCTCTTGAGGTGGATTTTCCGACACAGCGAGTAGCCCCATATCCGGACAGTATTGCTACGACATGCGTACGGGCCGTCGCTAAGATATGCAGCTTTGTGGGTGGCGGTATTCAGTCGCTCCAGCTCGCGCTCGAGAATCATTTGTTGCGCCACTGGGGATTGCATACACTGTCGAGTGAGATGCAAAGTAGATTGAGACAAGAGCAGCGGATGTGTAGCGGATGTGTTGCCGAGAGCGGTTGAGAGTGAAACAAAGAACCTTTATTTGCTCGTATTTGCACAATGCAAGAGACTGTAACGCCACATTGCGCCCGATTGTGTTCGGCGAATGCCGAGATGGCTGGAGTGTTGGCCACCGACAAGCCACCGACCCATGGTTGCAGTATGCAGATGAAGATCCTCTCAACCTTATCTTCCCCGACCTGGACCATTGTCTGTCTCGCGTTGGACAGCTTCCTGGCCTACATATTTTTTGCGAGTCCATAGAGTGTCAGATGCCAGCGCTCTTTCCCGTACGTAGACATATAAGGAAACGCCCGGGATCTCAGTGAAGTGCATAGATGCATACATTGTTCTCTATATCCTATCCTTCGCATAGATCCCTACTGA
Source organism: Schizophyllum amplum (assembly GCA_007026445.1). Classification (NCBI taxonomy): domain Eukaryota; kingdom Fungi; phylum Basidiomycota; class Agaricomycetes; order Agaricales; family Schizophyllaceae; genus Schizophyllum; species Schizophyllum amplum. The sequence continues at coordinate 292,635 of VDMD01000027.1, read as the reverse complement.
AGCGGCCTGCGAGTTCGCACCGTACAGAAGTTCGCACCTAGCCTGGTGACCAAGTCCTCCAACCGCGGCGGAGCCGCGTTGGAGGGCTTGGTAAATTCGGCCGGAATTTAGGCCGACAGCGGTTGTGATCGAGAACGTGCGCGGTTGCGCGGACCGAGGCATAAATAGTTGCCTTATATGGACTTGGTACTGTACGCCCGCGGCGCACGTCGACGCGTTCTTCGTCCTGCCTTTCATGACTATTCATCCCTTGCGATCTTACGAAGCTCCTCCGACGCTGCTTGCTTTAAATCAATGTCATGCAGTCGAATTCCAGTCAGCTAATTTTCTGTCACGTTATATTCCAGGCGCAAATCAATGCACATCTGCCACCACGACGACGAGCATTGGGGCTGAGCTTCATGCAGCCTATGTAAGTCCAGGAGATCGCGGGCGAAGACAGTACTAAGCTAGAGGGGTCATGATTGGTCAGAATTTACACGCAGAGGGAAGAGAGCTCTGTCGATATGTTCTAGTGTATCATGAGTCGGATATCGAGCCTTTATTGTGTTTACCATGTGCAGAGCCAGTTGTAAAGCATGAGCAAGTTGTTAATTAGACGGGGAAATAGATTATCATGAGTCCCGAGATGGCAGAAGGGTAGGTGAGTGAAGCACAAGGCCCGTGTCGACGCGCGGGCGCGCTGTACCAAGTCCATATAAGGCAACTATTCATGCCTCGGTCCGCGCAACCGCGCACGTTTTCGATCACAAGTCCTGTCTGCCAAAATCCCGGCCGAATTTACCGGTCCCTCCCCAGACGCTTCGCTTGTCAGGGGAGGGATCGGACTCCGGTCTAGTTCGCACCGTACCGAAGCGGCCTGCGAGTTCGCACTGGCACATATACGTGAGTATCATGTATGGATCGGTAACATCTATGGGTTTGGAGGGAAGCACTATGAGTAGAGCTAAGAGTAGGAAGGGAGGTTGCTACGAGTAGGAAGGGAGCTGGTTTGGGAGGGAGGTGGGCGGAGGTCTGCGCTTCGAAGGTCGGGGGTGGCACCTTCAGGGAAGGCACGGTGGCACCTTCGAGGAAGGCACGGTGGCACCTTCGAAGAAAGCGCAAGGCCTTCGAAGCACAAGGCCTTCAAAGCACAAGGCCTCCAAGGTCGGGTAAAGGTATCGCAGGTTTACAAGTCACGGTAAGGTAATACAAAGCAAGAAAAAAAGGGGATCGTGAAGGGGCGTGAACTATGAACAGGGGCGTGAACTATGGACAGGGGCGTGAACTATGGACAGGAGACGAGAGGGTGCACAGCGAGAGAGAGAGAGAGATCTGTGCACAACGACAGCGAGATCTGTGCACAACGACAGCGGGGGCGGTAGTTGTGCACAGCGTGGGGGAGATTGTGCACAGCGCGGGGGAGATTGTGCACAGCGCGAGGGAGGTTGTGCACATCGAGAGGGAGGTTGTGCACAGCGTGGGGGATAAGGTGCGCAAATCAAGAAACTAGGTGAGCCCAAGAAGGTGGGTGAGCGGGGTACGTTGTCGCAGACAAATCGATACGGTATTATAACGAGGCGTGAAAGATGGGGTGAGATGAACGATGGGCTCCGGTGAGGCGCGTGAGGGAGAGTGACGACCCGTTGGGGGACAGACGACGCATTGAAAAACCAGCGCCGCATGAGGGCGAGTCAGGAGAGCTACGGCGAGCCAGGAGAACTACGGCGAGTCGGGCGCCGCGGCAGCCTTGGCACCAAAGTCGAGCTTGACGGGCCGGAGCGTGTCCCGCTCGTCGTCGTCCTCGGACTCGCTGACAGGCTGCGGCGTGCGCTTGCGCTTGTTGCTGCTCCGCACCGTCGCGCGGCCCTTGCCCTTGCGCGCCTGCGGGAAGAGGATCTTGGGCGCGAGGCGCATGTCCGGCACGAAGTCGGGGTCGCGCGGGTCGAGCAGGCTGCGCGGGTCCGGCGAGCGCGCCCGGTTCTCCGCATGGTTCCAGTGCGGGTTGGGGAACTGACGCTTGGTGCCGCGGCTGTCGAAGAGGAGTCAGTATATGACGGGTCCGAGCGAGGGCGCAAGGATGACGCACTAGACATAGGTGAGCATGGGCCGCTCGTCCAGGTCGTTCGACTCCTTCTTGGCCGCCGACGGCACGGGGCCTTCGGCGCTGCTGGCGCTGTCGGGCGTGGGGGTCGAGGGCGACTCCAGGAACGGGTTCTCGGGCGAGTCGCGACGCAGCGCCGCCCGTGGCTTGGGCGTCACCGGAGGCGACCTGCGGCGCGTCGGCGTCACCGGCGTGCGCGTTGGCGTCGTGGGCTCCGGGATCGTCTTTGTCTCCACCACCTCCTTGGTCGCCCGCACACGCACGACCTTGCGGTGCGACGGCGGCGGCGACATCGGCGGGGCGCCTGTCGTGCCCTGCAGCTTGCGGAACAGCAGCGGGGCGTCCTCGCCTGCGTTCTCCGGCATCTCCTCGTCCTCGGGGACGGGGTCGAGCCCGCGGGCCATCCAGAACGCGTCCTCGTCCTCCGTCGTCTTGCGCTTCTTCGTGCGGCTCGCTCGCTCGTCATCGGAGGAGTCGGCGTCGGCGTCGGGCGTCATGCTGCGCCGGGCGCGCTTGCGCTTCTGGGTGCGCGGCGGCGTGGGCAGCGACATGGTAGATCCCGAGCGTTTGAGCGGTGGCGCAGAGCGCTTGGGGGACCGCGATTGCGCTGGGAGCGTCGCGCTCTTCGCCAGTGGCCTCGTGGACGTCGACATTGTTATCGAAGAAGTTGATTGAGGTAATCGCGAGCAGGCCCGCGATAGAGGAGTAAAAGCAAAGTAAAAGTAGGAGGCCAACCCACGAAACGGCGCGCAACTCGTGTTCCGGACCCTGTGTGACAAACAAGACACGCGTCTGCATTGGGAAGTGTTGGCATTGTTTGCCGCCTCTCCATTGTTCGCGCACTTCATTGTTCTCGACTCCATTGTAACGGGGCTTTCAGACCTGCTGGCTGTGCAGTATATGTCTCACAAGCACTAAGTGAATGGAGAAATAAAATATTGACGGCGCGACGTCTGCCTTAAAGTTGAAGACTCGAGGTAGACTACTGACTGTCTGGATCCTAACGCGGACGCCTGAAGCTTGAAGCCTTGGAAATTATGAGGGATATTAATACCCCCATGATTCGAGCGAGATCCGTGGTAGAATCGAACTTGCATTTGTGTCGTTTCGTTCGCTGAGGGTGGCATACCAAGGGCGTACCGGCTTTCGGCCCGGACAGTCCAAAACTTTCCCTCTCCCCTCCATCATCAAAATGGCCTCTTCGTACGTCGCGCGCGGGAGTCGCCACCACTATTGCTCATAAAGAGTCCCAGAGCACCTAAAACATCATGGGCGGACGAAGTCGACGACTCGGTATGCGTCCACTATGGCTGTCGATCTTGTCCCTCGATCTCAATCGTCCTTCATCTTGCAGAGGGCCCGAAAAACGAAGACTTCATCGATGAGAACGGCGTCCGCACGGTCATCGAATACACTACGAACGACGAGGGGAAGAGGGTCAAGGTGCGATGACCGACATATTTGTGTGAGCACAGAGCTGATCACAGGCTACAGATCACCCGGCGGACGAAGCGTACGCTGCAAAAGTCCGTCGTCGAGCACCAGGTCGCGGAGAGGAAGAAGTGGTCGAAGTTTGGGCTGGAGCGCGGCAACAAGCCTGGCCCCGATCAGTCTACGACGACCGTCGGGAGGTCGTATCCCTAAACCTGGCTCCCGGGAACACCGTGCGTGGCTCGCCTCCTTGCTTACGTATTCCACTGATCCATCCCCTCAGTCATCGGAGCCCGACGAGAAGCCCGCAGAGGCAGCACCGAAGCTGGTCGGCCGCAAGGTCGTCTGCCGACTCTGCAAAGGCCAGCATTTCACCGCCAAGTGCCCTTACAAGGACCAACTCGGTGGCCTCGACGCCGCTGGTACGTCCCCTATCTCACAACCCACGCCCACCACACTCACTCTACCCCCCCAGACGCCCCTCCCGACGACGACGCCCCGCCCACCGACGCGCCTGCCGCCGCCCCCGGCGGCAAGACCACCGGCGGCGTCTACGTCCCGCCCTCCCTCCGCTCCGGTGCCCGCGCCGCCGGCGAGTCCATGCGCGGCGCCGGCGGCCGCGACGACCTCCCCACGCTGCGCGTTACAACATATCCGAGGACACGCAGGAGAACGACCTGCGGGAGCTCTTCGGCACCTTCGGCCGCGTCGCGCGCGTGTACGTCGGCCGCGACCGCGAGACGGGCGCGGGCAAGGGCTTCGCGTTCGTCAGCTTTGAGGACCGGGCGATCGCGCAGAGGGCGATGGAGAAGATCCACGGGAAGGGGTACGATAACTTGATTTTGAGCGTGCAGTGGAGTCGTGAGTGTTTGGTTTGTGTGGTGGTGAAGCGATGGGATGCTGACGAGTTGTACAGAGCCGAGGCCGGAGGCCCGTTGAGAGACCAGCAAGCTTTCATCTACTCGTGCTTGTACATCTACCTTTGTATCACGAGCATAGTGCTTTCCAGGCTGTATGTTATCTTTGATCTCGAGCTGTTGACCCGATCGAATTGGCGCGGAAATTCAGAGATCATTCATCAGTCAAGCGCTGCGTAGGAGGCTAAATCCGATGCGGTGTCTCTTCTGGTGCTCTTATCTGCATCCAACTTGCACGCCCCTTCGCCAGCTTCATCTGTCATCGCATATCCCTCCAGCAACTGGGCTCTACCAGCTTTATCTGATACTCTCAACATTCCAGCGAATGTTTTATCGCATATCCCTCCAGCAACTGGGCTCTACCAGCTTTATCTGATACTCTCAACATTCCAGCGAATGTTTTTTGTAAAACGAAAAGCGAGTCGATCACTCTTTCTGACTAGCTGTCTACTTACTAACCTTCATGTGCTTGTTTACCCATAGTGCGCTGTCCATCAGAGATTCCCCGGCTGCCCGTCAATGCGACGCTGACATAGCAAGACAAGGCCTTTTCGACATCCACGAAGCTTTCGACCAACCGGAGCAGTATCCTTTCCAGACTTTTCGACGCTGAGGCCACGAAGGCGAGTGCTGCACCTCCCCACACTCTCAGTCGACCACGCCGAGCTTTGGTATTGCACCTTCATCTTTACAGGATTCAGACTGTCCTCTCACTCGAGTCCACAGTGCCACATCCGCTGTGCCCTTCGCCGCGGGTGCAGCACGCCTGCCCAACAAGCGCCACAAGCCTGTCCATCGAGCGCCGCAAGCCTGTCTACGGCATGTAAACGCGGAGAAGTGGGCGGCCAAGCGGCGAGAAGCTTCTCAATAGTGACCAGGACCGCTCGCTCGACCTCATCGCCCGCCGACGAACTCTGAAGACCACGCCGCTTCGGTCGGGACTCAGCCCGCCCACGTTCTCAGGGCAGATCGCCACAGACGACCGTAACAATCAGGGGAGGTTGACCAGGTAACACGCCTCCACCGTCGCTGATGTATATCTCGTCCTTTCCTTCACTCACAGAGGGAGGGCCTAAAAGCGAAACCCTCAAGTTCATAAATGCGAATCCGCCAGGTGCAATACCTGCATTCCGGCGCGCTACTGGGAAGACTGATCACAGCACTTACAGATCACCCAGCGGATGAAGCGCACCCTACGTACATCTACTTGTGCATCATGAGCATAGCGCTTTGCAAGCTGTATGTTATTGTTGATCTTGTGAACCGTAACGCGATCGATCTGGCGTGGAAAGATCAAGGTCACGCGTTGTGTGAAAGGTTGAACCTGCTTGGTGATTTTCCGGTGCTCTTCAAAGGAGGCTCCTAACCCGTCAGTACCGTCGCCTGAACCTCTCGATTCCGTCATAGCATTGACCTTTGCCATTTGCAGAGTACCTCTCGGTAATGCACACGCCGACGCGTACATCGTCGCCGACTCTTGGCACCGCCATGCCGACTATGGACGGACCGATAGTGCAGTGTCAGACTGTTCAAGAACGATTTGCCTCCAACTACGAAGTGCTTTTCCAGGTCCTGGAGTTCGCTTGGAACGAGGGCGGTGCACGAACTCTATACCGGCTCCTGGGAACAACAACTCGTTTCTTCAATCATGTGTCCTTGGATGCTCTGTGGGACGACGATATATGACATTGCCTGCCTTCTCAGAGTCGTCGATCGGGTTCGATCCCAACCAGTAGACAGACGGCCAAATTGTCGCAGCTATGCCGTGGTGGTTCTTCAATAGAGATGGCCCTTTCGTGTACGTATGCTGTGCTTCTTGTTGAATCTTATCGTGCTCACCGGTCCAACTAGCATCTGACTCTTTCATCTCCGCCAGATTCGTTCTCGGATGACGAATGGGCCACTCTCCAGACCTACGCACGTCGCGTCCGACGTCTCAAGGAGGACGAGCGCATCTACCTGCCGAAATGGTCCAAGATCGATGTCACACCGACCACCTTTTATGTTCTCGATGCCGACGTCTCGCAAGCCATCTGCGAACGCGGCATCCTTCTGCCCAACATTCGCTGCTTGGAATAGGCGAGCGCACGTCCATCTTCTTCCCCATCCGAGGTTGCCTGCGCAGTGGCGAGGAGGAGACGTGGATGCATGTCAATGCGGTGATAGGCGAACCCTGTGCCTCATTCTGCGAGACTCTCGGCATTCTCAGCTGGCAAGGCGACGTCGCGCGCGACTGGCTAGGGGACCTCTGCCCTTACAGAGCTTCAGAGCGTCACGATGGAATATGAGCCTTCGGCGGTCGTTGTCCTCCGCAGCCTCTCTTTCTTGGCGGAGCTCCATTAATAGTTGTGTCAGCCAGCAGAATAGAACCGGCGACACGTCTGGTTTTCACGCCCTGCGCCGTCTGGCTCTCAACTACATTGACGCTCAAGCCGCACGATGGCCAGAGGTCATCCGTCCCTATCCAATCGACCCCTTCCACTCCACCAGATTAGCTACAGCTGCCGATACACCTTGGGACGGCCCTGTTCGCACTTTTCCAGGCGACGCGTCACTGCTGCGACTCCGAAGCATTGACCAGCATCATCTTCGACAGCTTGTCACAGCGAGACCGGTACATGGCCACGGCACAATCCTCCAGCAGCCACCCTCCTCGCTGACCTCCTCTTATTCCCAACATCCGGCACTTCGAAATCCGCACCATCTGTGATTTCTTCGAAGCAGATAACGGACTTGATCGACGTTCTGACGGTGGCGTGGCCGGGGTTGGAGTCGCTGCGCCTCGGCAACCGGTACTGCTTGCACAGGTTGGCGCCGCTCGCCACAAGATGCCCCAACCTACAGTATCTAGCCCTCACTCTCCTCATCGGCCTGGAACCACTGGGCATATCGTCCCCCATCCCGCCTCCGCTCGAGGTCCCCGTCGCGCACAGGATGTTTCAAGAAGTTGTTCTCCACGCTCGAGGGAATGAAGACTACTTGACCGACGAGCTGGTCCAAGACCTTCCTGCGTTCATTCTCAGCGTGTTTCCGCGCCTGAAGAGATTTGTTGGGTATGATAGATTCCCGGATACAATCCAAAACCTCGAGCGCACTCGCGACAAGTCCGCGTGGATAGCCGTTCAGAATGCAATAGCTGAGCTCCAGCGACGGACTTCGTGACCGAGTGTATCCTACGTTACATATGACCGTGGTCGAGCCAAACGATTTGACATAAAGTCTAGAATCCAGATATCTATGCTCAAAGACGTAGTACTTGGTGAATATGTCTTGCTCCACAAGGGCATATTTAGGAACGCACTGGGGCGCGACGCCTGCGCCAACGACATGTACTGCGTGGCAGCAGAGTCGTACTGCGGACGGTCTGCGGATGCGGATGCTCTATGCTCGTGCACGACTCTCAGGTAAGAAAGGGCGCCATTCTGCAGCGCGGTCCGCCAGCGTTGCTTGTGTTACACGGTGAGACTAAGATTGGTGCACAAGTGGTGTAACGAGTCTCTCGGAGTACCTACAAAATGAGAGCTAACTCTCGCGTGTCTGCTTGTAGACCACAGCCAGATGTAGCCATCTCTTCCCTTCCTGCTCGTCCGCTTGCTCGCCCTCCCGAGCCAGCGGATCAAAGGTCTTCATGCTAGCGGCCTGTCCCAGCATCTCGTACTCACCGGGACTGAGTTCACCGGGGCGCAGGAGCGTCTTCTCTGGCACGATCTGCGGGAAGCTCGCCGGCGCTCGCATATTCTTGAGCACACTGAGCCATTCCTCCCGCTGCTGTTCCGTCTTCATGTTAGCGACCGTGTCAATCCAGTACAGTCTCCTGAACGAGTGTAGAGCTCGGTCCAGTGGGTGCGATTTCTCCAGCATTTTGTCTTCCAGGCGAAGCTGGGGGCAGCTCGTATTCTGTATCCCGTGAGCAAGCGTGAGTGGCAGTTAAACAATCACGTACTGCAAAGTGCCTTGTATGATGGCTGCTTGACTTTCAGCTTCAACCTCTCCATATCTGTCAGCTGCTTCGACGCCTCGTCTTCGTCGATGTTCTAAAACAGGTCAGCACCAGCTACTCCTGTGCATCCTTTGCACCTTCCATGAGTCGAACACCTCCTCATCGCAGCTGCAGCGCGCTTCACCTCTGCGGTCATCTCCGCGCTCGGTTCCGGCACTGTTGAGATGAGAGGAACCGGCAGCGGCGAGCAGTCCATCTTATGCGACTTCCAGCCCTTTTTCTGACAAGCAGCAGACTGTTGTAGAGCATATTAAGCTCAATTCAGATATAGCGGACAAAATAGTACTGACGCAGTAAAACTTGTTCTTGCAACTGGAACATCTGAGTAGCTGCACCTCATCGTCTGCCTCCTCGCCGCAAAACTCGCATTCGTCGTACGGCGGAGGAATGACGGTGATAGGTTCAGACATGATAGATTTCAGATATTTCTCTCAGTTGAGCTTCTGCGTTCTGGGAGAGCGATGGGTAAAGATGGTGAGAGGAAGCGGAGGGACGCGTCCGCCAGGCGTCCGCAACGCGAGTGTCACATTGTGACGATGCACGTGGTCCCGAAGCATATACACGTGACTTTTAGTTGAACTTCGCCACAGAATCGCGATCACAGACCGAAGCTCCATCATGCGTCCACGAGTTACGACTATAAGTGACAATACACAGGAAGAGATATACATGTTAGATGTGCACCCAATACAAGCCCATCGAGTGCGATTGACAATGAAGCTGTCCTTCCACTCATAGAACATCGTCTTCGTCGTCGGAGTCATCATCAAAGGACAAAGGAACATGCTTCATCTGCTCAGCCCATATAGCCTCAGCCTCCTCATCATCGTCCCAGAACGAGTCCTCATCCTCGACTATGAGGCCCGGCGCAGGCTGCCTAGGCGGCGGCGAGTCGAGCTCGTCGAACTCTCGGAGGAAAGCCGACTTGGCCATCCTCGCAATATCAATCGCACGAATGCTGACCGCCTTCTTGTGCGCAGGAAGCGCGTCCGGCGTCTTTCCCGCGGGCACTTGTGAGCGGGACGGACGACGTGCGACCGTCTTGCTGGCCGTGGTATTGTCGGACGATTGATCGGGAGGAGGACGAGGCTGCCCTTTGCCAGGGATGTATAAACTTCTTGAACGCGTGAGGTTCGTTCCAGTCTCGCTCTTCTGCTGTGCGGCGCTTTGAGGTCGACGAGAGTAATGTTGTGAGCCCGCTGCTATCGACGACGAAGGGTTCATTCATGGGGAAAGGAGCCTGCGCGCGCATCGCAGCGTCAAACGTTACATGCACTTGAATTTGCGACTGACGTGCAAATTTCTGAAGACATCAATGAGCCTTCGGAACAAACATGAAGCAGGTTAGAACTGACGAAGATTATGCCGTGTCGCTCATTCTGATGTTCACGATCCTGGTCGAGGATCTTCGACGTGGGCCAGACGCTGTCTATGGTAAGATCGCCTTCGCCCTCCCAACGGTAGTCGCCGCTGCGTGAGATCTCCGGCTCGTCCGCTTCTCCCAGTTCTGGCCCATTGTCGTTTATCGGTGTATACGGATTCTGTGCGCCAGAGAGCTTGACGTAGGTCTCCGCGCTCCACAAGTTTCCCGGGAAGTCTGCGTTTCTGCATATTTCAACGGTGTGGTGCTCCCTGGAGAACAAGTCGCCGTCGTAAAGAGTGGCGTCGAAGAGGTACATGACCATGGCGCGGACGTGGGTGATCGTGTAGTTACGAGGGACATGAACACGACGGTAGACAGGCGGTTGGCGTGCGGCGGCCTTGGTGTGAACGATCGTGAAGACAAGGGGAAGATGCGACAGCATGGGGTTGAGCGGAGGGGGGAGCTGCGTGAGGCGCAGCCACTTGTGCTGCCGACCACAAGGATTGCGAGGAGAATCTATAGGAGCTTGAGGGAGAGTGAAGGAGGGTCCGGCTTGCGCGAGAGGGCCTCGAGGAGGACGCTCTTTGGAGGGTGCCTCTTTCTCTTTGTCGGAGTGGAGACACTGTGAGTCTTAGCAGCCGATGGGTCTCGATGAACGTAGACCGGTATCTTGGAGGTCCTGGACACCATCGTCGAGGATTGTGATAGCGTGGCGCGGGATGGAAGTGGTTGGAGACAAGCTGCGACCAGCAAGCTGCCTCATGTTTGATGGTCGGACCGGCCTTTGTGCTTGCAATATGCCGGCAAGATGCCGAGCCATTGTTCCCCAAAGCTGAGTCATGACATGTCAGCAATACGCATATGGAATCTGGAAGAAAGCGGCATACTACGCACCATGAGATACCAGCTGCAGGCGGCCATTGCCAACATACCATATTCAGCTCATGCGAAAGTTGTGGAACAGTTCATGTTTGCACGCGAGGCAAACGTAAAGGGGGGGCAAAATCGCAACAAAGGCACAAAGCCACCAGACGAGATACACCATCCAGATATACATGCGCCTGACATACGATGGAGTGCAGATGTATAGATGATAAAATGTGTACAGAGAAATACAAAATATATAATGTAAACAGCCGTCAGGGCACGCAAAGAAGGACAGACCACGGTCTCAGCCACGTCGAGCAAACGGGGCACCCCGCAAGCGGTGCATCTGGCGGACATTCGCGCCCGGCGCAAGGCAGATTCCAGCATCGATGCAGTCGCGCCAGGCCGCGTACATCAGGACGACGAAGTTGTTGCCCTCGGGACTACCAGCGGTGAACGGTTTGGTGTCCGTCCAGCCAAGCGGGTTAACAGCCGGCGTGACTGTGCCGTTCGTGGTGACGTGCGGGGCGCCGTTGAAGTCATTACCGCCGAGCGTCGCGCGTATGCCTTCAGCCCAGGAGATGTAATGCGCGCCGAACGTGGCAGGCTGCAGGACGGCCATGCGGTAGATGACGGCGGCAAGGAGAGACGAGCCGCTGATCTCGCCAAAGCCATGCTCGGTGGTGGTGTCATCGAGGTAGTTGCGGAGGAGGCCGCCGTCCATAGGCATGGCCATGGCGCCGTCGACGATCTCTTTGATGAGGGTGGTGAGCTCGTTGACCGCTTCGTCCTTCCAGTCACAGGTGTGGCCGAGAGGCGACTTCATGACGGTGGCGAGGACGCGAGTCTAAGAATCAATTTCGTTGGGTACGCGTGCCACATTGCGAGAGAAACTCGGTACATACCGCTCCAGCGGCAGCCCAGCCGTTACCCGTTGACCATAGACCAGGATCAGCGCTCTGAGGGCCGACAATGTGCGACCAGACGCCTGGCGTCGCCCTCGAGTTCGACTGGAGTACTTCGCGGTAGTGGCTGCACTGGTCAACCGACTCGCGGAGGAGAGTCTGGTTGAACCTGTCCGCCGCGTAGTACGCCAAGAATGGCGGTGCCATATACATGAAGCTGTACTTTCGCATTAGTGGGAGACGCGCAGCATAGTAACGCGCGCGTACTCAGCCCTGCATCATGGTCAGTACAATAGCATCCACGGGAGCAGATATAAAGACCCGTACCAAAGCTCCGCGACATCAGCACGCTGGCTGATGGCGCCGTTCGACCAGCGCGGGGCGGTCCCCACGAGATAGGACACCTCCTCGTCGGCCTTGATGGTCATCGGGTGGTCACCCGCCTTGCCCAGAAGCATGGCGTACACGCCTAGAGAGGCGGGGTCCCCGGTGGCACCGTCACCATCCGCGAAGGTATTGGGCGCCTTGCCCAGAGTGATCTTGTCCTTAGCTATAATCACCGTCGTTGTCAGCGAACCGCTACTAGGGATAACGTAGCGGGATATGAGACTCACCATAGGCGAGCGCGGGTACTTTGTCGCTGTTCCGAATCATAGTAGGGAACGCGTTGTCACCGAAGACGGAATACTCTGAGCATAAACATTCAGTCGAAGCGTCCACGAAGCTGCACAAGCCACGCACCAGGGTTGTAAAGCTCGAGGAGGGCCTCGCATGCCGAGCCATACTCCCAAGAATGAGAGGGGAGGCCTTTGGCGATGGCCGCAACTTTCTCGATGTCGAAGCCTGGGGAATAAGGGAACGGCTCCGTGGCGGCGACAACGAAGAGGGGGAGGGATGATAGTAGGAGTGTCGCGGAAAACATGCTAAGCGGGTCTCAAATGAATGGGAGACACCTGAGAAAGGGGCGAGAACGAGAGACGGGGCGGGAGGTGCACATCGCGACGGGCGATCGCGGTATATAAGGTATACCTCCGCGTGCCCCTAAGCCCCGAAGCACGGCGGCCTTTGGGCGCTCGCGACGTGCTGTAGGCATTCGCACAGGCCGCAGCATCTTGGATTTGCCCTCAGACGTCTGTCGTTCTTCCATTGACGACCCCCCGGCTTGAGATAACCGTGAATCGGGATCACAGGAAGTCGCTGATCATGGTGGGAATCAGGAGAACTCTGTCCGGACTTCATCCCTCCCATTCCCGAAGCCCTTTCCGCGTCGATGACCTCGCTAGTTCGTAAGGTTCGACCACGCTCTGGTCCGGATCGGCCCTGGCACTATGCTGATCACAGTACAAGGCGAAAAATGGCACCGTGCGCACTGATCTTCCGTCAGCTAGAACTGAGTACCATGGACATAAGTCTCCGTCCTTCCTGTATATCACTTGACAATATGTGAGCGAAGATGTAACGAGAACAACCGACGTAAACTCTCACTTGTTGCCGACAGATAGCGGTTGAATAGCGGCGAGATTCGCCGGTTGTTACAGAAGCGGAGGGCGCGTCAAAACAATTAATGCAGTGACAAAACGACGATCAGGACTTCGTTCGTCGTTCGACTTCTCTGATGACGAGCGCTGATTGGGGAGTGAGCTGAAGAAGGATACTTAGCGCGCCGGACTCACCTATGTTCACGATGAGCCCATATCCTCCCGAACCCCGGTGCTGAAAGCCTTTCCGCGGCGCCGTCCCCGAGTAGCTTGAAGTAGCTCCGACCTGTGAAGCGGTGCATGGCGAGCCGCTGCACCACAAGCAGGATCTGTAAAAGATTGCAAAGAAAATTCAACATACGAGCACGCTCAGACATCCGCCAATCTCCGCCCTCCGTCGACTCGAAAGCCCCGGTATCCGTAGCCTCGACGCCGTTATCCGTCGATTCAAGCCCGTCGTCCAAGGACCTGCGACAATCGTCCATCGACCTGCGACAACCTCGCCACAGGGTTGCCACGCCCAAGCCATATTGCCAAGCCAGGTTTATAGTCATCCTTTGGTTAAGTACCCTAGAAATCCAGTCAGCTCCAGCTAGATGTTGCATCGAGTATAGCGTACGTACTTGAGCATTGGACGTACTTGAGCATGGACGTACTTGAGCATTGGACGTACTTGAGCATTGGACGTACTTGAGCATCCCGGTCTGTATCTTGGCTGCCAGGATGACAGACGCAGTGTGAGTATACCAGCCGTCGCACACCATCCCAGCCGTCGCACACCATACGCCAGCCGCCGCTGCGCGTATACCATACCTACCCCCGAGCCGACGTCGGGCCACTACCCGCCCCTCATCGTGGTCGAGCCCCTCATCACGGTCGAGTAACAAACACACCTGATTTCGACCGTCCAGGGTCTCGAGACTCGCGACGACCGAGCTTCGGAACACGGACGACACTGTGGCCCAAGCCCATTAGCCGGACACCACACTTCACAACACTCCATAATCCCGGATAGACCCCTCCACAATCCCGCACAGACCACCTTCCATTCATAATTCCGCAGACCGCCCCTTCGAACCTGCACGATGAACGCAATCACCTGCACGAACGCAATCCCGAGCAACCTCCCCCCCCCCCTCCTCAATAAACCGACTTCGCCCGAGTGTGAAGCTGTAAGTATTAGTAAGTGTAAGGACAACGGACCAGGCAAACTTACTAGTCGGAATTAAACACGTCATCACACTCACACCCCTCTCCTCCCGCGTCAACGACTTCGCCCACGCCCTTAAAGTGTCTGTCACCCACGCCCCTTCGACGACCTCACCCACGCCCTTGAACGGGTCACCCACATCCTTCAATGGGTCGCACACATCCTTCAATGGGTCGCCACCACGCCCCTTCAATAAGTAGGGTCGCACGCCCTTCAATAGGTCGCCCACGTCCTCCTCATCACATCCTCCTTCAGCACGTTTCTCGACAGCATTACACACACACACACACACACACCCTCAATGCGCTGACACACATCCCTCAATGCGCTGACACACATCCTCAATGCGCTGACACACATCCTCAATGCGCTGTACGGACCTTACGGAAAATCGGAGCGCGTATCGCGGACTCACTGCCCACTACCATCTCGGCGTCCATCCATTCGCGTCGCATCCTCTCAGCGTCACATCCATCTCGGCGTCGCGTCCGTCTCAGCGTCACATCCATCTCGGCGTCGCGTCCATCTCAAAGTCAGAGTTAGGGCAGTATATTCCTCGTAAGCAGTGTGTGTAAATAAGTATTATGCCCTGCGTGCATCGTCAGTGCGTCGCTCGATAGGGTAGAGGGACTCGCTCGATAGGGTAGAGGGGCTGGCTCAGGATGGGCAGAGGAAGTGGCTCAGGCTGGGCAGAAAAGGGGCTCGAAATGACAAAAAAACCCGAAATACTCACAGGTTAACGTCAACATTGCTCTCTACGCTAGACGATACTTTTGCAGGCTGAGTATCAGATGAAAGGAGGGGCGCGTTCCCGCCACCGAGAGCGGCTTGCGCGCGGCGGACGTCGTCAATGAAGACCTCGGGAAGAACGCGCACGTCGCCGTCGATCAACCGTGGTAACAGACGCGTGTGGAATAGCCTGTGCGCGACGGTGCCGCCCTATTACAACAGATGAGTTGACAGCTAAGAGCAAGGGAGGAAAAGACGCACGTATTGGTGGAACACACCGCCGAGGATCGCAGCAACGCAATCTCCCTGCACCCTGTAAAGACCTGCGGTCTTGACGAAGTTGATGGGCTCGCTGCCGGCTTTCTGCATTCTGGGGACTGTGGGTTGCCAGAGCATATTCCGTCCGAGACCCCACTTATTGCCGACGTGCTCGCCGAGGAGGTTGCTGTTCATGACCCTGTCGACAATGGCGTCCAAGTCGTGCTCTGGGCGGAGGTTGGGGCTGGAGCTCAGGAAGAGGTGAAGGTACGTCTGGAGCACGCGGCGGCCTGATAGCACGCGTCAGCGGATATGAGGACTGCAGCAAGTGAGGAGACGCACCCATGAACGTGAGCCCGGCGTTGTGGCCCAGGGCGCTTTCGGGTGACTGCCGTGCGTCATGATCCTCCGCGCCAGCTCTGGCGGGAACTCGAGCGGGTGGAAGAGCCCATTGAGGTGCGCCTCGAACGACGACGCCGGCCGCTGGAGCGCCGTGCGCAGCTTGAGCTTGGGTGCGCTCGCCCGCTCCGCCGCCGGCTTGGCATTCCTGTAGTACACCGGACGCAACTCCGCGACGTCCGCCTCGTCGAGCTCAACGCTTGCCGCTCGCGCACCCGACTCGTGCCGCCGCGGCGTCCTGTCCGCACGCTGCGTGGGCTCGTTCGACTTCGTCTGCAGCGCAGCGTGCATATGCCGCCTCCCTGAACGTCCGTTAAGCCCGCTTTCTCTCGCGAGAGCAGCCCTACGAACCTGAGGGTGCCGCACGCGACGGGCCGCTGAGGGCGCGGGGCGAGGCGCGGAGAGAAGTGTTAAGGCGTCTTATGCTGTGCGACATAACCGGCGGTGATGAACGGGCTCAGAACCTCGTGCTCGCTGCCGGCGACGACGACGAAGGTGACTTTGCGGAAGAGGGAAAAATCTCTGGTAATGGTCACGTGCGGCGCGCGTCGAGCTCGGCGCCACGTGGATACGCGATTCACCGGGCCGCCTGCCGCACTCGGAGGCGCGCGGGTCGCCCTTGCTTTCTCCTCCCACGGCGAGTCAAAATATGCCCTCGAATCACAATAGCGACCCCTACGCTTCCCAATGCGGGATACAATACACTGGCTCCCCTCGGGTTGCAGATTGACCAGAACTACTTCAGCAATGATTGGACTGACGGTTCCAGCGCATGGCTGAAATGTGAATGGCTTCGCAAAGGACAGTCGCGAGGGATGGCAACAGCGTGCTGAAAGGCAGGGAACGGAGCGCCCACAGACACAGCCGTGTCTCACGCCCTACCCGACGGAAGGAGGGCGCAATCTCATAGATGTGCCTGCATGTGCGAACCCCTCTTCGAACCCTGAAGTCTTCTCCGTCCCCAACCCTATAATACGCCACCCGCTCATTGACGCCGATGCATATAAAGACCTGCTCCTGAGCCCCTCAGTTTTGCTCTCACTCTCCCCCACCCCCTCATATCACTCACGCGCCTTACTCACCGCCGGCCGCTCACCATGAACCGTATCGCGTCTGTCAAGCTCGCACCCGCACAGGGCAGCTTCCCGTTCGAGCCCAAGGCACTGACCTTCACATCGGAGGGCCCTAGCGTCATGCTAGGCGTGCCCCCGCCCAAAACACGCGTCTCGCCCTCCTCGCACAACGGCCTCTTCGCACCGTTACACAACACCATCCTGCCCCTCACCCTCGCCGTGACGCATGCCGAACTATACTTGGAGGGCAACAAGGTGCGCATAGCCCCCCTCCCATCTCCGCCTAAGTAAGTACCACCATGCTCACCCCCCGCCGCAGGTCGTCATCCGCGATCTCGACTCCCCATTCGGCACATTCGTAAATGGGCAGCAAATACGGGAAGCCGCGCCGCTCAAAGTGGGCGATGTCATCGTGCGTTCGCTTCGCCCTCCTTCTACCGCGCTCACTGACCGGCGCTTCGCTCAGACACTCGGCAAGAGGATAAGCAGGAATGCAAAGACGCCGCCCGACATCACCGACGACCAGCTTCGGCCTATCCTCATGCGCGTGACGCTCATAAGCGCTTAGCGCCCCGCCGCACATCGATCCCGCTGCGCTTGTGACTCCCCCGCTGCAGGTGGGGATATCTCCCGCCGCATCCCCCCCTGCGATCTCCCCGCTGCAGCCCGCGATCTCCCGCCGCATCCCCCCTGCGATCTCGCGGCTGCAGCCCGCGGTTTGTGGGGGACAGCGCAGGCTCATCGGACAATCTATATCACTGCTACAATCCATATCACTGCTACGTATCCATATCACTGCTACAATCCATATCACTGCTACGTATCCATATCACTGCTACGTATCCATATCACTGCTACGTATCCAATCCCGTCCTTGTCGCTTGTTGTCTGTATACCATGGTTCTCGCAGGGTCTTCTCTGGGTCATTCTCCGTCTTGTGTCATCATTAAAAGTAGTGCTGTGTCGTACGCAATCGCATGTTCCCTTTCTCATCGCATCTTCCCTTTCTCGTCTTGCTCGCGGCTTCCCGTCGCCCGATTTGCTCATGTAACTTCTCGCCCTGCTCGTGTCTTCCCATCCTGCTCGTGTCTTTCCCATCCTGCTCGCGTTTTCCCATCCTGCTCGTGTCTTCCCATCCCGCTCGTGTCTTCCCATCCTGCTCGCACCCTCAGGTTGCCCTCAGGTCTTAGCTAGCTGTGCGGATGAACCGATCCTCAGCCTGCGCGTGCAGCCTAACCTTCGGGCGCCTAACTCAAAGTCCGGGGTGAATACGCTCGCCGTGATCCCGGAAACCCTTCTGTTGTGTTCTGCCCTTCTTTTGAGTACCAAATGCCCTTCTTTTGAGTACCAAATGCCCTTCTTTTGGGCACCCAAGGCCTCCTTTTGGGTGTCCTTCAAGTTCCATTGTGCGATATGGGCTTCTCGCAACCCCGCGCGCGCTTCTATGTCTGCCTCGAGGCAGGTTTAATTATGCCAATCCCGAGACGGGGTACCGGCCCCGGAATCGTCTGGGTGCCACGGCTGATCGTCTGGTTGGTGCGGCTGATCGTCTGGTTGGTGCGGCTGATCGTCTGACTTGAAGCTTGTCGGGGGCAGTAGTGCTTACGTTCGAGTTCGAAGACTCTATTATCTTCTTCGACATGGCACTTGTTTGTAACCCTGTTGTAACCTAGAGAATATACATATAGGAGATATGGATTTGAGGACACGATCAGCGTCGGAGTTGAACTGGGTAGATGGGAGTCGTCAATTGGCAGGAGATTATAGGTTGCCCTGATGCCCGTATTGCCATGCAAACCAAACAACTTCAAAAGGAACCGCCGCTCCGGGTCTTGAGACGTGGTCACTTAACATAGGTGCGCGCCGGACTGACGACTTGGCTACTAATCAAAGGAGGTCGACCGGCGTCATATCAGTTCGGGGGACCGCACGAGTGGGTACTACCTAGACCAATGAGAGCCACGGCAGCCACGAGACGATGTATGCAGAAAGAGGGCTCTGCGCTCATGCGAGTCTATCAAACACGTCACCCCCACGTTGCGAGCGCCCACAAAGCAAGAGCGGGCGGCTTGGGAAGGGTAAGAAAAAAAGGGTGTAAAGTCTAGTCGGGAAATTCATGCAGGGTTTGTCTGGGAACAACGTACGGGGCGTAGATGGGAAAGCGCGAGTGAATGGGCGCAGCGCACTCCGAAGCAGACGGCTCTGCAGCCTAGGCCTGGCAAACTCCTGCGGAGATCATGGTCGTGTAGATTCCGAATTATTATCAGGTCACGTTTCGCTGCAATCTTCAGCTGCGGCCAGCGGGCAAAAGCGTACGTACTCACATCCACCTTTGCCATCCCAAATCTGAGACAAACGAATAACGAGGGTTATCGCAAGCGGACCTATCTCCTTGAGTTGCGGCGACTCGGAGGGTGGCCTCGAGGCGCGGTTAAGATGCGCTTCTTACGCACGTACGGCCTCGGTGTTGCACAGCCAAAGCTAGGCTTTTTTTCTCGACGCTTAGAGGAAAGAAAATAACAGCGGCGAAATCGCGGAAATGGTGCTCTTCCTACTTAACAGCCACCGAGCGAATACGACACGGAGTAGCATGAGGATTGCATTCGATGTGGTTAAGTCGGCGTCTACCTGAGTTTAAGGTTATCGTCAGAGTGCACAACGAGCGGCTACTAGAAGGCGCAAACCTTCACGGAGGCAATCTCTATTAGCCATCGCGGTGATCGATATATTCTGTATGCGAGAGAATATACTCCAGCGAGTCCTCTTCGACGAGAGATCGGTGAGGTGAGCGATTCCCAAGGCAGGGCCGATCTTGGCGGGAGAAGCGCAGTCCGGGCCATCGGCAGGAGTCAGCTCCAAGCTTCAAGGCTTGACGCCTTATCCAATCGCACCCGGATAGGCGAAACGCCAGACACTGCTAGCCGAAGCCTTGACACGTGCCTTTATCGCCAGGCGGGCGAGCATAGGCGCCTGAGATCACAAAAAGCGGTATAAGTCGGGCGGAGGGCAGGGCGCACGGTCAGACTTCCCGCACGGCCCGCTGATCTAAAGCCGCGCGCGAGCCGTAAGCCCTCAATAGCCTCAAATACAGAACGGTACAGGAGCGAGTCGCCCGGGCCTGCAGTATGGCACTATCTTTATGAAGCGCAAGTATGGTGCAAACGAGTCGAATGGGTGGTAGTTGACCGCTTGAGCTCCCTGAAGCTGGTCATCGATAAGTCGATGGCGAAAGATGAGAGAACGAGGCAAACAGTCACACAGTCACCAGTCACATGCGACGGTGCCGTCGGATATTGCCGGTCCAATGTGACAGTTTGTTTGCGCATGCTGAACTATGGAGGTCCCAGAACCGGAGCTGTGCCTCCAACCTGCCTCCGACGTTCATGTACTCCAAAGATGCTATAGCGCTTTGGTTATGGAGTCAAGGTTAACCTGGTCATCGAGATCATCCTACGCTACGCAAGCTGTGATCCCACTGAGACTTTCTTCGCAGAGTCCTTCTACTCGAGAAGTGTTTCCTGCAAGGTACCCGTGCCATAACGTACCTGATTATGAGTGAGCCCTGTCTCTCCTATTACTGTAGCTGGCTGTCTGACTTGGCGAAGACATCATGGTCTGAATACTTACAGGGCAGTACTGATAACTTGCAGAGCCGAGCCATGGCCCTGCTTGAGAGCATTCAGCATAAATTGGACGGTCCAGTCATGGACACCACTCTATAATGTGGTGGGAAGTCGCCCGCGGCCATGGTGGACTCTGGATGGACGTTCAACCACTGGCAATTCATCCCGATATGGCCGACCACGTGGTGCAGATCATTGATGTGCTTCCGGTTCACATGCAAACCGGTCCGGCGTTGCGACTCTTTCCTCTCGCCTTGATCGTTGTGCTGGCAAGGATGGCCAGCGACAACCCACAGGCAGAGAAGCAATACCAACAGTGAGTCTCTCCGTCTAAGCGGTGGTGAATCGCACTGACGTGTAGAAGCTTCATCCAGTACTGCATACAGTGGTCGAGTATAAGTGAGTTGCAGTCATTGTTCCTGACGCTGCGACTGTGAGAGATGATCTGCTCACGCCCCCTACAGCGTTGTTATACTACGACTTCACGCTCACATTCGCGAGCGAAAGGAAGCTCATTTGGGGGCGTACACTCGGCGTCACAACTCTGCTCTTCGTTCTCTGCCGATATGCACTGGTCGCAAACGTCGTGTATCTCCTAGCGATCTCTCATAAGATTGTCGAGGTGCGTCGCGGCTTTTCTGCTCATGTCACCGACTGACGTATATGCCCTGCAGTGCGCACCCATACATATCTCGCCCGCCTCCCGTTTATGAACCAATCTTCCAGCTGCGATGCCGCGTACCGAGGCATATCTTCCCTTAGTGTTCTGGTAGAGCGGCTGTTCTCAGTGCGTTATCAGCATCCTACCAAGATCCGTCGCTCACTGGGCCTTTGCAGGCACCTGGGCCGCACGAACATGGGCTGTGTGGGGACGCAACCCGTACATCATAAGTTCCTTGGGCTCCTCGTCGCCGTCTGCACCGCTCTAGACTGTGTCAGTTCCTCCATCCCCATCGACGGTGCACTGCTCACGTCCATGGCCAGTACCAGGCCTCAGGCGCTCGATGTACGGGGCCCTCTTCGCACCAAGAGTGGGTCGCCCTGCACGGCGTGTTGTCCGATTACTGACGGCTGTTTGACAGAGGTACGCTCTTGACCAAGCGCCCGCACACCAAAGCGCGTAATCTCACAGTCATTCAGCCGATAACGCGCTATCGATCATGGTCGTCGTCTTCGAGTTCCTCTCCACGGCGTTGACAATGTATCGCTGCATTCCCGCGGTGCGCGAGCAGCGGCGAATGCAGACATCAGATATCTTTCAGCGGACATTGCTTTTTGCAATCTTCCAACAAGGTGCGTATAGTCACACCGCGTCTTTCCACGCACTGACGGTCCCTCAGGTCTGTTCTACTATTGGTAAGATCCCGGGCTTCGTGTTTGACCGCGCATCCGCTGAAGACTGGGCACAGCGCTGTATCACTGTTCACCGTCACGGCATTGGTCCTCAACTACGTGAGTCTTACGTCACTACTGATTTTCCCTGTCTGACGGTGCACAGATTGCGCCCGTAAGTCGTACCATGTTCTGGCCACCAAAGGATGTTTCCCTACGATAATCACAGAAAGGCTTCCCGCAACGCTTACTCAACGCGTTCACTCTACCGTAAGTACTTCGAGTCTTAACCCTGCGCGACACGACGAACCTCAGCCTCGCTTCAGTATCTCAGGTGTACTCACCGCTCGCTTTATCCTGCACCTGAGGTCCATCGCCGGTCAGGATGTCGTCATGTCGCAACTCACCACCACGAACGACTCGATGCAACTCTCGCGCATGTCCTTCACCGCAGAGGGATCATCCGTTGGCGCAGATGAAGCATATAACGTCTCGCAGACAAGTACTGCTGCGGCGGCTGACCCACGCGATCAAGGTATGGATCCTGAAGCCGCCGTGCGAGTAGGCGATAGAGGTGAAAACTATTCATCTTCTGTTAGCCGCTGTGTAACAGTTCGCAGATACCCTACGACCACCCTCTCATCCTGCTTCTGTGCACTGGAAAGGCAAGAGACGGTCAGCGTCCTTTACGCGTCATGAAGTTTGAGCGAATTCTATTCCGCTGTATTTTATTTGTATTCTATGGGGCCTCTTGCGGTACTAGTGTATGTACATATACCTCTTTTTGATGGACATTGTATGCTGAACGACCTCTGCTTGCTGTCCATAGACCAGATTCAAGTCTCTTTGACCGAGTACAGCGAACTCCGCGAACGTCAAATCATGAGTGCATGGATGACAGTTCCATGACGTTACACAGGTGAGTCCCGAGACCGCTATAAAAGAGGAGAACGCGACTGCGAGAAACTCACCGATATTCAGAAGCCTGCCATCATCATGTCTTTTCCCAAGTCAAAGACAAGAACGGCGAACCCATCCATGTCGGAGACACGGTTGCGTCGAAGGCCCGCGGTGGACGGCAGTATGGAGAAGTTACCGATGTCGTAACGACGAAGGAGGAAGCGGACGAAGTTGGCGCAAAGAATCCCCCGAAGGTCCTATACGAGGATCAGCATGGTGAGCGGTGGGGCGTGACTGGGTCGAGCATACTAACGCGACGAAAATGGCAGGCCACACAGTGTCGCATAATCCGGGAACTGTCGTCCATGGGACTGAACCAAAGTAAAGGAGTGTGACGAGGACGCCAACAACCGGTGGCAACATCGGCAAAGAGGCGCCCTGCCGGCAGCAGGTGGACGGGGAGATGCAAAGCTGGAAGAGATCATCGCTGTACCATATATATTGTTTTCAAGGGCGCTGAAAGTACCCAACGAAACAAGATGAATTATAACACGAGTCAACTGGGCAAATCAACATTGATGACGGTCGTGAGGCAAGGTTCCAAAGAATACAATGTCCTTCCAAAAACGGAGAACAATGAGCACAGCCACCGGCGAGCGCCACAAACGTCCTTTGATCCCGACCGCGACAACTTCAACTTCAAGACCGTGACCACGTCGCGACGATGTCGTCCAGCACAGCACTCCAGTCCTTCTCACTGGAGAACGACATTCTGAGTGTCCCTCCGCAAGACGAGATATGGAAGTTCGACGCAGAATACAACCGCAAGATCAACCGGGAAGCGCCTTGGGCGAAAGAGTATGTACGCGTCGCGCGTCTGGTCCATGAGATCTGCTCATACTTTTCCTCTCAGCCCGCACTACTTTAAGCTATGCAAGATATCTGCAGTAGCACTGATCAAGATGGTACGTCCTGTGCTGGAGACGCGATGGGGAACGCTAAACGAGGGCGCAGGTCATTCACGCACGATCGGGCGTTCCGCACGAGATCATGGGCCTCATGCAGGGGAAGGTCATGGGCACGACACTGGTGATCATGGACTCCTTTGCGCTGCCCGTGCAGGGCACGGAGACGCGTGTCAATGCGGCGAACGAGGCGAATGAGTACATGGTTGAGTACATCCAGGGCAGCGAGAAGGTGCGTAGCGTGCACTACATCTCAGCAGCATGCGAGCTGACGATGCTCAGGCGCAACGACAAGAGAACGCGATCGGCTGGTACCACTCGCATCCCGGTTACGGCTGTTGGCTGTCCGGCATCGACGTGAACACGCAGATGAACAACCAGAAGTTCCAGGACCCTTCGTCGCCGTTGTGGTGCGTCGCAACACCGATCTCAAAGGAACAACGTACTCATCCCTTGTCCAGATCGACCCCAACCGCACCATCTCGGCCGGCAAGGTCGACATAGGCGCCTTCCGCACCTACCCTGAGAACTACACGCCACCCAACGTCGCCGCGTCCGAGTATCAGTCCATCCCCTTGAATAAGATAGAGGACTTCGGCGCCTACGCAAACCAGTACTACCAGATCGACGTCGAAATATTCAAGAGCAGCCTCGACGACGAGCTTCTTGGGTTGCTCTGGAACAAGTACTGGGTCAACACGCTCAGCCAGAGTCCCTTGATATCGGTGCGTGTGGCGCGTCCATCTGTCAGTATGCGGCGCTGATGTCAGTACCATCTATATTAGAACAAAGCCTACGCCGTTTCGCAGTTGGCGGATCTGCACCAGAAGCTGTCCAAGGCGCAGACAGCCGTCGGCGGTACACGCGCCTCTGCACCCATCCTCAAGGGTACGGATCACAAGGTGAATTATTCGCCGCCGTTCCGTCTCGGTCTGAACTCAATGTGGTCTGCTGTAGGGAAAGGAGAAGGAGGAGAAGAAGCGGGAAGACAACCAGCTGGCGAAGAGCGTCAAGGACGGCACGAAGATTGCGGTCGAAGCCCAGCACGGTCTCATCTCACAAATCATCAAGGATGTGGTATTCTCGATGCGACCACATACTGGGTCAGCCGCGCCAACGGCGCCATTGACGAGTGTCCTGGACACCAGTATGAACGTCGACGCGTGACGCTGTAGCATATCTGTATTCATGTCTTCTGCACTGTACTAACAACACTATCTCGGTCACGAGTTCCATTCAGACTGGCTCGCGCCGAGAGGGATCTCATGTGGGCTTGGGGTTTTTACACATAGGTAGTGCAGGACGTCAGACGGTGTGTCGTGAGTCACCGATATCTTCGGCGGCGCGACGGAGCCTTGGGGCTGGGTCGCGTTGGTACCGCAGCAGTGCAGCGCAGTGCGGAGAAGCGGTGGTGTCGTTTGATGCAGAGGCTCGCGCTGTAGACCTGAGGGATGGGATTTCTGCAAAATAGTGAGATCACGCTCGGATTTTGTGGGAACGGATATGATGAGGGAAATACTTGTGCTGACAAGGCGGAAGTCTTTGTTTTCCAGATAAGGGAATCGAGGCGTGAGAAAGCCAAACACGTGAGCGTCTGTTCGAATCTTATTGACGCTGGTTGACCCAGGGGGCGCACAGCGGGAGATGCCGTGAAACGACTCCCCCAAGGTGGTCTGCGACCCTGCATCCGAAAGGAGTATGTCGCGTGCTCGTCCCGTCGCGCCGAATGTCGCCTGCGACCCTCTGACCACCCTCCAGAGACGCCGTAAGAAAGAGAGTAGCACGCTTAGGTGGTACAAAAGATCCTTCATGAGTGTATAAACCCGCTGGTAATTTTTGTATGAAAAGAAATTAGCACTGGAGACTCAGTTCAAGTGCTAGGCCACCCGTTGTTAGAATTGCCGTCCCACCCGTCGTCGTCGAGCAGTATATCAGCATCCTGTGGCTGTAGAGCATATTCAGCGGTAATGTGCATGACAAATTGGACGGGTTCGGATAATGTGTTGTGATTTCCGGTGCCCGCTGACATTGTGATGGTCAGGCTCAGCGCATCGAAAGTCGATGGTGTTGACCAGGTAGTGACTGAGCACTCCCACTCGGTATGAATTCTGTGGCTTTCATCCTCATCGCTGATGTACATCATTCCAGACATCTACCGCAGGGTTTCCTACCACCCTTGCTATCCATATACTATGTACTTACATACAGTACACAAGGTATCGCCGAGTCGACGACGCCGACCCTCCGATCCCACTGCCGACACCCAAGTACCACTGAGTTTAGGCTCCAGTGCTAATTTCTTTTCATACAAAAATTACCAGCGGGTTTATACACTCATGAAGGATCTTTTGTACCACCTAAGCGTGCTACTCTCTTTCTTACGGCGTCTCTGGAGGGTGGTCAGAGGGTCGCAGGCGACATTCGGCGCGACGGGACGAGCACGCGACATACTCCTTTCGGATGCAGGGTCGCAGACCACCTTGGGGGAGTCGTTTCACGGCATCTCCCGCTGTGCGCCCCCTGGTTGAGTTGACAGCGTCGACGAGAGCCATCCAAAGTCGCGTCCGGCACGATATCATGCCTGTGTCAGGCCAACATCAACATGCCTGATGAGGGAACGGGAGAAGATGATGGCAACTGCATTGCTTCCCCCATCAGGGCCTGATACATAAAACCGCGCCGACCCTTGCGTCCTCCCGCGACGACCACCGACGCAGGTATACACATTCCCCTCTCTCCCCCCTTCATTCCCCCTCATTAGACTTCAGTATCTTCTGCACCCTTGCTCAGAATGTCCGACGCAGAGCAGCCATCTGGACCGCTGTCCGACGAGGATGTGGAGTATCTCCAGAACACCATCATCCAGATCGGCTGCGAGTTCGTATTCTACGGTGCGTGGACTGCAGTCTACCTACTGCTCCCCCACTGACCGCCCACCAGGGATCCACGCCACGCTCTTCATCATCGCTGCCTACTTGTTGATGTGCGTTACTGCGGCCGTATGCGCCAGGCCCGTCTAACAGTGTCCCCCCCAGCCCGCGCGGCTTCCGCACCATGAAGTACTTCTCCCTGCTCTGCGCCACCGTCGCCCTCTTCACCGCAGCGACGGGCGTCATGGTGCTCGACATGAAAACCGCGGTGGCGAGCATGGAGCTGCTGGGGTAAGTGCGCGCGAAAACGACACGATCACCGCTGACATCGGCGCCTAGATATGACCCGCCGAACCTGGATGGCATGATCAAGCGCACGGTCGTCGCGGACAACTGGCTCTTCCGCTTGAATGTGCGCGTGATCGCCCCCTCCGCACAAACCGGACGCTAACATCCCTGCAGTTCCTCATCTCGGACGCCGTCCTCGTCTGGCGCGCCTGGGTGCTCTGGCCAGGACACAAGCAGGTGTGTGCGTTCTCACAGGCCGTGGCTTGACCTAACACGCTACCAGATCCAGAACGTCCTGCTGGGCTGCATGGCGGTCACCGCGGCGGGCGTCATCGCAGACGGCACGCTTGTCACCGTCGACGCCGTGCGCGCTGCCGACCGCACGGGCGCTGTATCGCTCATGATGACGGTCCCGCTGCTCGTGACCAACGTCGCTGCGACGGGGTGCATTTTGAAGAAGCTGTTGTATGTACTTCAGCCCGAAAAGCGCTGCAGATGCTGACTCTGCCTACAGTGGCTCCTGGGAATCAGTTCACGCCCGAATCGCCAGCAAGTCGCTGTACATGCGCTGCGAGACGTACTGCCTGTTCGGCATCGAGAGCGGGCTCGTCTACTGTGGCATCTCCGTGAGTTCCCTTGCCCGCGTGTCGTGCGCCGCTAACGCCTCCCAGCTCGTCACCCTCGTCGCCGCCATCATCGACGCGGGCATCTTCACCTCCATCTGGCTCGCCGTCTCCATCAGCCTCACCGGGCTCTACTCGACGTTCATCATCGTGCTCTTCCTCATGGACAAGCCGCCCGTGCAGCGCCACCTGCCGGCGACTTCGACGACGACGGCACGACGACATCAGGGTCGCGGTCGTGAGGGTATTCCTTATTCGAACGCGCGGTCTAACCGCTTTAGGGTCACCTTCCACATGTCGGGCAGCGCGCCGCGCCCGCCGCTTGAGAAGCCGGCGGAGAAGAGCCGGACGGGCGAGCATGGTGGAGACAGCATCCTCATCACCTCGCAGACATTCCAGGACGCGCGCTCGCGGGATGCCTCCGAAAATGCCGTCTGAAGGGAAAGGCTCCGGCATGATCGCTCCTCCAGCATCTCCTCTCTCCTTCTACGTCTCTTTCTAATGCCATTACTGTACCTCTTGCGACGATGATGATGTCTATGTACCACCTGCCCGCCGAATCTACGTTGTCTACCTTGTCGTGCTTTGTATATATATATTTGGGGGATGTAAGTATGTATTCGTTGAACTTGAATTTGATCTTGGAACCTGCATGCGTCTGATGCGAGTGAGTGAACATACGCAGGCTTTTGGCCAACGGTGGCTGTGTTCATTGTTGTCCATATTTGGTAATAATCCATTGTATTCTCCACATTCTTGCCTTGAACTGTCATCATCGTCCGTTCGGACAGCACCTACAGACTGAGATATGTGCCGACGACGGACTGTCGTACGGTAAGAACTTGGTAAGAACTTCAAGGTAAGTATTGTACTTATCTCTCAACGGTGTTATCAGAAATCAACAGTTGATCATGATCAGTGCCATGTTCTTGCCTCGAGGCGCTCATTGTGCTTGCTTCCTGCCGTCGCTGGTCGATGGACCCGGCTGACGCTATCTGGGATGCACTGAACGACGAACGGCGCAATGCGCGAGGAAACGACACCAACGAGCCCTCCCCCCGCGCAAGACGATGAGGACCCAAACGAGCTGCTAGCCGCCATTGAGGCTCTGCGTGAAGCAGGCGCGGGAGAAGATGCGCGGCGACGAGCTCCGGCATGCCCTCGAGATGGTCGAGGACCGCGGCGCGAACACGGCGTAGAGGGCGAGGAGCAGGAGCGCCGCGCCAGACGCGACTCTGGCTAGGTGCGTTCCCCGGTTTGCATGCGGACGCTGCGATGCTGACCAGACGCGCACAGCTTCCGCATACAAGGCGCCTGTGCACTCCTGTCCTGCCTCTCGCCATCGCCCTCGCCTCCTCCCGCCACAACCGCCGCTCTCTCCCACCGCACTCCCCTCCCGCCATCAAACACGCAGTCCCCCTCCTCTCGTACGCCTCCTCCTCGCGCGAGAAGAACGCCTCCCGCCTGCCACGAGAAGGGCGAGCGGTTCTCCTTCGACGCAAATGAGGAGGGGCGCTCCTTCCGCAACAAGGGGAAGGCTCGCCTTCCGCTGATGCGCCCGCCTAATACGAGGAGCGGAGGGGACCCTCGTCGTGGAGGGAAGGTCAACCCACCCCCTACGTTGTCGTTGGTGGTGCGTCCCTTGCTGACGCGATACTAAGGTGGAAGAGGGGGAGGGGGATGTCTTCCAAAGGAGGACGGCTGTCGAGGAAAGGAGGGAGGGAAAGAGGGCGAGGAGGGGAAGGAGGCGAGGAGGGGGAGGAAGGGGAGGAAAATGGCGAGGAAGGATAGAGGGGAGGAGGGGAAGAAGGTGAGGAATGGGGAGGTTGGCAGGAGGGGCGTGAGGGGGAGGAAGGCGAGGAGGACGAGGCTGGCGAGGAGGGACAGGAGGGGTAAGAAGGAGGGGAGGGGGGAGGAGGGAGCGAGTGGACGCTGACGAACCCCGCCTACCAAGTGCGAAGTCCCCCCAACCAAAACAAAGTCCCCGCCTACCATACGAAGCCGCCCCTTATTCGCGGCAAGAAGATGGCGCGGGAGGCGTATGAGCGGGAGGGGGGGAGGGAGGGGGGGAGGGAGGGGGGGAGGGAGGGAGGGGGGGAGTGAGGGAGGGGGGGAGTGAGGGAGGGAGGAAGGGAGTGAGGGAGGGAGGGAGGGAGGGAGGACGCCCCGTCGCCTTCGCTCGCGCGGCACGACCAGCGCAGCGCCTCCCTCCCTCCTTCACGCGTCGCCCTTTGCGTCGCCCATCGCCGCCCTTCGCGTCGCCTCCACCATTTCGCTGACAAACCCTTGGACAGCATCTCTCCGTCGTGCGAGGCGGAGGCACATGCGAGGCGAGGGTGCGAAGGTGGGGAGTTCAGGTGAGTAAGTACGAAGGGGGGGATGAACGAGGGGCGAGGGAGGGGCGCGAACGAGGGAAGAGGGAGGGGCGCGAACGAGGGGCGAGGGAAGGGCGCGAACGACGGGCGAGGGAGGGACGCGAACTAGAGCGACGGAGGGGCGTGCACGAGGGCGAGGGAGGGGCGCGGATGACGGGCGAGGGAGGGACGCGAACGACGGACGAGGGAGGGGCGCGAACGACGGGCGAGGGAGGGACGAGAGGGCAGTGAAGGAAGGGGGGGTATGTAGGGCAGGGGGTCGAGTACGCGCGATGTAACAGTACTTACCGATGAATATGAACAAGTTCTCGTTTGCAACCTAGGGCATGGGAAAGCGAGCGAGCAGCAGATGAGAAAGCGAGGAGCAGATGGGAAAGCGAGGGACAAAGGAAGGAAGGATAGAACCAAAGAAGCAGAGTGGTGCGAGGGAGGGACCAGGTAGAACAGTGATGAGGATTATATGGGGGGATAGGTGTCGTAGACTTTTGCGTGTACAAAGGAGTGACGGAACTCGCGATCTCGATTTACTAAACACCGGGGGAGCAGGTGAGGGAAAGAGCAATGGTGAAGGGGAACGACGAAGGTGATAGCAACATGCGACGATGGGGGAGCAAGCAAGGGCGAGAGTGTGAGGGAGTGAGTGTGAGGGAGTGGGTGAGTGAGTGAGTGAGTGAGTGAGTGAGTGAGTAAGTGAGTGAGAGTGGAGTGCATATGGTCGATACAGAGTTGCTGCTCTCACAAACAACTCAAGTCGCCACGAGTACGAGCGGGAGACGACTCGAGCGAGAAGTCACGTCTACTCTTACCGGGCGAGAACACGGTTAGGGAACACAAGTTCAAATCGGCGGAAAAATCATTGTATTCACTATATACGAGGTACAAAACTGCTATATACACAAGCCGCGTCCGCGAGTGCGAAAGCGGGGTCGACGCGAGCGGTTCGTATGGGCTCGGGACCGTGGGTACTACGGAGCGTGAGTGGACGGCGGTAGGGTCGTCGCGCTGGGGCTCGACGACACACGGGGTACCAGGTCGTGGTCAACGTCGGATCCGTGAGTATTTTGCACTCAGCGGACGCGAGTCGTGGGCTCTGAAAACAAGACAGTCAGCGTGTTCTCATGGTGACAACCAAAAATCGCCTAAGGCAGGTTACAACAGAGCAGGTCAACGGAAACCGTATGTAAGGGGTACGTATGCGGGTTACATTTCGAGCGGTCGAGGTACGAAATATACTCAAGAAACGCGGTACTCAAACGCAGCTGAGTACGACGAAGAAGGGATTCGAAGGCAAAGTGAAATACGCGTGATATAGCACTCACCTGATAGCGGCGAGACTTCGCCCTCCCCGCATTGCTGCTGATGCCCTGCCGTGCGAGCCGGGCCGAGCCGCGTACCACATCCACACCGCGGCCCGTCTATGCAGCCCGAGAGACAAGAACCGCATCACCGAATCTACGAGCAACATTAATTCAAATAAGATCAATGATACCCAAAACAAAACTCACCACAAACGAGGTGTGCGGCGGCGCTGCGCGCCGCCCGCCGCGCCCTAGACCCCATCTCCCCCCTCTCGAGGTAGTCGCAGCAGTCCCCGAAAATTCCCGCGCGAATATTCTGAGATTTGACTTCATTTTGCATCACATTTGAGGTTCGGTTTCTCGCCAGAAATGCCTCCGCTTAGACCGGCAAATGGGGCTAGCGGGGCGCGAGGAGGACCTCTGTGGGTCCGCTGGGGGGTAGTTGCCATGACGACGGCGGGCGGCGAGGTCGGCGGCTCGGGCAGCCGAGCTTGTGGGCGCTTGTGGGGCGACATGGCGACTTGCAATATAGTGAGCACGAGGTGTAGCACGGGCTTGAGAAGTACTTACCAGGATATCGACGGCGTAATTTGTCCCGCACGGCCAGCTCGTCGGAGAGCAACGCATGCGAGCGTCACGCGTAAGTTGAACTGGCGAGTCACGGGCGTATGCACGTCACGTGGTTCGATGTTGAACTCGCGAAGGCGCGCGGCACACTGTAAAGTCGCGGCGGCGTCAGACCTTGAACGCGCGGGGCAAGAAACAGATGTACTCACTAGCAAAAGATGCCGTGGGGTCTGCCGTGAGGTTGTAGGTCCATGTATGGGGACGAAGCGAAGGTGAGGGGAGATTCGTTGTTGGTGACTTGGGACTGGGCTGCGTGTCGTGGCGATCTATGTAAGTGTGTTAGACAGCGCCAAACGTGCAGCGGCTCGGATACGCACGGTGATGAGCGATCTCGACGACATATGAGATGTCGGGACGAGAGAAGGCGTGCGTCCTGGTCAACCTCGCCGAGCGAGACCTTCCCCCGTCGGTTGCAAGCACGGCGAGAGCTCACGATGGTAAGCGACGGCGGGCGTGCCCGACCGCAGTAAGGACGTCTGCAATGGCGATGAGCAGAGGTATATCATGACGACGGGCGCGACGTTGACGTCGTGCACATCGTAGCAGGCCGACGTACCCTGATGATCCCACGTTCGCGCTCAACGCGCATCCCATCCTCGCCGATGTCGTTGAGAGTTACCACTTGAATGAGGGCCACCAGTTCTTGAGGCACTCGGCGTCGACAACGGCGGACGACTGCAAGAACGATGAGCATGTGGAAGGACGGGTGCGATCAAAGCGCCTCCGAGACGTACCTGGGAGCCAGCGCCGCGTGGAGCGTCGACACGATCCCCGCCGCGTTGAGAGCTCGTGAGAGTACCGTCGACCCCGTCGAAAGACGTCCTCCGAGATGGCCCGCACCGCCATCGTCGCCATGACAGCAGGGCGAGCGGGCCGTGTCGTTCGCAAACGACGACGCCGAGTCCGGCGCGACCTACGCGGTGGTCGGGAGCCATTGGCGGATGTCGTACACGACGTCGAGCGACGGTCTTGCAGACGGCGTGCAGGCGCTCGATGCAGTGGGCGCGGGCGGGC
The DNA here is from genome assembly GCA_007026445.1 of Schizophyllum amplum. Classification (NCBI taxonomy): domain Eukaryota; kingdom Fungi; phylum Basidiomycota; class Agaricomycetes; order Agaricales; family Schizophyllaceae; genus Schizophyllum; species Schizophyllum amplum. Next base: position 260,007 of record VDMD01000027.1, on the reverse strand, counting down.
ACGGTGGTAAGAGACAAGCTGCGTGCGGTCAATTTTGAATTGAATGAAGTCAATGGGATAGCTTACCAATACGCGTCGCGAGCAGTGATCTCGTGCGGCCTTAAGGTAAAATGAGTGCGTGGCCTTGATAAATAAGAAGTTAGCAAAGAGTCTAAGAGGAAATGAAAGACTTACTGGAAGAGTTGACGAACTGGGCGTTGGGAGGATCGCTGGGTGTTTGCAAAGTTGATGTGCGGCGGTAGACGTGAAGGCGTAGGCAAGTCCTAGAGTATTACCATTCCAAGGGGAAACAATAAGCAAACTGAGCAATCGAGAAAAAGAACGAGACATACCAAAGTGAGGACATTATGCGGTCAGCGACGGCAGCGAGACGCGGCAAGTATTGGAGGACGAGGCTTGTGTGAGTGAGTAAATGAGGATGAGGGAGATGCTGAAAACTGACGAAAGTCGCTGGGCTTTATACTAGGCGAGACGGCTACGGTCCCGCTCGCGCCGGTTACATGGCTTCGAAACCTATTCAGCGTCGCATCTTATCAGCGCCGAGTAGCGTGCGGAGATGACTCACCGCGTCTGAGGCCGAGATTTGGACCCCCGAAAGCGGAAGATTCGGGGAGAGCGCGCAAACGCGCTCGCCGCATCGGCCTTGCCCTGAGCTGCACGTCAGCCCGGTCGCAACAGAGTTCAATAGAAACATACCGCCTCGGTCATGGGCGGCCGTACTCGGGGCCGCAGACGGAAAGGCGGAAGTTCTGCTGGGCCTCTGGGGGACGCGCCACAGCGCCTTCAAGTCGCTTCCCGTCGTCTTCATCGTCCACCGCGTCCGCCAGAGCAGGTCAGAATGGTCGCCCAGCGTGCCTTGAGTGACGGGTAACGCGTGACCAGGCTGCGAGCTCGACGAGGCGCCGGGCAATTCGAGGTGGGCGTTGAACTCGAGAGAGATCAGTGAGATCCCCTTTTGGAAGTCCTTGAACCTCACGCAAGGCGGCGCGCCGCTGGCGCGCGTCGACCGCCTCGTCGCCCGCGCCCCCAGCCTCGCTTCTTCCACAAAATATTTTCTTCTCATAGACGACACGTATTGCCGGGTTTTCGGGGTGAATGGGCGCAAACGACGCCCTGTGGGTGAGTAGGAACAGCGCAGAGCGGCGGCGAGCGTAGCGTCGTCTTCGTCGTCTCGCATCATGTTTCCATCAAACTGATGGCATATTTCAGCGCCCAGGACCCGGTTGTTGAGCGCGGAAACGCACCAGATTTCGATGGAAGATGCGGAAGGGTGGAATGCCCGCGTAGAGGAATGGCGTTACTGCGACCGCGTGCGGTGTTTGGCGGCGTGCGCGTCATCCTACCAATGTTCGTACGGACCTCGGAGAATGGAACTGTGAATGCGGTGCCGTCAGCAGGAAGATTGGGTGCGCGCTGAAGTAGGGAAGGAGGAGGGGAGGGTGTTGTATATCATGTCTAGGAAGGCGCGCAGGCGCGGTTTGAAGCCTGGGTCGTCGAGGGGTATCCCTGTGTACCAGAATGAGTCATCAGTATCGCCCGCCAGATGTCCAACGCGCATGTTATGGGCGCACCAAAAGCGACGCCACATAACAAAATCACCCTTCTTCGCGCTATTGCATGCGTTCGGGCGCGAGGATCGCCCATCGAGCAGTGGAGTTCGGTTTCTGAACACTAAACGAACAAGTTTTGAGCCAGGAATATTTTGGCTTGGGGTGACAACTTACGGTCATGAAGACATCGAGTTCTACATGCAAAACTCTTCGACCTCCCGGAACGATAAGGAAGGACGTCGATCCCGCTCATCGGTACTTGCTAGTCGCGTTCCAATGGTGTAGAACGTTCACCTGAGCCGTCTTTGACCCATCGTTGGTGCCGAACAAAGGCTGGGTGCCTTCCTGAAAGTAGGTGCGGCAGGTGCGCGCCACCCAAAGTTCTTTCGGGAATTGCGACGGATCTGCTGGCGGCAGCGGCTCCGTTCCTCTGAGATGGGCGTATCACGGTACACTGAATACGAATTTGCGGTTGTCGTCGCGGGAGACAAGAGCGATGGGCGGGAAGCGAAGACGGCGGCGCGGGAAGACACAGATCGGCGGATGCCGAGCTCGCGTGGACTTCTCATTTCGATTTTCGGACAAGTTCTTCTTCGCTTGCTCTTGACCACCATCGACCCTCGCGATGACCTCGCAAATTTCTCCCCGTCGTTCCCCAAACGATGATATTACTTTTATTTCTACGCGGCTCGTCGAGTTCGAGTACACGAGCGCCGCGTCGCGCACCTTCTGGACATCCCAGCCTCGCCCGCCGTGCCGTTGGCGGCACCGTTTTGAGTACTCATCGCACCGGGAATTCACGGTGTCGCCGACGGCCTCGCGAGCGCGACTGGGGTGTTGAGAAAGGGCACAACGTGGCGTGCGCGTCCGTCGGTTTTACCGCACGAGACGTCGGACGAGGTCCTAAAGCGGCAACATACAAGGTTACACGCTCAGGGTATGCCGTATGATCGGTCGCCTAGGTGAGTTTGGTGTTGCTTTGCTCCGCACCCCGCGAATCAACGCGCGGCTTATATACTTGTTCTCTGACGTTCCGCCCGCAGCTCTATATTCCCCCCGCCGTCGCCTCGCCGCCATCCTCGTCGCCTGCCACGGGCGGCGTCCAACGTGAGTCTATCTGCGTCCCTTGTATTCTAAACTTTGCTGACTTTGAACTCAGCGCGCTCCTCCTCGCACTCAAACTCTGCACCCCATAGTCAACGTCTTCCACCCTCTCTGCGGCGTCCCCGCGCCTGCACGGACGACGTCCAACCCTCAAAATGTGCACGAAAATGGAGTCGGGCGGTGGTTGAGGGAGCTCGGCGGGCGGCGCTACGCGCCGCCCTGTCTTCAGGTGAGCTCTCGACGACACGCGTGTAGTACCTACCACTGACGTGGACGTAGCGCTCCACTTCCAGCGCCCCCGGCCTCGTCGTGGACCTCCCCGCGCGCCGTCTCCATAGCAACTTCCCGCTCGCGGCCGCCCACCCCCATTTGCCGGTCCAAGCGGACGCGATTCCAGCGACAATCCGGGCGACAAAAAAATGCAAAATGAACTCGAATCTCAAAATATTCGCGCGGGAAGTTTCGAGGACCTTTACGACGGATTTGGGAGCGCGGCGGGCGGCGCGTAGCGCCGCCGCGCACTCGTCTAGGTGCGTTCGACGCCTTCGAAATCTTTACTGAGACTTACCTGATATTCAGGAGCTCACGGACGTCGAAACGCGCCCGCCGTCGCCTCCGCGCGTCTTCGATATCTCCGCCCGCCGGTCCAAGCGGACCACCTTTCGAGTGCATTCCAAGGCCAAATACATGCAAAATGGACGTCAATTTTCAAATATCCGCGCGGGAGGTCTCGAGAACGTTTTCGACGACTATGGCGAGGCAGCGCCGCCATGCGCATGCTCAGGTGCGTCTTCTGACTTGGCTTGTGTTTCGACGCTCACCCGACGTTCAGGGCCCTTTCCGCGGCGCGCTACCCCGTCTTCAACATTGCGCAATACACCTCGAGAACCCCCATCCGCCGGTCGAAGCGGGGGCGATTCTGGGGATGATTCGGGCGCGAAATGTGGCTGTTTCTTCGAAACCTCGCGCGGGAAGTCCTACCAGAAGGTGCGTGGTGTATCTGTTTGCTGAGGAGATACTGATGAATGTTCTGCAGGTATACAAGTCGTGAAGCAATAGAAATTCGTCCGGCGAGCGGCGTCGGGGCGTCTGCCTTCGCCCTCGCCGTCGAACTCGACGGCCGAACCCGCCGTACTCGACAGCCGAACCCCACGTTCTTGAAGATGGACCTCGCCGTACTTGAAGTCCGACCCGCCGTACTCGAAAGTTCGACCCCGCCGTACTCGACGGCCGACCCCGCCGTACCCGAAGCCCGATCCCGCCGTACTTGAAGTCCGACCCTGCCGTACTCACGCCCGGCGATCCCTTGATGCGCTGACGCAATGTATCGTGTTCCGGCGAGCGGCCTCCTGGCGTTTAAGGCAATGTATCGTGTCCCGGCGATCAAGGTCGGGTCAGCCGTATGCTGGCCGCGTTCGAGTTAGCCGTATGCTGGCCGCGTAGGAGTTAGCCTTGTCCTGACGTTCGAGTTCGCCTTGTGCTGGCCACGTTCGCGCGCCCTGACTACGTTGCGCAGGGAGGTCTTGAAGCAATGGATCGGCGTCCGGCGAGCGATGTCGTAATCCGCGAGTGACGTCGCGATCCGGGAGCAGGGGCAGGGCGTGTTGGTCGTTGAGGGTCGGGGCGTGTTGGGGGTTGATTGTCGGGGCGTGTTGGACGTTGAGGGGCGGAGCGTCTTGTGGGTTGAGGCGAGGCAACGTATCGACGTCCGCCGATCACCGCTGAGACCAGCGTCGAAGCAACGTATCGACGTCCCGCGAGCGAGGCAAGTAGGCTTGCGTCGGAATGCTGACCGGATGTGCAGGGCTGCAAGGTCTGCGGTGATGTCTGCGACTCACCGGCAACGTCTGCACTGTTGGTGAGGCTTCGACAGCGCCTTGAGCGACTTGTAGTTGTACGGCGGTTCTGGACTCACAAAACGATTTGAGGACACTCTTGGCGGTGACAATACCTTGAGGGGCAGGCATCACAGAGCGAATTGAGGACCTCGACTTGATGGATTGTGTGGGCTTTGTCGAATCTATTCGTAGTTACAGCTTGTACCTGTATCTCCCTTGAATAAACCCATGTTTGAAGACATAGACTATGAGTAATCCTGTGGGCAGTGTTGTAAAAATGGCCAGAGGTGATAGCGGCGGTAGTGGGTGCAACGGAACCCTGAGATTGAATGGGTGTCGGGGGTAAAATAAATTTACGGACATCCGTCAGGCAACCGGCGGTAAGAGAGTGAGCGAGAGTGAGGACGGGCCAGGCGAGAGAGGATTGCTGGGGAGGGAGAAAGGTGGCGAGGTCGGTTGAAGGACGAGCAACGACCTGTAGACGAGTAGGCAGCGCTGTCCAAAAACGATGGCAATCGCATTGGGCGATGGGTGCAGACATTTGCATACCCTAGCCGGACATAGGTGGTCACTCTTTCGTGACATCGGCGGCTGGATCTGGAACTGGCGGAGGCCACAGGTGAGGGAGGCAGGCAGAGGGAGTGTTGTAACTCGCAGGACTTGGCATTCGGAAGCATATGTACCAGGCTGTCCATGTCCGAGGCGCGTAGGTGGCCCAGAGCGCGAGATACACTTGCTACAAAAGCACTTCTACTCGCCTCTAACTTTCAACCAAACAGGCCTGTAAGCAGCGGCGATAACCAACTTCAACCGTCACTCGTCACGCGGCGTGCACGTCCATATAGGCGCGTCTTCGCTTCTCTCCCGAACTGCGATCTCGTCCTGCCACCATGAGCGACCACTGCTCTTCGCCCGCATCGCTGCCCCCATCAGGGCCGCGTTCCCCTCTGGCCCGCTGTCCGATGAGGACGTGAGTATCTCCAGATCGGCTGCGAGTTCGTATTCTACGGTGCGTGGACTGCAGTCTACCTACTGCTCCCCCACTGACCGCCCCCCAGGGATCCACGCCACGCTCTTCATCATCGCTGCCTACTTGTTGATGTGCGTTACTGCGGCCGTATGCTCCAGGCCCGTCTAACAGCGTCCCCCCCAGCCCGCGCGGCTTCCGCACCATGAAGTACTTCTCCCTGCTCTGCGCCACCGTCGCCCTCTTCACCGCAGCGACGGGCGTCATGGTGCTCGACATGAAGACCGCGGTGGCGAGCATGGAGCTGCTGGGGTAAGTGCGCGCGAAAACGACACGATCACCGCTGACATCGGCGCCTAGATACGACCCGCCGAACCTGGATGGCATGATCAAGCGCACGGTCGTCGCGGACAACTGGCTCTTCCGCTTGAATGTGCGCGTGATCGCCCCCTCCGCACAAACCGGACGCTAACATCCCTGCAGTTCCTCATCTCGGACGCCGTCCTCGTCTGGCGCGCCTGGGTGCTCTGGCCAGGACACAAGCAGGTGTGTGCGTTCTCACAGGCCGTGGCTTGACCTAACACGCTACCAGATCCAGAACGTCCTGCTGGGCTGCATGGCGGTCACCGCGGCGGGCGTCATCGCAGACGGCACGCTTGTCACCGTCGACGCCGTGCGCGCTGCCGACCGCACGGGCGCTGTATCGCTCATGATGACGGTCCCGCTGCTCGTGACCAACGTCGCCGCGACGGGGTGCATTTTGAAGAAGCTGTTGTATGTACTTCAGCCCGAAAAGCGCTGCAGATGCTGACTCTACCTACAGTGGCTCCTGGGAATCAGTTCACGCCCGAATCGCCAGCAAGTCGCTCTACATGCGCTGCGAGACGTACTGCCTGTTCGGCATCGAGAGCGGGCTCGTCTACTGTGGCATCTCCGTGAGTTGACTTGCCCGCGTGTCGTGCGCCGCTAACGCCCGCCCAGCTCGTCACCCTCGTCGCCGCCGTCATCGACGCGGGCATCTTCACCTCCATCTGGCTCGCCGTCTCCATCAGCCTCACCGGGCTCTACTCGACGTTCATTATCGTGCTCTTCCTCATGGACAAGCCGCCCGTGCAGCGCCACCTGCCGGCAACTTCGACGACGACAGCCACGACGACATCGGGATCGCGATCGTGAGTGTCCTGTCCTGCCTCGTGCGCACGGTCTGACCGTCCTTAGGGTGACCTTTCACATGTCGGGCAGCGCACCCCGACAGCCGCTCGAGAAGCCGGCGGAGAAGAGCCGGACGGGCGAGCATGGTGGGGACAGCATCCTCATCACGTCGCAAACGTTCCAGGACGCGCGCTCCCGGGATGCCTCCGAGAATGCCGTCTGAAGGGAAAGGCTCCGGCATGATCGCTCCTCCAGCATCTCCTCTCTCCTTCTACGTCTCTTTCTAATGCCATTACTGTACCTCTTGCGACGATGATGATGTCTATGTACCACCTGCCCGCCGAATCTACGTTGTCTACCTTGTCGTGCTTTGTATATATATATTTGGGGGATGTAAGTATGTATTCGTTGAACTTGAATTTGAACTTGGAACCTGCCTGCGTCTGATGCGAGTGAGTGAACATACACAGGCTTTTGGCCATCGGTGGCTGTGTTCATTGTTGGTAATAATCCATTGTATTCTCCACATTCTTGCCTTGAACTGTCATCATCGTCCGTTCGGACAGCACCTACAGACTGAGATATGTGCCGACGACGGACTGTCGTATGGTAAGAACTTGGTAAGAACTTCAAGGTAAGTATTGTACTTATCTCTCAACGGTGTTATCGGAAATCAACAGTTGATCATGATCAGTGCCATGTTCTTGCCTCGAGGCGCTCATTGTGCTTGCTTCCTGCCGTCGCTGGTCGATGGACCCGGCTGACGCTATCTGGGATGCACTGAACGACGAACGGCGCAATGCGCGAGGAAACGATGCCAACGAGCCCTCCCCCCGCGCAAGACGACGAGGACCCAAACGAGCTGCTGCCCGCCATTGAGGCTCTGCGCGAAGCAGGCGCCGGAGAAGATGCGCGGCGACGAGCTCCGGCATGCTCTCGAGATGGTCGAGGACCGCGGCGCGAACACGGCGTAGAGGGCGGGGAGCAGGAGCGCCGCGCCAGACGCGACTCTGGCTAGGTGCGTTCCCGGTTTGCATGCGGACGCTGCGATGCTGACCAGACGCGCACAGCTTCCGCATACAAGGCGCCTGTGCACTCCTGCCTCTCCCTCTCGCCATCGCCCTTGCCTCCTCCCGCCACAACCGCCGCCCTCTCCCACCGCACTCCCCCTCCCGCCACCAAACGCGCAGTCCCCTTCCTCTCGTACGCCTCCTCCTCGCGCGAGAAGGACGCCTCCCGCCTGCCACGAGAAGGGCGAGCGGTTCTCCTTCGACGCAAATGAGGAGGGGCGCTCCTTCCGCAACAAGGGGAAGGCTCGCCTTCCGCTGATGCGCCCGCCTAATACGAGGAGCGGAGGGGACACCTCGTCGAGGACGGAAGGTCGACCTACCCCCTACCTTGTCGTTGGTGGTGCGTCCCTTGCTGACGCGATACTAAGGTGGAAGAGGGGAGGGGGATGTCTCCCAAAGGAGGACGGATGTCGAGAAAAGGAGGGAGGGAAAGAGGGCGAGGAGGGGAAGGAGGCGAGGAGGGGGAGGAGGGCAGCAGGGGAGGAGGCGAGGAGGGGGGGGAGGAGGGGCGTGAGGGGAAGGAGGCGAGGAGGGGGGAGGAGGGGCGTGAGGGGGAGGAGGGGGAGGAGGACGAGGCGGGCGAGGAGGGACAGGAGGGATAAGAAGGAGGGGAGGGGGGAGGAGGGAGCGAGTGGACGCTGACGAACCCCGCCTACCAAGTGCGAAGTCCCCCCAACCAAAACAAAGTCCCCGCCTACCAGTACGAAGCCCAGTACGAAGCCGCCCCTTATTCGCGGCAAGAAGATGGCGCGGGAGGCGTATGAGCGGGAGGGGGGGGGAGGGAGGGAGGGGGGGGGAGTGAGGGAGGGAGGGAGGGAGGGAGGACGCCCCGTCGCCTTCGCTCGCGCGGCACGACCAGCGCAGCGCCTCCCTCCCTCCTTCACGCGTCGCCCTTCGCGTCGCCCAACGTCTCCCTCCCTCTTTCACGCGTCGCCCCCACCATTTCGCTGACAAGACCTTGACAGCGTGCCTTCGTCGTGCGAGGCGGAGGCACAAGCGAGGCGAGGGTGCGAAGGTGGGGGGTTCAGGCGAGTAAGTACGAAGGGGGGCATGAACGAGGGGCGAGGGAGGGGCGTGCACTAGGGCGAGGGAGGGGCGCGAACGAGGGCGGGGGAGGGGCGCGAACTAGAGCGACGGAGGGGCGTGCACTAGGGCGGGAGAGGGGCGCGGATGACGGGCGAGAGAGGGGCGCGAACGAGGGGCGAGGGAGGGGCGTGAACGGGGGGCGAGAGAGGGGCGTGAACTAGGGCGAGGGAGGGACGAGACGGCAGTGAAGGAGAGGGGGGTATGTAGGGCAGGGGGTCGAGTACGCGCGATGTAACAGTACTTACCGATGAATATGAACAAGTTTACGTTTGCAACCTAGGGTTCTGGGAAAGCGGGCGAGCAGCAGATGAGAAAGCGAGCAGCGGATGGGAAAGCGAGCAGCAGATGAGCAAACGAGCAGCGGCTGAAAGAGCGAGGGACAAAGGAAGGAAGGATAGAACCAAAGAAGCAGAGGGCGAGGGAAGGGGCAAGGTAGAACAGTGGTGAGGATTATATGGGGGGATAGGTGTCGTAGACTTTTGCGTGTACAAAGGAGTGACGGGACACGATCAATGTATAAGCAAAGGGGGAGCAGGTGAGGAAAAGAGCAATGGTGAAAGGGAAGGACGAAGGTGATAGCAAGATGCGACGATGGGGGAGCAAGCAAGGGCGAGAGTGTGAGGGAGTGAGTGTGAGGGAGTGAGTGAGTGAGTGAGTGAGTGAGTGAGTGAGTAAGTGAGTGAGTGAGTGAGAGTGGAGTGCATATGCCAGTCGATACAGAGTTGCTGCTCTCGCAAACAACTGAAGCCGTCACGAGTACGAGCGGGAGACGACTCGAGCGAGAAGTCAAGTCTATCCTTATCGGGCGAGAACACGGTTAGGGAACACAAGTTCAAATTGGGGACAAAATCATGTCTATTCACTATATACGAGGTACAAAACTACTATATACACAAGCCGCGTCCGCGAGCGTGAGAGCGGGGTCGACGCGAGCGGTTCGTATGGGCTCGGGACCGTGAGTACCGAGCGTGAGTGGACGGCGGTAGGGTCGTCGCGCTGGGGCTCGACGACACACGGGGTACCAGGTCATGGTCAACGTCGTATCCGTGAGTGCTTTGCACTCAGCGGACGCGAGTCGTGGGATCTGAAAACATAACAGTCAGCGTGCTCTCATGGTGACAACCAAAAATCGCCCAAGGCAGGTCACAACAGAGCAGGTCAACGGAAACCGTATGTAAGGGGTACGTATGCGGGTTACATTTCGAGCGGTCGAGGTACGAAATATACTCAAGAAACGCGGTACTCAAACGCAGCTGAGTACGAAAGAAAAGGGATCCGGGGGCAAGACGGCATACGTGCGATATAGAACTCACCTGACAGCGGCGAGACTTCTCCCTCCCCGCGACGCTGCTGATGCCCTGCCCGTGCGAGCCGGACCGCGTACCGCATCCACGCCGCGGCCCGTCTATGCAGCCCGAGAGACGAGAACCGCATCACCGAATCTACGAGCAACATTAATTCACATAAGATCAATAATACCCAAAACAAAACTCACCACAAACGAGGTGTGCGGCGGCGCTGCGCGCCGCCCGCCGCGCTCTAGACCACACCTCCCCCCTCTCGAGGTAGTCGCAGCAGTCCCCGAAAATTCCCGCGCGAATATTCTGAGATTTGACTTCATTTTGCATCATTTTTGGCGGTCAGACTCACGCCAGAAATGCCTCCGCTTGGACCGGTAAATGGGGCTACCGGGGCGCGAGGAGGACCTCTGTGGGTCCGTTGGGGTAGTTGCCATGACGACGGCGGGCGGCGAGGTCGGCGGCGCAGGCAGCCGAGCTTGTGGGCGCTTGTGGGGCGACATGGCGACTTGCAATATAGTGAGCACGAGGTGTAGCACGGGCTTTAGAAGTACTAACCGGGATACTGACGGCGTAATTTGTCCCGCACGGCCAGCTCGTCGGAGGACAACGTATGCGAGCGTCACGCGTAAGTTGAACTTGCGCATATGCACGTCACGTGGTTCGATGTTGAACTCGCGAAGGCACGCGGCACACTGTAAAGTCGCGGCGGCGTCAGACCTTGAACGCGCGGGGAAACAAACAGATGTACTCACTAGCAAAAGATGCCGCAGGGTCTGCCGTGAGGTTGTAGGTCCATGAATGGGGACGATGCGAAGGTGAGGGGAGATTCGTTGTTGGTGGCTTGGGACTGGGCCGCGTGTCGTGGCGATCTCTGTAAGGGTGTTAGACAGCGGTAAACGTGCAGCGGCTCGGATACGCACGGTGATGAGCGAGCTCGACGACATATGAGGTGTCGAGACGAGAGAAAGCGCGCGTCCCGATCAACCTCGACGAGCGGGACCTTCCTATGAGATCTCCTCGACCGCTCGTCGGTTCCAAGCACGGCGAGAGCTCACGCTGGTAAGCGACGCGCGGCGGAAGTGCCCACCGCAGTGAGGACGTCTGCAAAAGCGATGAGCGTAGGTATATCATGACGAGGGGCCGACGTCGTGCACATCGTAGCAGGCCGACGTACCTTGATGATCTCGCGTTCGCGCTCAACGCGCATCCCATCCTCGCCGATGTCGAGAGTTACCACCTTAATGAGGGCCGCCAGTTTCTGAGGCACTCGGCGTCGACAACGGCGGACGGCTGCAAGAACGATGAGCATGTGGAAGGACGGGTGCGATCAAGGCGTCATCGTTGCTCGCCTCCGGGACGTACCTGAGAGTCAGCACCTCGTGGAGCGTCGACACGATCCCCGCCGCGTTGAGAGCTCGTGAGAGTACCGTCGACCCCGTCGAAAGACGTCCTCCGAGACGGCCCGCACCGCCCACCGTTATCATGACAACAGAGGGCGAATGGGTCGTGTCGTTCGCAAACGACGACGCCGACTCCGGCGCGACCTACGCGGTAGTCGGGACGCATTGGCGGATGTCGCACACGACGTCGGGTGGCGTGGCGTGCAAGCGCTCGATGCAGTGGGCGCGGGCGGGCGTGGTGGTAAGAGACAAGCTGTGTGCGGTCAATTTTGAACTGAATAAAGTCAATGAGAAAGCTTACCAATAAACGTCGCGCGCAGTAATCTAGTGCGGTCTTAAGGTAAAATGAGTGCGTGGCCCTAATGAATAAGAAGTTAGCATATATAGTCTAAGATGAAATGAAAGACTTACTGGAGAGTTGACGAACTGCGTGTTGGGAGTGACAGGAGAGAATAGCTGGGTGTTTGCAAAGTTGATGTGCGGTGATTGAGGTGAAGGCGTAGGCAAGTCCTAGAGTATTACGAACCCAAGGGGAAACAATTAGCAATCGAGAAAAAGAAAGAGACATACCAAAGTGAGGACGTCGTAGGCGGTCGGCGACGACAGCAAGACGCGGCAAGTACTGGAGGACGAGGCATGAGTGAGTGAGTAAATGAGGATGAGGGAGATGCTGAAAACTGACGAAAGTCGTTGGGCTTTATACTAGGCGAGACGGCTACGGTCCCGCTCGCGCCGGTTACATGGCTTCGAAACCTATTCAGCGTCGCATCTTATCAGCGCCGAGTAGCGTGCGGAGATGACTCACTGCGTCTGAGGCCGAGATTTGGACCCCCGAAAGCGGAAGATTCGGGGAGAGCGCGCAAACGCGCTCGCCGCATCGGCCTTGCCCTGGGCTGCACGTCAGCCCGGTCGCAACAGAGTTCAATAGAAACATACCGCCTCGGCCATGGGCGGCCGTACCCGGGGCCGCAGACGGAAAGGCGGAAGTTCTGCTGGGCCTCTGGGGGACGCGCCACAGCGCGTTCAAGTCGCTTCCCGCCGTCTTCGTCGTCCACCGCGTCCGCCAGAGCAGGTCAGAATGGTCGCCCAGCGTGCCTTGAGTGACGGGTAACGCGTTACCAGGCTGCGAGCTCGACGAGGCGCCGGGCAATTCGAGGTGGGCGTTGAACTCGAGAGAGATCAGTGAGATCCCCTTTTGGAAGTCCTTGAACCTCACGCAAGGCGGCGCGCCGCTGGCGCGCGTCGACCGCCTCGTCGCCCGCGCCCCCAACCTCGCTTCTTCCACAAAATATTTTCTTCTCATAGACGACACGTATTGCCGGGTTTTCGGGGTGAATGGGCCCAAACGACGCCCTGCGAGTGAGCAGCAATAGCGCAGAGCGGCGGCGAGCGTAGCGTCGCCCTCGTCGTCTCGCATCATGTTTCCATCAAACTGATGGCATATGTCAGCGCCCAGGACCCGGTTGTTGAGCGCGGAAACGCACCAGATTTCGATGGAAGATGCGGAAGGGTGGAATGCCCGCGTAGAGGAATGGCGTTACTGCGACCGCGTGCGGTGTTTGGCGGCGTGCGCGTCATCCTACCGATGGTCGGACGGACCTCGGAGAATGGAATTGTGAATGCGGTGCCGTCAGCCGGAAGATTCGGCGCGCGGTGAAGTAGGTGAGGAGGAGGGGAGGGTATTGTATATCATGTCTAGGAAGGCGCGCAGGTGCGGTTTGAAGCCTGGGTCGTCGAGGGGTATCCCTGTGTACCAGAATGAGACATCAATATCGCCAGCCCGAGGTCGAACGCGCATGCTATTGGCGCACCAAAAGCGACGCCACATAACAAAATCACCCTTCTTCGCGCTATTGCATGCGTTCGGGCGCGAAGATCGCCCATCGAGCAGTGGAGGTCGGTTTCTGAACACTAAACGAACAAGTTTTGAGCCAGGAATATTTTGGCTTGGGGTGACAACTTACGGTCATGAAGACATCGAGTTCTACATGCAAAACTCTTCGACCTCCCGGAACGATAAGAAAGGACGTCGATCCCGCTCATCGGTACTTGCTAGTCGCGTTCCAATGGTGTAGAACGTTCACCTGAACCGTCTTCGACCCATCGTTGGTGCCGAACAAAGGCTGGGTGCCTTCCTGAAAGTAGGTGCGGCAGGTGCGCGCCACCCAAACTTCTTTCGGGAATTGCGACGGATCTGCTGGCGGCAGCGGCTCCGTTCTTCTGAGATGGGCGTATCACGGTACAGTGAATACGAATTTGCGGTCGTCGTCGCGGGAGACAAGAGCGATGGGCGGGAAGCGAAGACGGCGGCGCGGGAAGACACAGATCGGCGGATGCCGAGCTCGCGTGGACTTCTCATTTCGATTTTCGGACAAGTTCTTCTTCGCTTGCTCTTGACCACCATCGACCCTCGCGGTGACCTCGCTAATTTCTCCCCGTCGTTCCCCAGACGATGATATTACTTTTATTTCTACGCGGCTCGTCGAGTTCGAGTACACGAGCGCCGCGTCGCGCGCCTTCTGGACATCCCAGCCTCGCCCGCCGTGCCGTTGGCGGCACCGTTTTGAGTACTCATCGCACCGGGAATTCACGGTGTCGCCGACGGCCTTGCGAGCGCGACTGGGGTGTTGAGAAAGGGCACAATGTGGCGTGCGTGTCCGTCGGTTTCACCGCACGAGACGTCGGACGAGGTCCTAAAGCGGCAACATACAAGGTTACACGCTCAGGGTATGCCGTATGATCGGTCGCCTAGGTAAGTTTGGTGTTGTTTTGCTCCGTACCCCGCGAATTCCGTCAGCGCGCGGCTTATATACTTGGTCTCTGACGTTTTGCCCGCAGCTCTATATTCCCCCCGCCGTCGCCTCGCCGCAATCCTCGTCGCCTGCCACGGGCGGCGTCCAACGTGAGTCTATCTGCGTCCCTTGTATTCTAAACTTTGCTGACTTTGAACTCAGCGCGCTCCTCCTCGCACTCAAACTCTGCACCCCATAGTCAACGTCTTCCACCCTCTCTGCGGCGTCCCCGCGCTTGCACGGACGACGTCCAACCCTCAAAATGTGCACGAAAATGGAGTCGGGCGGTGGTTGAGGGAGCTCGGCGGGCGGCGCTACGCGCCGCCCTGTCTTCAGGTGAGCTCTCGACGACACGCGTGTAGTACCTACCACTGACATGGACGTAGCGCTCCACTTCCAGCGCCCCCGGCCTCGTCGTGGACCTCCCCGCGCGTTGTCCCCATGGCAACCTCCCGCTCGCGGCCGCCCACCCCCATTTGCCGGTCCAAGCGGAGGCGATTCCAGCGACAATCCGGGCGGCGAAAAACATGCAAAATGAACTCGAATCTCAAAATATTCGCGCGGGAAGTCTCGAGGACCTTTACGACGGATTTGGGAGCGCGGCGGGCGGCGCGTAGCGCCGCCGCGCACTCGTCTAGGTGCGTTCGACGCCTTCGAAATCTTTACTGAGACTTACCCAGGACTTACCTGATATTCAGGAGCTCACGGACGTCGAAACGCGCCCGCCGTCGCCTCCGCGCGTCTTCGATATCTCCATCTGCCGGTCCAAGCGGATCATTTTTCGAGTGCATTCCGAGGCCAAAATACATGCAAAATGGACGTCGACTTCCAAATATCCGCGCGGGAGGTCTCGGGAACGTTTTCGACGACTATGGGGAGGCAGCGCCGCCATGCGCATGCTCAGGTGCGTCTTCCGACCTGGCTTTTGTTTCGACGCTTACCCAACGTCCAGGGTCTTTTCCGCGGCGCGCTACCCCGTCTTCACCATCGCTCAATCCATTTGGAGAACCCCCATCCGCCGGTCCAAGCGGGGGCGATTTTCTGAGGACGGTTCGGGCGCGAAATGGGGCCGTTTCTTCGAAACCCGCGCGGGAAGTCCTACCGGAATTTTGGGACGGGTGCGTGATGCATCTGTTTGAGCTGGGGAGATACTGACGAATTCTTTGCAGGTGTACAAGTCGTGAAGCAATAGAAATTCGTCCGGCGAGCGGCGTCGGGGCGTCTGCCTTCGCCCTCGCCGTCGAAGTCGACGGCCGAACTCGACAGCCGAACCCCACGTTCTTGAAGTCGGACTCGCCGTACTTGATGTCCGACCCGCCGTACCCGAAGCTCGACCCCGCCGTACCCGAAGCTCGACCCCGCCGTACCCGAAGCCCGATCCCGCCGTACTTGAAGTCCGACCCTGCCGTACTCATGCCCGGCGATCCCCCGATGCGCTGACGCAATGTATCGTGTTCCGGCGAGCGGCCTGCTGGCGTTGAGGCAATGTATCGCGTTCCGGCGATCAAGGTCGAGTCAGCCGTATGCTGGCCGCGTTCGAGTTAGCCTTGTCCTGACGTTCGAGTTCACCTTGTGCTGACGTTCGAGTTCGCCTTGTGCTGGCCACGTTCGCGCCCTGACGACGTTGCGCAGGGAGGTCTTGAAGCAACGGATCGGCGTCCGGCGAGCGATGTCGTAATCCGCGAGCGACGTCGCGATCCGGGAGCAGGGGCGGGGCGTGTTGGTCGTTGAGGGTCGGGGCGTGTTGGGGGTTGAGGGGCGGGGTGTGTTGGACGTTGAGGGGCGGAGCGTCTTGTGGGTTGAGGCGAGCCAACGTATCGACGTCCGCCGATCACCGCTGAGGCCAGCGTCGAAGCAACGTATCGACGTCCCGCGAGCGAGGCAGGCGGCCCTTGCGTCGGAATGCGCAGGTCTGCGAGGTCTGCGACTCACCGGCAACGTCTGCACTGTTGGTGAGGCTTCGACAGCGTCTTGAGCGACTTGTAGTTGTACGGCGGTTTCTGGATGCATAAGACGATTTGAGGACAGTCTTGGCGGTGACAATACCTTGAGGGGCAGGCATCACAGAGCGAATTGAGGACCTCGACTTGAAGGATTGTGTGGGCTTTGTCGAATCTATTCGTAGTTACAGCTTGTACCTGTATCTCCCTTGAATAAACCCATGTTTGAAGACATAGACTATGAGTAAGCCTGTGGGCAGTGTTGTAAAAATGGCCAGAGGTGATAGCGGCGGTAGTGGGTGCAACGGAACCCTGAGATTGAATGGGTGTCGGGGATAAAATAAATTTACGGACATCCGTCAGGCAACCGGCGGTAAGGGAGTGAGTGAGAGTGAGGACAGGCCAGGCGAGAGAGGATTGCTAGGGAGGGAGAAAGGCGGCGAGGTCGGTTGAAGGACGAGCAACGACCTGTAGACGAGTAGGCAGCGCTGTCCAAAAACGATGTCAATCGCATTGGGCGATGGGTGCAGACATTTGCATACCCTAGCCGGACATAGGTGGTCACTCTTTCGTGACATCGGCGGCTGGATCTGGGACTGGCGGAGGCCAGAGGTGAGGGAGGCGGGCAGAGGGAGTGTTGTAACTCGCAGGACTTGGCATTCGGAAGCATATGTACCAGGCTGTCCATGTCCGAGGCGCGTAGGTGGCCCAGAGCGCGAGATACACTTGCTACAAAAGCACTTTTACTCGCCTCTAACTTTCAACCAAACAGGCCTGTAAGCAGCGGCGATAACCAACTTCAACCGTCACTCGTCACGCGGCGTCATGCCGATCGCCCGTACGCCGATCCTGTCAATATAGGACGCGTCTTCGCTTCTCTCCCGAACTGCGATCTCGTCCTGCCACCATGAGCGACCACTGCTCTTCGCCCGCATCGCTGCCCCCATCAGGGCCTGATACATAAAACCGCGCCGACCCTTGCCGCGACGACCACCGACGCAGGTATACACATTCCCCACTCTCCCCCCTTCATTCCCCCTCCTTAGACGTCCGTTTTTTCTGCACCCCTCGCTCAGAATGTCCGACGCAGAGCAGCCATCTGGACCGCTGTCCGACGAGGATGTGGAGTATCTCCAGAACACCATCATCCAGATCGGCTGCGAGTTCGTATTCTACGGTGCGTGGACTGCAATCTACCTACTGCTCCCCCACTGACCGCCCACCAGGAATCCACGCCACGCTCTTCATCATCGCTGCCTACTTGTTGATGTGCGTTACTGCGGCCGTATGCGCCAGGCCCGTCTAACAGTGTCCCCCCCCAGCCCGCGCGGCTTCCGCACCATGAAGTACTTCTCCCTGCTCTGCGCCACCGTCGCCCTCTTCACCGCAGCGACGGGCGTCATGGTGCTCGACATGAAGACCGCGGTGGCGAGCATGGAGCTGCTGGGGTAAGTGCGCGCGAAAACGACATGATCACCGCTGACATCGGCGCCTAGATATGACCCGCCGAACCTGGATGGCATGATTAAGCGCACGGTCGTCGCGGACAACTGGCTCTTCCGCTTGAATGTGCGCGTGATCGCCCCCTCCGCACGCAGCGGACGCTAACATCCCTGCAGTTCCTCATCTCGGACGCCGTCCTCGTCTGGCGCGCCTGGGTGCTCTGGCCAGGACACAAGCAGGTGTGTGCGTTCTCACAGGCCGTGGCTTGACCTAACACGCTACCAGATCCAGAACGTCCTGCTGGGCTGCATGGCGGTCACCGCGGCGGGCGTCATCGCAGACGGCACGCTTGTCACCGTCGACGCCGTGCGCGCTGCCGACCGCACGGGCGCTGTATCGCTCATGATGACGGTCCCGCTGCTCGTGACCAACGTCGCCGCGACGGGGTGCATTTTGAAGAAGCTGTTGTATGTAGTTCAGCCCGAAAAGCGCTGCAGATGCTGACTCTACCTACAGTGGCTCCTGGGAATCAGTTCACGCCCGAATCGCCAGCAAGTCGCTGTACATGCGCTGCGAGACGTACTGCCTGTTCGGCATCGAGAGCGGGCTCGTCTACTGTGGCATCTCCGTGAGTTCCTCTGCCCGCGTGTCGTGCGCCGCTAACGCCCTCCCAGCTCGTCACCCTCATCGCCGCGGTCATTGACGCGGGCATCTTCACCTCCATCTGGCTCGCCGTCTCCATCAGCCTCACCGGGCTCTACTCGACGTTCATCATCGTGCTCTTCCTCATGGACAAGCCGCCCGTGCAGCGCCACCTGCCGGCGACTTCGACGACGACGGGCACGACGACATCAGGGTCGCGGTCGTGAGTGCTATTCCTTATCTCGAACGCGCGGTCTAACCGTTTTTAGGGTCACCTTCCAGATGTCGGGCAGCGCGCCGCGCCCGCCGCTCGAGAAGCCGGCAGAGAAGAGCCGGACGGGCGAGCATGGTGGAGACAGCATCCTCATCACGTCGCAGACGTTCCAGGACGCGCGCTCGCGGGATGCGTCCGAGAATGCCGTTTGAAAGTGTGCTTGAGGATACATGTCACGACGGCCCAATTATGCCTGCTGCATCTCCCTACACTGTCTGTAATTCTTGCGACCATAAAGGACGGCCCTTGCTGTCCATGTACCACCTGCCATCCGTTAGTGTCCGTTTAATCTACGTTGTCTACCTTGTCGTGCTTTGTATATATATATATTTGGGGGATGTAAGTATGTATTCGTTGAACTTTTTGAACTTGGAACCTGCATGCGTCTGATGCGAGTGAGTGAACAATGAACATACGCAGGCTTTTGGCCATCGGTGGCTGTGTTCATTGTTGTCCATATTTGGTAATAATCCATTGTACTTATTCTCCACATTCTTGCCTTGAACTGTCATCATCGTCCGTTCGGACAGCACCTACAGACTGAGATATGTGCCGACGACGGACTGTCGTATGGTAAGAACTTGGTAAGAACTTCAAGGTAAGTATTGTACTTATCTCTCAACGGTGTTATCGGAAATCAACAGTTGATCATGATCAGTGCCATGTTCTTGCCTCGAGGCGCTCATTGTGCTTGCTTCCTGCCGTCGCTGGTCGATGGACCCGGCTGACGCTATCTGGGATGCACTGAACGACGAACGGCGCAATGCGCGAGGAAACGATGCCAACGAGCCCTCCCCCCGCGCAAGACGATGAGGACCCAAACGAGCTGCTAGCCGCCATTGAGGCTCTGCGTGAAGCAGGCGCGGGAGAGGATGCGCGGCGACGAGCTCCGGCATGCTCTCGAGATGGTCGAGGACCGCGGCGCGAACACGGCGTAGAGGGCGGGGAGCAGGAGCGCCGCGCCAGACGCGACTCTGGCTAGGTGCGTTCCCGGTTTGCATGCGGACGCTGCGATGCTGACCAGACGCGCACAGCTTCCGCATATCACGCGCCTGGGCACTCCTGTCCTGCCTCTCGCCTCTTCCCATCACAACCGCCGCCCTCTCCCACCGCACTCCCCCTCCCGCCACCAAACGCGCAGTCCCCTTCCTCTCGTACGCCTCCTCCTCGCGCGAGAAGGACGCCTCCCGCCTGCCACGAGAAGGGCGAGCGGCTCTCTTTCGACGCAAAGGAGGAGGGACTCGCCTTCGACGCGAAAGACGAGGGGCGCTCCTTCCGCAACAAGGGGAAGGCTCGCCTTCCGCGGATGCGCCCGCCTAATACGAGGAGCGGAGGGATCACCCTCGTCGAGGAGGGAAGGTCGACCCACCCCCTACCTTGTCGTTGGTGGTGCGTCCCTTGCTGACGCGATAATGAGGTGGGAGAGGGGAGGGGTATGTCTCCCAAAGGGAGGATCTGTGTCGAGGAAAGGAGGGAGGGAAAGAGGGCGAGGAGGGGAAGGAGGGGGAGGGGGCGGGAGGGGGAGGAGGGGGAGGAGGACGAGGCGGGCGAGGAGGGACAGGAGGGGTAAGAAGGAGGGGAGGGGGGAGGAGGGAGCGAGTGGACGCTGACGAACCCCGCCTACCAAGTGCGAAGTCCCCCCAACCAAAACAAAGTCCCCGCCTACCATACGAAGCCGCCCCTTATTCGCGGCAAGAAGATGGCGCGGGAGGCGTATGAGCGGGAGGGGGGGAGGGAGGGAGGGAGGGAGGGAGGGAGGGAGGGAGGGAGGGAGGGGGGGAGTGAGGGAGGGAGGAAGGGAGGGAGGACGCCCCGTCGCCTTCGCTCGCGCGGCACGACCAGCGCAGTGCCTCCCTCCCTCCTTCACGCGTCGCCCTTCCCGTCGCCCAACGTCTCCCTCCCTCCTTCACGCGTCGCCCTTCGCGTCGCCTCCACCATTTCGCTGACAAGACCTTGACAGCGTGCCTTCGTCGTGCGAGGCGGAGGCACAAGCGAGGCGAGGGTGCGAAGGTGGGGGGTTCAGGCGAGTAAGTACGAAGGGGGGCATGAACGAGGGGCGAGGGAGGGGCGTGCACTAGGGCGAGGGAGGGGCGCGAACGAGGGCGGGGGAGGGGCGCGAACTAGAGCGACGGAGGGGCGTGCACTAGGGCGGGAGAGGGGCGCGGATGACGGGCGAGAGAGGGGCGCGAACGAGGGGCGAGGGAGGGGCGTGAACGGGGGGCGAGAGAGGGGCGTGAACTAGGGCGAGGGAGGGACGAGACGGCAGTGAAGGAGAGGGGGGTATGTAGGGCAGGGGGTCGAGTACGCGCGATGTAACAGTACTTACCGATGAATATGAACAAGTTTACGTTTGCAACCTAGGGTTCTGGGAAAGCGGGCGAGCAGCAGATGAGAAAGCGAGCAGCGGATGGGAAAGCGAGCAGCAGATGAGCAAACGAGCAGCGGCTGAAAGAGCGAGGGACAAAGGAAGGAAGGATAGAACCAAAGAAGCAGAGGGCGAGGGAAGGGGCAAGGTAGAACAGTGGTGAGGATTATATGGGGGGATAGGTGTCGTAGACTTTTGCGTGTACAAAGGAGTGACGGGACACGATCAATGTATAAGCAAAGGGGGAGCAGGTGAGGAAAAGAGCAATGGTGAAAGGGAAGGACGAAGGTGATAGCAAGATGCGACGATGGGGGAGCAAGCAAGGGCGAGAGTGTGAGGGAGTGAGTGTGAGGGAGTGAGTGAGTGAGTGAGTGAGTGAGTGAGTGAGTAAGTGAGTGAGTGAGTGAGAGTGGAGTGCATATGCCAGTCGATACAGAGTTGCTGCTCTCGCAAACAACTGAAGCCGTCACGAGTACGAGCGGGAGACGACTCGAGCGAGAAGTCAAGTCTATCCTTATCGGGCGAGAACACGGTTAGGGAACACAAGTTCAAATTGGGGACAAAATCATGTCTATTCACTATATACGAGGTACAAAACTACTATATACACAAGCCGCGTCCGCGAGCGTGAGAGCGGGGTCGACGCGAGCGGTTCGTATGGGCTCGGGACCGTGAGTACCGAGCGTGAGTGGACGGCGGTAGGGTCGTCGCGCTGGGGCTCGACGACACACGGGGTACCAGGTCATGGTCAACGTCGTATCCGTGAGTGCTTTGCACTCAGCGGACGCGAGTCGTGGGATCTGAAAACATAACAGTCAGCGTGCTCTCATGGTGACAACCAAAAATCGCCCAAGGCAGGTCACAACAGAGCAGGTCAACGGAAACCGTATGTAAGGGGTACGTATGCGGGTTACATTTCGAGCGGTCGAGGTACGAAATATACTCAAGAAACGCGGTACTCAAACGCAGCTGAGTACGAAAGAAAAGGGATCCGGGGGCAAGACGGCATACGTGCGATATAGAACTCACCTGACAGCGGCGAGACTTCTCCCTCCCCGCGACGCTGCTGATGCCCTGCCCGTGCGAGCCGGACCGCGTACCGCATCCACGCCGCGGCCCGTCTATGCAGCCCGAGAGACGAGAACCGCATCACCGAATCTACGAGCAACATTAATTCACATAAGATCAATAATACCCAAAACAAAACTCACCACAAACGAGGTGTGCGGCGGCGCTGCGCGCCGCCCGCCGCGCCCTAGACCCCACCTCCCCCCTCTCGAGGTAGTCGCAGCAGTCCCCGAAAATTCCCGCGCGAATATTCTGAGATTTGACTTCATTTTGCATCACATTTGAGGTTCGGTTTCTCGCCAGAAATGTCTCCGCTTAGACCGGCAAATGGGGCTAGCGGGGCGCGAGGAGGACCTCTGTGGGTCCGCTGGGGTAGTTGCCATGACGACGGCGGGCGGCGAGGTCGGCGGCGCAGGCGGCCGAGCTTGTGGGCGCTTGTGGGGCGACATGGCGACTTGCAATATAGTGAGCACGAGGTGTAGCACGGGCTTGAGAAGTACTTACCAGGATATCGACGGCGTAATTTGTCCCGCACGGCCAGCTCGTCGGAGAGCAACGCATGCGAGCGTCACGCTTAAGTTGAACTGGCGAGTCACGGGCGTATGCACGTCACGTGGTTCGATGTTGAACTCGCGAAGGCGCGTGGCACAACAAACAGATGTGGTCGCTTGCGACAGATGCCGCGGGGTCTGCCGTGAGGTTGTAGGTCCATGTATGGGACGAAGCGAAGGTGAGGGGAGATTCGTTGTTGGTGGATTGGGACTGGGCTGCGTGTCGTGGCAATCTCTGTAAGGGTGTTAGACAGCGTTCAACGTGCCGCGGCTCTGATACGCACGGTGATGAGCGAGCTCGACGACGTATAAGGTGTCGAGACGAGAGAAAGCGCGCGTCCCGATCAACCTCGACGAGCGGGACCTTCCTATGAGATCTCCTCGACCGCTCGTCGGTTCCAAGCACGGCGAGAGCTCACGGTGGTAAGCGACGCGCGGCGGAAGTGCCCACCGCAGTGAGGACGTCTGCAAAAGCGATGAGCGTAGGTATATCATGACGAGGGGCCGACGTCGTGCACATCGTAGCAGGCCGACGTACCCTGATGATCCCACGTTCGCGCTCAACGCGCATCCCATCCTCGCCGATGTCGAGAGTTACCACCATGATGAGGGCCGCCACTTCTTGAGGCACTCGGCGTCGACAACGGCGGACGACTGCAAGAAAAATGAGTATGTAGAACAACGGGCGGGATCAAGGTCATCGTCGCTCGCCTCCGAGACGTACCTGGGAGCCAGCGCCGCGTGGAGCGTCGACACGATCCCCGCCGCGTTGAGAGCTCGTGAGAGCACCGTCGACCCCGTCGAAAGACGTCCTCCGAGATGGCCCGCACCGCCATCGTCGCCATGACAACAGGGCGAACGGGCCGTGTCGTTCGCAAACGACGACGCCTCCGGCGCGACCTACGCGGTGGTCGGGAGCCATTGGCGGATGTCGTACACGACGCCGAGCGACGGTCTTGCAGACGGCGTGCAGGCGCTCGATGCAGTGGGCGCGGGCGGGCACGGGTGGTAAGAGACAAGCTGCGTGCGGTCAATTTTGAATTGAATGAAGTCAATGAAATAGCTTACCAATACGCGTCGCGAGCAGTGATCTGGTGCGGCCTTAAGGTAAAATGAGTGCGTGGCCTTGATAAATAAGAAGTTAGCAAAGAGTCTAAGAGGAAATGAAAGACTTACTGGAAGAGTTGACGAACTGGGCGTTGGGAGGATCGCTGGGTGTTTGCAAAGTTGATGTGCGGCGGTAGACGTGAAGACGTAGGCGAGTCCTAGGATATCCCAAGGGGAAACAATTAGCAAACTGAGGAATCGAGAAAAAGAACGAGACATACCAAAGTGAGGACGTTGTGCGGTCAGCGACGGCAGCAAGACGCGGCAAATACTGGAGGACGAGGCATGAGTGAGTGAGTAAATGAGGATGAGGGAGATGCTGAAAACTGACGAAAGTCGCTGAGCTTTATACTAGGCGAGACGGCTACGGTCCCGCTCGCGCCGGTTACATGGCTTCGAAACCTATTCAGCGTCGCATCTTATCAGCGCCGAGTAGCGTGCGGAGATGACTCACTGCGTCTGAGGCCGAGATTTGGACCCCCGGAAGCGGAAGATTCGGGGCGAGCGCGCAAACGCGCTCGCCGCATCGGCCTTGCCCTGGGCTGCAAGTCAGCCCGGTCGCAACAGAGTTCAATAGAAACATACCGCCTCGGCCATGGGCGGCCGTACCCGGGGCCGCAGACGGAAAGGCGGAAGTTCTGCTGGGCCTCTGGGGGACGCGCCACAGCGCCTTCAAGTCGCTTCCCGTCGTCTTCGTCGTCCACCGCGTCCGCCAGAGCAGGTCAGAATGGTCGCCCAGCGTGCCTTGAGTGACGGGTAACGCGTGACAAGGCTGCGAGCTCGACGAGGCGCCGGGCAATTCGAGGTGGGCGTTGAACTCGAGAGAGATCAGTGAGATCCCCTTTTGGAAGTCCTTGAACCTCACGCAAGGCGGCGCGCCGCTGGCGCGCGTCGACCGCCTCGTCGCCCGCGCCCCCAACCTCGCTTCTTCCACAAAATATTTTCTTCTCATAGACGACACGTATTGCCGGGTTTTCGGGGTGAATGGGCCCAAACGACGCCCTGTGAGTGAGCAGCAATAGCGCAGAGCGGCGGCGAGCGTAGCGTCGCCCTCGTCGCCTCGCATCATGTTTCCATCAAAGTGATGGCATATGTCAGCGCCCAGGACCCGGTTGTTGAGCGCGGAAACGCACCAGATTTCGATGGAAGATGCGGAAGGGTGGAATGCCCGCGTAGAGGAATGGCGTTACTGCGACCGCGTGCGGTGTTTGGCGGCGTGCGCGTCATCCTACCGATGGTCGGACGGACCTCGGAGCATGGAACTGTGAATGCGGTGCCGTCAGCCGGAAGATTCGGCGCGCGGTGAAGTAGGTGAGGAGGAGGGGAGGGTGTTGCATATCATGTCGAGGAAGGCGCGCAGGTGCGGTTTGAAGCCTGGGTCGTTGAGGGGCATCCCTGAGTACCAGAGTGAGACATCAATATCGCCAGCCCGAGGTCGAACGCGCATGCTATTGGCGCACCAAAAGCGACGCCACATAACAAAATCACCCTTCTTCGCGCTATTGCATGCGTTCGGGCGCGAGGATCGCCCATCGAGCAGTGGAGTTCGGTTTCTGAACACTAAACGAACAAGTTTTGAGCCAGGAATATTTTGGCTTGGGGTGACAACTTACGGTCATGAAGACATCGAGTTCTACATGCAAAACTCTTCGACCTCCCGGAACGATAAGGAAGGACGTCGATCCCGCTCATCGGTACTTGCTAGTCGCGGTCCAATGGTGTAGAACGTTCACCTGAGCGGTCTTTGACCCATCGTTGGTGCCGAACAAAGGCTGGGTGCCTTCCTGAAAGTAGGTGCGGCAGGTGCGCGCCACCCAAAGTTCTTTCGGGAATTGCGACGGATCTGCTGGCGGCAGCGGCTCCGTTCTTCTGCGATGGGCGTATCACGGTACAGTGAATACGAATTTGCGGTTGTCGTCGCGGGAGACAAGAGCGATGGGCGGGAAGCGAAGACAGCGGCGCGGGAAGACACAGATCGGCGGATGCCGAGCTCGCGTGGACTTCTCATTTCGATTTTCGGACAAGTTCTTCTTCGCTTGCTCTTGACCACCATCGACCCTCGCGGTGACCTTGCTAATTTCTTTCCGTCGTTCCCCAGACCAAGATATTACTTTTATTTCTACGCGGCTCGTCGAGTTCGAGTACACGAGCGCCGCGTCGCGCGCCTTCTGGACATCCCAGCCTCGCCCGCCGTGCCGTTGGCGGCACCGTTTTGAGTACTCATCGCACCGGGAATTCACGGTGTCGCCGACGGCCTCGCGAGCGCGACTGGGGTGTTGAGAAAGGGCACAATGTGGCGTGCGTGTCCGTCGGTTTCACCGCACGAGACGTCGGACGAGGTCCTAAAGCGGCAACATACAAGGTTACACGCTCAGGGTATGCCGTATGATCGGTCGCCTAGGTAAGTTTGGTGTTGTTTTGCTCCGTACCCCGCGAATTCCGTCAGCGCGCGGCTTATATACTTGGTCTCTGACGTTTTGCCTGCAGCTCTATATTCCCCCCGCCGTCGCCTCGCCGCAATCCTCGTCGCCTGCCACGGGCGGCGTCCAACGTGAGTCTATCTGCGTCCCTTGTATTCTAAACTTTGCTGACTTTGAACTCAGCGCGCTCCTCCTCGCACTCAAACTCTGCACCCCATAGTCAACGTCTTCCACCCTCTCTACGGCGTTCCCCGCGCTTGCACGGACGACGTCCAACCCTCAAAATGTGCACGAAAATGGAGTCGGGCGGTGGTTGAGGGAGCTCGGCGGGCGGCGCTACGCGCCGCCCTGTCTTCGGGTGAGCTCTCGACGACACGCGTGTAGTACCTGCCACTGACCTGGACGTAGCGCTCCACTCTCAGCGCCCCCGGCCTCGTGCGTTGTCCCCATGGCAACCTCCCGCTCGCGGCCGCCCACCCCCATTTGCCGGTCCAAGCGGAGGCGATTCCAGCAACAATCCGGGCGGCGAAAAACATGCAAAATGAACTCGAATCTCAAAATATTCGCGCGGGAAGTTTCGAGGACCTTTACGACGGATTTGGGAGCGCGGCGGGCGGCGCGTAGCGCCGCCGCGCACTCGTCTAGGTGTGTTCGACGCCTTCGAAATCTTTACTGAGACCTACCGGATATTGAGGAGCTCACGGACGTCGAAACGCGCCCGCCGTCGCCTTCGCTATCTCCGCCCGCCGGTCCAAGCGGGCCACCTTTCGAGTGCATTCCAAGGCCAAAATACATGCAAAATGGACGTCAATTTTCAAATATCCGCGCGGGAGGTCTTGAGGACGTTTTCGACGACTATGGGGAGGCAGCGCCGCCATGCGCATGCTCAGGTGCGTCTCCCGACCTGGCTTTTGTTTCGACGCTTACCCGACGTCCAGGGTCTTTTCCGCGGCGCGCTACCCCGTCTTCAACATCACGCAATACACCTCGAGAACCGCCATCCGCCGGTCCAAGCGGGGGCGATTCTGGGGACGATTTGGACGCTAGATTGTACGCGAAGTGAGGTCGTTTCTTCGAAAATTCGCGCGGGAGATTTTGCGACGGGTTGGGGGAGTACGCCGGGTACGTGGTGTGTCTGTTTTAGCTGGGGAGATACTGATGATTATTCTGCAGGTGTGCAAGTCGTGAAGCAATAGAAATTCGTCCGGCGAGCGGCATCGGGGCGTCTGCCTTCGCCCCCGCCGTCGAACTCGATGGCCGACCCCGCCGGACTCGACAGCCGAACCCCACGTTCTTGAAGTCGGACTCGCCGTACTCGAAGTCCGACCCGT
This sequence comes from Schizophyllum amplum, assembly GCA_007026445.1. NCBI lineage: Eukaryota > Fungi > Basidiomycota > Agaricomycetes > Agaricales > Schizophyllaceae > Schizophyllum > Schizophyllum amplum. The sequence goes on along the minus strand of VDMD01000027.1, from coordinate 232,606 downwards.
ACACGACGGCCGACCCCGCCATACTCGAAGCCCGATCCCGCTGTACTTGAAGCCCGATTCCGCCGTACTTGAAGTCCGACCCCGCCGTACTCCACGCCCGGCGATCCCCCGATGCGCTGACGCAACGTATGGCCGTCCGCCGAGCGGCCTCCTGGCGTTGAGGCAATGTATCGTGTTCCGGCGATCAAGGTCGAGTCAGCCGTATGCTGGCCGCGTTCGAGTTCGCCTTGTCCTGACGTTCGAGTTCGTTTTGTGCTGGCCACGTTCGCGCCCTGACGACGTTGCGCAGGGAGGTCTTGAAGCAATGGATCGGCGTCCGGCGAGCGATGTCGTGATCCGCGAGCGACGTCGCGATACGGGAGCAGGGGCGGGGCGTGTTGGTCGTTGAGGGGCGGGCATCTCGGACATTGAGGCCTCAGGCGTTGAGGCAACGTATCAACGTCCGCCGATCACCGCTGAGACCAGAGTCGAAGCAACGTATCGACGTCCCGCGAGCGAGGCAGGCGGCCCTTGCGTCGGAATGCTGACCGGATGTGCAGGGCTGCAAGGTCTGCGGTGATGTCTGCGACTCACCGGCAACGTCTGCACTGTTGGTGAGGCTTCGACAGCGTCTTGAGCGACTTGTAGTTGTACGGCGGTTTCTGGATGCATAAGACGATTTGAGGACAGTGTTGGCGGTGACAATACCTTGAAGGGCAGGCTATGCCTTGCATCACAGAGTGAAGAGTGAATTGAGGGGCTTCGTCGAACTTGTATTACTAGTCTTCCAGCTTGTACCCTTATCTCCCCTGAATAAACCCATGTTTGAAGACATAGACTATGAGTAAGCCTGTGGGCAGTGTTGTAAAAATGGCCAGAGGTGATAGCGGCGGTAGTGGGTGCAACGGAACCCTGAGATTGAATGGGTGTCGGGGGTAAAATAAATTTACGGACATCCGTCAGGCAACCGGCGGTAAGAGAGTGAGCGAGAGTGAGGACAGGCCAGGCGAGAGAGGATTGCTGGAGAGGGAGAAAGGCGGCGAGGTCGGTTGAAGGACGAGCAACGACCTGTAGACGAGTAGGCAGCGCTGTCCAAAAACGATGTCAATCGCATTGAACGATGGGTGCAGACATTTGCATACCCCAGCCGGACATAGGTGGTCACTCTTTCGTGACATCGGCGGCTGGATCTGGGACTGGCGGAGGCCACAGGTGAGGCAGGCAGGCAGAGGGAGTGTTGTAACTCGCAGGACTTGGCATTCGGAAGCATATGTACCAGGCTATCCATGTCCGAGGCGCGTAGGTGGCCCAGAGCGCGAGATACACTTGCTACAAAAGCACTTCTACTCGCCTCTAACTTTCAACCAAACAGGCCTGTAAGCAGCGGCGATAACAACTTTAACCGTCACTCGTCACGCGGCGTCATGCCGATCACCTGTCCACCGTACGCCGATCGCACGTCCATATAGGCGCGTCTTCGCTTCTCTCCCGAACTGCGATCTCGTCCTGCCACCATGAGCGACGACCACCCACGCTGCCCCCATCAGGGCCTGACCATCCGCCGACCCTTGCGTCCTCCCGCGACGACCACCGACGCAGGTATACACATTCCCCTCTCTCCCCCCTTCATTCCCCCTCATTAGACGTCAGTCTCTTCTGCACCCCTCGCTCAGAATGTCCAACGCAGAGCAGCCATCTGGACCGCTGTCCGACGAGGATGTGGAGTATCTCCAGATCGGCTGCGAGTTCGTATTCTACGGTGCGTGGACTGCAATCTACCTACTGCTCCCCCACTGACCGCCCACCAGGGATCCACGCCACGCTCTTCATCATCGCTGCCTACTTGTTGATGTGCGTTACTGCGGCCGTATGCGCCAGGCCCGTCTAACAGCGTCCCCCCCAGCCCGCGCGGCTTCCGCACCATGAAGTACTTCTCCCTGCTCTGCGCCACCGTCGCCCTCTTCACCGCAGCGACGGGCGTCATGGTGCTCGACATGAAGACCGCGGTGGCGAGCATGGAGCTGCTGGGGTAAGTGCGCGCAAAAACGACACGATCACCGCTGACATCGGCGCCTAGATATGACCCGCCGAACCTGGATGGCATGATCAAGCGCACGGTCGTCGCGGACAACTGGCTCTTCCGCTTGAATGTGCGCGTGATCGCCCCCTCCGCACGCAGCGGACGCTAACATCCCTGCAGTTCCTCATCTCGGACGCCGTCCTCGTCTGGCGCGCCTGGGTGCTCTGGCCAGGACACAAGCAGGTGTGTGCGTTCTCACAGGCCGTGGCTTGACCTAACACGCTACCAGATCCAGAACGTCCTCCTCGGCTGCATGGCGGTCACCGCGGCGGGCGTCATCGCAGACGGCACGCTTGTCACCGTCGACGCCGTGCGCGCTGCCGACCGCACGGGCGCTGTATCGCTCATGATGACGGTCCCGCTGCTCGTGACCAACGTCGCCGCGACGGGGTGCATTTTGAAGAAGCTGTTGTATGTAGTTCAGCCCGAAAAGCGCTGCAGATGCTGACTCTGCCTACAGTGGCTCCTGGGAATCAGTTCACGCCCGAATCGCCAGCAAGTCGCTGTACATGCGCTGCGAGACGTACTGCCTGTTCGGCATCGAGAGCGGGCTCGTCTACTGTGGCATCTCCGTGAGTTCCTCTGCCCGCGTGTCGTGCGTCGCTAACGCTCGCCCAGCTCGTCACCCTCGTCGCCGCCGTCATCGACGCGGGCATCTTCACCTCCATCTGGCTCGCCGTTTCCATCAGCCTCACCGGGCTCTACTCGACGTTCATCATCGTGCTCTTCCTCATGGACAAGCCGCCCGTGCAGCGCCACCTGCCGGCAACTTCGACGACGACAGCCACGACGACATCGGGATCGCGGTCGTGAGTGTCCTGTCCTGCTCGTGCGCACGGTCTGACCGTCCTTAGGGTGACCTTCCACATGTCGGGAAGCGCGCCGCGCCCGCCGCTCGAGAAGCCGGCAGAGAAGAGCCGGACGGGCGAGCATGGTGGGGACAGCATCCTCATCACGTCGCAAACGTTCCAGGACGCGCGCTCCCGGGATGCGTCCGAGAATGCCGTTTGAAAGTGTGCTTGAGGATACATGTCACGATGGCCCAATTATGCCTGCTGCATCTCCCTACACTGTCTGTAATTCTTGCGACCATAAAGGACGGCCCTTGCTGTCCATGTACCACCTGCCATCCGTTAGTGTCCGTTTAATCTATGTTGTCTACCTTGTCGTGCTTTGTATATATATATTTGGGGGATGTAAGTATGTATTCGTTGAACTTGAATTTGATCTTGGAACCTGCATGCGTTCGATGCGAGTCGGTGAACAAGACCAGGTTCGCAGCTTTGGCCTCGGTGGCTGTGTTCATTGTTTCCATATTTAGAAAACCATTGTACTTATTCTCCACATTCGCCTTAAACTGCATCATCGTCGACTACAGACTCAGATATGTGGAACTGTCAACCCGACGACAACTACTTACTGTACGGTAAGTACTGTATTGTCTTCTGAACGGTGTTATCGGAAATCAACAGTTGATCATGATCAGTGCCATGTTCTTGCCTCGAGGCGCTCATTGTGCTTGCTTCCTGCCGTCGCTGGTCGATGGACCCGGCTGACGCTATTTGGGATGCGCTGAACGACGAACGACACGAAGAGCGGCGCAATGCGCGAGGAAACGATGCCAACAACGAACGAGAGGCGCCGCGTCCTCCCGAGCAAGGGGATGAGGACCCAAACGAGCTGCTGGCCGCCATTGCGAGGCTTCACCTTGCAGACATAGAGGCTCTGCGCGAAGCAGGCGCGGGAGAGGATGCGCTACTTGCGCTCGATCTCTTTGGCGACGAGCTCCGGCATGCCCTCGAGATGGTCGAGGACCGTGAGGTCGCCGCGCGTGTGCAGAGGGACGACCGTGAAGATCGACCGGGAAGGGAGCACAGGGCAGAGGACGGGGAGCAGGAGCGCCGTGACCCCCAGCCACCGCGCGCAGAAGCGCCAGAGGCGACTCTCGCTAGGTGCGTTCACGGTATGCATATAGGCGCTGCGACACTCACCAGGCGCGCATAGCTTGATTCGCCGCATACCAGGCGCCTGGGCACTTCCGCTCCCGCTGGGAGGTATCGTACATGACCAGCATGACGACACGGGACCAGCTGGACCAGACGCTGCGCAAGAGGCACACCCAGCTGGCGCAGGCGAGGAGCACGATGCGGACCAGTACGTGTCTACATATGTCTTCTTCGCTTGCTCACACACACTGCCGTAGCATTTGGGGCCCAGGATGGCTGCTCGGTGCTGCTCGGCAATGGATGCTAGGAAATGGCACGCCTCCTGAAGACCGGGATGAGGAGTGCGTATGCATATACTCCCCCTTTTCATGTCCTCACATCTCTCCAGCCCCGAAGTCCCTCCCGAATGCGTCGTCTGCACCGACGTTATACCTCTCGGCGAGCTCATTCGCGCCCCCTGCGGCCACCCGTACGACGTCCACTGCATGACCTCCGTCTTCACTAACGCCACCCGGGACGAGGCGCTCTTCCCCCCACGCTGCTGTCGCACCCGCATCCCAGTCGAGCTCGTTCGCGGTCGCGTCCCCGACACCACTCTCGCCAACTTCTCCGCACGCGCAGCCGAGTTCGCGACCCCGAAGCGCCTGTACTGCGCTGCGCCCACCTGCAGCGCGTTCCTCGGGGCCCGGTATACAGGCTGGTTCTTCGCGCGCGCGATTCTGTGCGCGGGATGCGGCGGGCGGACGTGCAGCCGCTGCGCGCAGGCGGTCAAACCAGACGAACGTCATCGTTGTCGGACCGCGGAGGACGAGAACGAGCTCGCGGAGGTCGCGGCGAGGGAGGCTGGGCGCGCTGCCCGGACTGCGAGGCGTTCGTCGAGCTGGTGATGGGGTGTCACCATATGACGTGCCGGTGCGGTGCAGAATTCTGTTATGTCTGCAGCCGGCGGTGGAAGACGTGCGGGTGCCCGTGGTGGGAAGAAAATCGACTGTATGAGGCTAGGGAAGAGCGCCATGAACGCAGGAGGAGGCGGAGGAGGGAGCGCCAGGAACGGGCGGCGCGTGAACAGGCAGGGGAACAGGAGGACGCAGAGGAGGGCGATGTGGAACCAATCGATAATCTAGTGGACGATGAGCCTGCTCCGGATGTGAATGCTCAACCACATCCCGCTCCGCGAATTGAGGAAGCGCCGGTACAGGTTCACGCCGCACCCGGGCCGCTTATGGAGGCTCTCATGGTACCGCCGCCGAACGCAGGCGGCGCTGTTTTCCAGCGTCCGGCCCTGCGTACGCGTCGTACAGCACCGGCTGCACCAGGCGAAGAGATCGCTGCACCGAACGAAGTGGCTGACCGCCAGCTATACTCGAGGAGCCCATGCGAGAAGGAACGCCTGCGGAGACGGTGATTCTGATCCCAGCGGAGGAGGCTCTTGAACCAGCACAACACGCACCGCAGCCCATACCAAGTGCAACCACCGTGACATCGCAAGAAGTACCCATCGTGGTCGATGTGCATGTGTCGGAGCAGCGCACCAACAATGTTGAGCCGGACGATGTGGCTCTGCCGGAGGCAATCCCACTTCAAGAGCCTGCTGCACTTGACCCGGTTACAGTTGCAGCCACAGCTCACGTATTCCCTGCACCCGAGCCCTCAGAGAAGAGCATACGCACCGGTCAAGCTCGCGTCGGCATCGCAGTGGCTCCCGCGCGACACGCGTTTACCACTACCTACCCCCAGAGACGCAGGATGTGGTATATGACGTAGAGGACCGGGGGCACGTAGGAAACTGGAGGAAGTGCTTCCTCCAGTGCCCCCCGCCGCTCCCGCCGATTCTCGCAATGAACAACAGGCCGCTGTCGAGCAGAAGATATCGGAGGCGAAGCACACGCGAACGGACGCGGAGAATGAAGCGCAGATGCGTCGAGTGCTGCAGGAGACCTTGGCATCGCCCGTAGCTTCCCGCAATCGTCGATCCAGTCAAGGCAGCGTCCGTCCGCCCGCGCCGACTCCTGCGCCGGACACAAGCGGGCGTCAACCACCCGCTGTTGAGGAACCGCATGCCGGACAACCAAGTGATTCTCGCTCGTCAACCGCGACTGCGAAGATACATCATGCGCCGCCAATGGAGAAGCGGCATTCCTCGTCTCATTCCTCTAAGGGTGTGCCGCCATCGTTCACCAATGGAATACCTTTGAACTCGACGGAAAGAGCCTCACCGCCTGCTCGGAGGGATAACGCATCGCATTCCCTCAACTTCGCGCCGCGCTCAGGAGGTGCTGGTTCCTCCCAACCGGGGACGCCTGCTGAAGCGGAGATTGTCCCGCCCTCCCGACCATCACAGTCTACGCTATACCAAACCTCTCCTTCGGCAACGGCATTGGGGGCGCTGTCTGCCCATGTTGCAAGTCCCTACCGGGCTGCCTCCTCTGCGATGGCTGCACCGGCACCTGTTCATGCAGGAGCAACGCCAGCAACTGCTATCCCCATATCACGTGCCACGTCGTCTACACACGCACGCCCTTCAACTCAGCCGCCGATGGCCAGCGGTAGCTCGGTATCGGAGCGCGCCAAATCCCAGTCGCGACGCTCTGAGAGCCTGCAGCGGGAGACGCGGGCACGGCGCGAGACACGAGAGCATTGGGAACGCATGCAGACGGCAGGAAACGCCTCAAATAGCCACCAGCCAGCAGGGCCTGAGCTACCTCCGCATAAACAGGGGACCGAGCTGGATCATCGGAAAGAGGACAATGCCGCAGAAGATCTGCATCGCGGGCGAAGTAAACCTGAGGCTCGTCGAGAGAATCGCCACGGCAAGGCACGTACTGTGACGTACGCGACCTTCGAGGCGGCACAGAATGGGTTGGTGCCGCAGGACTGGACCCGCAATACCGAACGGCCTGCTTCGCCTGCGGATAGGAAGGGCAAGCGGCGCGCGTCTACGACCTCATCTCTTGCACACAATTCGCCCGATCGTACCGGCCATACTTCTCAGCCTTCTGAAAGAACAATCAAAAACACGCCACACGTATGGGACCCACCACCCCCGCGTGTTTACAGGCTGCACGCACGAAGACGCCCGCCGGTCGATCCAGTAGCCTATATAGCTACGTTGATGCGGCGCTCAGCTGGTGCCCGGCGCACTCTCCAGCACGTACCTCGGCCAGATGATAGTCCATTGCGTACGCTGCCGGCAACAGAGTCTTCGACGAGAAGTCAGCAACCTCCGGCTGCAATCTATGCCGCTACCGCTATGCAGCATGCTCTTCTGCCCTTGCGTGGGGCCGCCCCTCGGCAGACCGACCCTCTACCGACACGCCCACTACATGAGGCGCGACGCGAGTCCATGCCGCGTGATGCAACGCACTCTCACCATGCAACAACGAAGGCCGAAGTTTCTTCCTACGAGCGTCGGTCCACGCCCCATGGGAGCTCCTCCCGTATCGCGGGAAGTCGGACATCTTCTCCCATAAACTCGCCTCGCTCAACAGTGGCCGCTCGAACCACTCATCACGTGCATACTACATCTAGCCATCAACCCAAGTCCGCCCGGATCCCGCATGCTCATGTCGAGGATCTACCACTGCATCATATCTACTCGCGCTTTGCGCCCGTATCTTCACTTCACCCTCCCGCCACGTCAACGTCACACCGATTCACGCCGATATCTCACCTACACCCGCCGATCCCGCCGCCTCCGCCAGAGGCAGCGCCGGTCTATGCATATCCAGCGTCCGCTTTGGCTGCGCGGCCCGTTGCGGAATGCTCTCTCCCCCCTGAAGGCCCGCCCGTACAGGCTCGCAGACAGTCACGCCCACTACGACGAGAGTCTGACCCGCTCGACCTCTCGTCCTTTGTGCCCCCGGTGCCGAGGCTGACGGAGCACGTATCGGGTAGAAAGACTTCGGCATCGCCGGAAGTTCCAACAGAATTTCGCCGTGCTCTCAATAGCTGGCGCGGTTGCCCGCACGATCTGTGGGTGTACACATCCGGCCCAGGCCAGTGCTTAGGTTGCTTGGAGCTACTCGGTGGCAGGGTATATGTGAGTCTCCCTCCCGCGTTCGAGATTGATCGACTGACGATTTATCCAAGAGGTGTGAAGGCTGTGGGGCTGTGGCGTGCACAACCTGTCGCCACGACAAGTTCTAAGGGTTATCACCAGTCCAGTGTCATATATCTTTCAGGCCTATTGTAAGATAAGCTTTGTGATTGCATCCTTGGGCTAATCTATATCAGTGTGTACCCTCTAGCTTGTATGGGAATAAGGCTCTCCCACATCATTGAAAACATGCGACAATCCATACCGCATATTCGAGTCCGTAGCAATTTTGTAGGGCTCCCTGCAGCTACTGCAGATTTTCGTCCGCTGTCTTCGCAGCTGTCACCTGGTGCGTCCCACTCTCGTGATGAAGCCTCTTTGCCCAGAGAACCTCCGATCCACCCGAGTTCATATTGAATATGGACCGTCCTTCTCCGCGTGTTCCCGAATGTACCCGCACGAGCGCTCATTCAGAACTATAAAGGCGCTCAAGCAACCATAATCAATCAGCACTGAGCGCTCGTCCCCAAACACTATATCTATGCCAAGTTCTTCTGGTGCCGGGCTGACGGCCATAGCTGCCTTGCTCGTGAGCGTGGTCGTATACGTCCGGCGATCCAGGCGTGATTCATGTCCGCTACCTCCTGGACCGCGCAAGCTGCCACTTATCGGAAATGTACTGGATATACCGGCGAGCAAAGAATGGGATCAGTGCATGCGCTGGGCAAAGCAGTACGGTAAGCACCCAAGTATTGCATGCAGCTGATGGCATATTTGTTCGCTCACCCTGACATCGTAGACACGGACATTCTTCACCTCGACTTGTGCGGGCAGTCCATCATCGTACTCGACACTTATGAGTCTTGCATTGAGCTCCTCGAGAAGCGATCGAGCAAGTACTCCGGTCGGTATGTCATTCACTAATTCAACTCTCTCATTAGTCTAATCGTGCATGCCAGTCCTGACCAGCCTACTATCGTCAATCTCATGGGCTGGGAATTTAACTTTGCTATAATGCCATACGGTGCGCGCCGGCACAAGATGTTCCACTTCCGACCTAACTCAGTTTGATCTGCGACAGGGAACAGATGGTCTGTGTTCGACTACGTCTTACGGCACCAGTGTCCGTCCTAATTGACCCTACTCTAGGCGAGTACATCGACGTCTATTCCACGATGTATTCCACCCGAGGCTACTTCGGACCTCCACCCATCCATGACTAAAGCGACGCATATCTTCCTTCGTAGGCTCTTGGATGCTCAGGTTCTCGACTTCGAGACCGAACTGCGACAGTGCGTCTCTCCAATTTCGTTGCCTGTATGCGCCGGCTTACCGATGTCTGTAGCATGGCTGGCAGGATCATCACGGATATTGCCTACGGAATCGAGGTCGAGCCGCACGACGATCCATACGTGGCGACCGCCAAGGCGGCCATACATTGCCTCTCCACAGGAGCCACTATTGGGATGTACGTCGCGAGCAAAATACCTGCATTGATGTATCTGCCTGATTGGATTCCTGGTGCGTATAGACATGTACGGCCGTGATGCTGATATGCATATCAACGCAACGCAGGTGCACATTTTAGGCGTGACGCTGAGGTCTCTAGAAATCTATCTCGCGTGCTGCTAGACAAGCCATTTGAGTTAGTCAAGCGACGTATGGTAGATATCGCGAACGCGCTGCTGCTTATGACTCGCTGACAAGACCTAAGGCAGACGGCACAGCGAAGGCCTCATTCGCCTCTATGGCCTTGCAGAAGGCAGATGATGGGGTCACGGCAGCGTACGAGGACGACACTATTAAGAACACTGCGGGAACGATGATTATGGGCGGATCTGATACGGTGAGCGGTTTCAGGCTCGAGCGAGATTGACGACTAATCATGGTGAAGACTGTATGCGCCCTTCTCAATTTCACCCTCGCCATGTTGGCGCATCCCGACGTGCAAGAGCGCGCGCAGGCAGAACTGGACGACGTATTGAAACCCGGTCAGCTTCCTGACTTCGGCGACGAGGAGCGCTTGCCGTACGTCACAGCCATCGTGAAGGAGTCATTGCGGTATATGCCTGTAACACCTGGGGTTGGCTCTCTTTCCCTGTCTCTCATGTCCATCTAACACATCGCACGCAGGGTCTCCCACACTACTACACAGGCGACACTCCCGATATCTTTCACGGGTACACGATCCCCGAGGGCTCAGTAGTTGTGGCTAACATATGGTAATCTCTTTCGTGTCTGTCAGACTATAAGCACGGCTAATGCTGGTATACAGGTCTATGGTCCATGACGAGGTACGGACGCCTCATATCTCCGGGTCGCATTTAATCATACCTGCCAGACCGCCTACCCCGACTCGTATAGCTTCAAGCCTGAACGCTTCTTGACTGGTCATGGCAAGCTTGACCCGACCGTGCGCGATCCTGTCGACATTGTATTTGGCGTGCGTACGGCATCCCTTCGACATTCGAGCCTCTCTGTTGACCTTGTCTGTGGTATGCCAGTTTGGTCGCCGTATATGCCCAGGGCGCTACATGGCCTACTCGTCCGTCTGGATCACAGTCGCGTCTCTTCTGAGCGTCTACACCATAGCGAAAGCATCGAGGCCCGACGGCTCCATTATCGAGGTAGAACCGGAGTACGTGCCGGGGGTTGTACCGTGCGTCGTCACATTACTCAACGCAGCCGCTCGCTAACGATATCCATCCGACAGCATGCCCAAGGCATTTTCTTGCAAATTTGTTGCTCGGAACAGGGAAACGGAACGCGTACTCAGAGAGACAGAGAACTGGGAGCAGTGATTGGCGTGCAACGATCGCTCGCGCGTTCCCCAGCAGCCCCTGTCAACAAACTTCTGAAGGCATTGCGGCTGTGGTTCAGGTGGTATGTCATTTGACTGTGTAATGCGTGCGTGATGTGATGTAGTACGAGACTCCTGTTCCCTGTAAGTCTGACAATAAACCCCACCTCATCTCGCCTCACCTCATGCTGCGTGCGGATGTCTTTAACCTGCACAAGCCCGCACAATCGGTAGGTAGTCATACCGCGTTCCAGTGCAGGGGGCCCTCGCTACTGTCGCATGCTATTGTTGAGTCTCCTGCGCCGTTTCCGCTTGGTATCGCGAATGCTTGAGTACGCTAATCCCGATAATGATAGCCGACACGCTCCCAACGACCACCATAAGCAAGACGACAGCTATGAGAACCGTTCGGCTTGTGGGCGTGTATTCCATGATATCAGAGCCAATAGCAGCAAACGGGTCCGCTGCATACGACCTGGGCGATCGCTTGTCCTTGCGCACGCATTCTCCAGGCCTGGACTGGCTCTGGACATCAGAAAAGACCGGTCAGACGGTGCGCACAGTGACAAAAATGGGTACGACTTCACCTCCACGTCATGGACAGTAGCAACAACCGTCTTGTCGGAACATCGTGAAGGGGTGCGGGCGGGACGACTCTCCATGACAGGACGATAGGCAGGTTCCGGGCTCGAGGCGGGCAATGGGCGAGCTGAGTGCTGTCGAGTCTCGACCAAGATGCACTCGCGCCACGCTGTTGGAAGCTGCCTTCGTCTGCGGGTCTCAGATTGAGGCGCCTTCTGGGCATCGACCAGCAGCCCCGGCGGTCGACTGTAAGACAGCCTATATGTAAGAAGTGCGGCGCCGCCACATTGGCGTTAGAAGGCATCGGTAAATCCACGATAAGCCTGTCAGGTCATCGAGCATACATGCGCGTCGCCGAGCCTGACTGTAGGCCTGCATCGAGGCACTTACCCTTCAGACCAGGCATAAATTAAGGCGACCTGACGAAATGGATCGTTATCATGACTTGCCTCTCGTAGGCGGCAGTCAGTCGTCGATACGTACCATGAGAAATCGGGGCTTGGCCGCCAGGTATATGCATGATTAGCTAGATGAAGATACTACCTGCCACTCTACAATGAAGGTAGAGGCTGGTCCCGAACTATGAAGTCTGATCCGACGAAAAGCAGCGGATGGAAGCGGACCTCGATAATACGAATGAGGGTCAGGTAGTATAGTAGGCAGAGGGATACCATACGTTGCGCAGACGGCTTCGAATACACAGAAGTTGGGATATTCGGGTGAGCGTACTTATACCGCCAGATATCTGCCGAGACATACCTGAGCCAGGGCTTGACCTTGATGTCTCACCAAAGACGGAGGCGGCACACGAGAGACCGGAGCGATTCATACAGGTATATTGATACAAGAGGGACTCAGCTTGTGACATATCGACATATACATACACGGAAGGAGGATACGTATCACTGGGGTGACGGGGTCAACGCGCCCATGAACTGTCTGCCGCCACTGGCGATGAACGCTCTCGGTTATGCTCCATATGCCTATCGTATGACTCCCCGTGCCGATACACCTGCACGGTTCGGATGACGGTAATCCCCGCGTTGTGCTCGGCATCGCCGTCGGGGTCGTGGTGCGAGAGCTTTTCGTGGACGGGACTGAGAGGCGTGATGGGTACACTGCTGCTGCCGAAGGACAGCGAGCGCCAGCGGCCCGACGCATGCGCCCGCGCCCCACTCAGCTGATATTCCGCCCGTCGTTCGTTCGCATAGTCGTGTAAGTTGAGGACTACATCAACATCAGATGACAGAGCCGATGTTATTGAGATGCTGCATATTACTCACTAACGCGGGCGCTCATCATGCTTGTGATAGCGATGCCCATCGGCCCCATGATAGTCGCGTTGCTGTTGTTATATGCCGCATAGAAGCCGAGGTTGAGGACGTTAAAGAAGGTAGTGACGACGAAGTAAAGGAGGGACGAATTCCAAAGAACGGCTTGGAAATCGCGGTTGGGCTCCGATTGTGCTTCCTTCGCGAACCGGAGCACGAGCCCTCGGTATGTCAAGACGAGGATGACTGCATCGAAGACACAGGATGCCTATGAGCGCTGTTAGTCCCCACTGCATCTCACAACGAAGGCATATACGCACCAAGTAGTAAACGTAGCTGATGTTGCGTTTCTCGGCGTACTGGATGAGGCAGTTGCCAGTTGTACCAACTCGGAATCGGTAGAAGGAATAGAGCTGGGCAACAAGCTCGACGGCGCACACGACCACTGCAAGCAAAGATAGGGAGACAACGAATGCGCGGCGGTTGCTGCGAATCGCGCACGTTCGGAGGACGAAGACGACATGGCTAGCCCAAGACGCGAGGCATTGGGTCACTGGCATGATACGGTAGAACCCGTGGCAGATACTGCCGTCGATGTCGTCGAAGAAATGCGCGAAGAATCCAAGCATGTTGAAGACGAGTGCGATCAGGCCAAAGTACTGCATATCCTGGTTAGCCGAACAGACAAATAAAGTCACAGACAACGCACGCGAACGAGGACGAGGAGGATGCATGCGGTGCTTGGGCGTGGACAAACCCTCTGTCGTCGGTCTGTCTGGCTTCAGGAAAGGTGTGGTCGAGGACCACGCAGACGTACAAAGCCCGATCTCTCCCGGCAACGTCAGGGCCCAGTCATATACAAAGAAAGAGAATGCGGCCTAGATAAGCCACTGAATCAGACAAGCGCATATACAATGGTTAGAGAAACTCACAATGCGCATATACTTCGTCGCGTCGTTCCACTGCGTCATGGTGGCAGCCGCGCGGCGAAAAGGGCATAGCTACTTTGCAGTCGGCCCCGCCGTGCTTAAGACTGCCGTGGATGAGAATCGGACGAACATCGGTTCCTGACGACGGGTCCGCAGCGATTTTCCCATCCCCCAGTGTGCGTGCCCCCATGCTGGCAGCCCGCGCGTCGAAGTTAACCTTTGAGTTCTAGTGGACGGCACTCACATGCCCTTGGCTCACGCGCCCGGAGTTCATCTCTTCAGCATGATTGGCAACGAGAACGAGCTTATAATTGCCTTTCTTCCTTCTTTTCCTCCTGACATACGGCGTTCCGAAGCCAGAGGGCTGCATGGTCGTCAGGGCACATGAGCCATGCAGACTGGCGCGACGAGTCGTGGGAGAGGGTCGCGTGTAAGAGCAGACTGTTGCGCGATTGGATATGATTGGATATTGAATCCTAGAGAAGCGATGTCGTAAATTATAGAGAGATACGAAGGGATGAGCCGGTGACAGCTCCCGTGTGAACGTACGCGATTTGAGAGCGTCGGTTACGGTTCATGATGTACCACCATGCCGTCCAACCAGTGAGGGATCTCTGACGAGAGAAGCAGAGGGCCAGAGTAATGAGGTAATCAGAAGCCTTCGGATACGGAGCGGGAACAGTGTAAACAGCGCCAATTCAGGCTCCGAGATCCATCCCTGATGCATCCTAAATATCAGAATTTCTCAAGAATTTCTTCTCGCGCCTTCGAGCATGTGGCTTTAATCAAGTCATTGCGAGGACAAGCTGCGCTTCCTGTCGTACGTCAGGCGTCTCTTGAGCAGTTGACCTAGAGCCCGGACCGGAGAGTTAAGAGCAGAACAATTCAAGCTGAGCACGATGATTCTGAAGGCGGTTGAGAGCAGAAGGACATGGCAGCTGCGGCCCGGTCGGATCCGGGATTGTCGTCTGACGTCAATCACGTGCAATCCTCGTGATCCACGATAGGTTCAAGTTCAGATTGACTTTGGCGGACTGACTGGCGCTATACTTTGTTGTGCTAAAGGCCATGTCATATAGCTGTAAAACATTGGTTATTTCAGTCCTTGGTGAAATCCGTCAGCGCCCATAGTTCTCGTCAAGGGTGATGCGCGCGTGGACATCGCCGGCCTCCATCCGAATCCACGTCTCAGGAGCAGTCGTAGGAGACGGGGATGAGAATACAATGTTGCGTACACCGTGCCCCCAGCCGTGGTCGTAGCCACCGTACCTATATCGTACATCAATTGTTGACTCGAAGATCGGTTGTGCGATTGCAGACGTACCCTGTGTGTTTGGAGAAACAGAAAATTACATCCTTCGAGTTGTCCCTTGAGCACCACTCATTTCCGTGGTCTGGTCAAAACGTTCAGCGTTAACGCCCAGGAATGTGTAACGAATAGGGGGCATGTAGCACTAACCGTGTCCCGAGAATACGGCGTGAAGGTTAGGAACATTCTCGGTGAGAGCGTCCCAGAAGGGCTGGTCGTTTCCGAAAACAGAATCACTACCGGACGCCTGACTCGAGCCCGCACCGAGCTCGTCGGCTTAGACAAGTTCCAGTCAATCTCTTTTCTAAACACTGAACGCCATAGATGGAGCTCACCATTCAGACCAGGCTCCTTTGCACTGTCGAGTCCACCTCGCAGGTCCTGAACAACATGACTAGCCACCATCAGAGCATCGTTCTGTGACACGGTGCTCGACGCTTACGGTGGAATATGCACGAATGCCAGAGCGCCTCGCTTTTCTGAGGGACCCCAGGCTGCGTTCATGCGCTGGGTTTCGATCTTGATCCACTTCGCTACTGACTCATCGACCCAATCGGGGATGGCATCCCCGTTCTGGTCAACACCGCCTGGCAAGTCTTTAGCGCTGTACATGTATCAGCGCGAGCCTAGAAAATGGACGCACTGCGCGAGTCGAAGAATCAAAGGACGAGAGAGGGATTCCGGGCTGGTAAAGTAGGGTCAAAATCGGACGACTGGTCCTGTCCCTGTGGTGATCTGACGCACAATGGCGATTCTTGTATATCTGTGGGCCCCGTCAGCTCGCCTCATCGTGAGTAGTCCATTTCAACTGACCGGCACCCAGTAGTTTCCGGGACCATGTTCGCCGCCTACGCCAGGCGGCGCCGTACGAGTGTAACTCAGCGGCGCCACGGCCTGCTCGCGCAAGATCTCCTCCAAATGAGTGATATTCACTTGGTTGTCGTGGTTCTGCGTACCGCGTGAGTTTTTCTGCGGGTATCTTTCCATGGGACACTTACTTACACCATGCGAGGAAGCAAATGTAATCTTCAGCTCGTTCAGTGGCCCGACGATCTCGTCGATCAGGGAGGTGGAATTTCCGCGGAATGTGTCTGTCAAAGACGATGAGCGCTCACGCACGCAGTCGTCGGTATGTGTGCACAACGCACTCTCGCCAGTGATAAGGTCGCCGTTGATAACGCTGAAAGGACGCGAGTATCCTGTTCAGTCGACCAGGCGAGCGAGAAAAGCATGAAGGAACCTTACGCAAAATCGGGGTTCTCGTCTGGCAAGACAGTGCGCATGAGCTTCGTACTGTTCGCGTCCTGCTCCGGTCCCCAGTCGTCCCATGGATTCTCGCCGAAGTGCAGGTCAGAGAGGAGGGTAATCTTGAATGTACCGTCGTCGCGGAACGTCAGCTTCGGCTTGTTTGGATACGGGTCCAGGACGCCTGAAATTGTTCAATCGACAAGAACCATAAGCCGTGAGTATGAGGTACATACCTCGACATACTGGCGTCCCGTTGCATAACACGACGAACGCGCTGATGAAGAGGACGAGCCGGTTCATCTGAAGCATCGCGATTAATCCACGTCTCGAGTCCGGGAGGATATGTGGGGGAATGATCAGGTGTACACTTACTAGACAAGAGCTCTTCATACGGCGCGAGGATCAAAACGTGCTTTCGTTGGCACTTCGGTCTCAGCTAGCGCGTGCGTGGCTGCACATTCGACGTCGCGGTCACGTCGCGGTCAGCCGTAAGCGTCGAGTCCATGCACCTGGCCGACAGCTGCACTTCTCAGACACATGCATATCCGTCAGTCAAGGCAGAATTAGAGACGAACTCCTCACAAATGCGACCAAAGCTTGAAAGACAAGGTCGACGAGAGGCGTCTAAAGGCAGCAGCGCACGTGATTTGTATCCGGACGCCCACAATGGCTAATCCCGACCTCGCTGAATATGTTTTGCCACGATCCGAGAAAATTAGTTCATGAAGGCGCATGCAGGCTTTGGCATGGCCTTTTTGGTGCCGTCTCAGCGTATGGGTGCACTCGATGGCTGTCCTTTACTTACTAAGCACCCGATCGGGCATCTCGGAGATCATCAACAAGCCAAAATAAAGCACGGCAGCCGCGGACTCTTCTCGCAGGTTCGTCCTGTCTCCCGTCTCGTTTGGATTCTTGAGTGTCGCTCTAAGTCCTCATTGACAGAGGCTAATTTTGAATTGTAAAGAAGGTGCTGGTAGGTCCTCAGTGCCGTCCTTGAGCAGTCCTTCAGCATCTCGGTGTACCTGCGACGCGTCCGAGGGACAGCCGGATGCAAAATCGCGGTAGGTCAAGCTATCGCAACGTATGCTCAACTCATTTCGTGGTCAATTTCCTTCCGCCGGTTTTTGCAGCCGCAGCCTTTGCATCGAGGTCCGTTGTTATTTTGTATACCCGTCCTCGATTTATCGCTTCCTACCGCGTACAATCACCCCTTGTCCCGTCGATGTTACCGCATGTGAAGCCTTCAGGTATAACCTTTGTCGCTTCAACTTAGACGCGGTGTTCGCTTGAGTACATAAGCGCGGGGCTCGCGCTCGCCACCCAAATTCGCCTGACGAGATGGCGCTCCCCATACGTTCCTGAAGGCTGACGCCCTGTCCGTCGTCATTGATCAACTACTCCTCCTTCGGTGCACCGGAATCACCAATTTGGTCAACCTTACCTCGCTGTGACGATTCCTTACGCTTGCGATGTTGTGGTACACGGGTGTATCGAGGTACGTCACACGCGCCACTCACCTAGTCTTATTGCTGAGAAGCGCCTGCGCAGTGTTTCTCGAACATGCATGATATTCGACTACCAACACCACACCGAATGCACCCCCTACCCGTGTGTCGATGAACAACCGCTGCCCAAAGTCCGGCGAAGGGATCTCCGGGTCCTCAGAAAGCTGGGCTCTGGGTCTAGCGGCAAGGTATACCTTGTTCGAGACGCAAACTCCAACGATGCGCGCGCCCTCAAAGTCGTCAGGAAGGTACAGAAAGATGGCAACCGGCACCCGAACGCCTCTTCCGCGAGCACAACATTCTGCAGACACTGCGCGCTGCAAGGTGGAGCATGCCACTTCTCGCTTTCTGGGAAGACGCCACATCATACCATCTACTCATGGTGAGCCCCTTGCTCAGTGACGTAAAACCCAGCACGCTCACGACCTGCAGCCCTTCTACGAGAGAGACCTCGAGGCAGAGCTACGCTGCCACGGCGGTAAGCTCTCCCTCGAGTCCGCTGTGCTCTTTATGGCACAAATCGTAAGTCCCACGCCCCATTATATGTCCTACACGCTCACGCCTCACCAGCTTATCGCCCTCGACGAAATCACGCGCACGGTGTTGGTGCACCGCGACGTCAAGCCCGCGAATATCTTCCTCGACGCCCAGGGACGCCTCGTGCTTGGCGATTTTGGCCTGGCACGGGCATTCGGGACGCCGCCTGCCCCCGCTCAGCGTGCGACGCTGCCGGAGTGGGTCACGGAGAATGAGCCGGTGTCCGAGGACGAGCTGCGGTACCTGCGCGCACGCGCTGCGGCACGCCGGCATACGTCGCGCCAGAGACGTACCTCGGGATGGCCGTCTCGTTCTCGGTGGACTTGTGGGCGGCGGCAGTGACGCTGTTCGTTATGTTGTGTGGGAGAGTGAGTTCTCTTGCCATCACACCGCGTTGAGGAGTGTGTGCTGACGAAAGCCAGGAGCCCTGGCGTCTGTCGAAGCCGGACGATAAGCCGGTGGATCTGCAGGTTATGAACAATCCGCTCAGTTTTGTTGGGTGCGGGAACGTCAGCGATGGTGCGATGCGGCTTCTACGAAAGGTAAGTCGTCCATGCCGCCATAGCCTCGATGCTGACGGCACTTCGCAGATGCTGGCAAAGCAGCCCAACCAGCGATTGACCGCGATGGCGGAGATTCAGCTCGAGCCCTTCTTTGTGAGCATGTAAGTACGCAACCCAACCGCGCGCGCTGCGACTGACTTGCCAGAAATTGGGAACGAATGCGACGCGGAGAGGACGCTGCGCCTTTGAATCTTCAGCGGGCTCTGGCTCTGCATCCGCCGCCAAGCCCAGATGCGCGAGGCGCGCGTCCCCTCTTGCTGCCGTCGATAGACGCTGTCTTAGCGGACGGTGTAGGAGACTTGGCTGAAATGGCGGCGCGCATGGCTGTTACGAACAGCGCCAGCCCAACGGACATCTCATTCGATTTATGATACCTACATGATTAGTTGGACATCGCACGGGCTCCTTTGATGTTGTAAACTACTACGGATACCTTGTTTGGACGCTGAAGGACGCACGACATAGTACCCACTACCTGCTCTTACCAGTCTGGGACTCTGGGTGGATTGTATCGGTGTATCCCTAGTTTACATAAACCGTGTTAATATCGTACTTATAGTGCTCTAATCTCGAACTCACCGTATCTCAGTCTGTTGCAATGACGCTGCGACGTGAATTTGTTTGCGACATTGTGGCACGGCTGAAGTTGGACTGACCTGTAGACCGCCGCTCACATTCTCGGATCCCTCCACCCTTCGCCTGATGAGTGGAAAAGAAAGTTGAAGCAATATTCTGCCTCGTAGACATGGCGAGACTGGATGGGCACGGAGGTTGTCGATGTCGGGTGCAGTTGGTAAGACAGAAGTCGAGTCCGGAAAGTGTCGATGTCGATGATACAGGATGACAAGGATGCAAGGATAATATTGGAGTCACGCTGGGCCGACGGCGACGGATCTGCGAAGCCTGAACTTTGTCCCCTTATGCAACCCTTATGAGTGGCAGTGGCAAGGGCGGAGATCGCCGACGGAGTCGCATCGCGAGACGGTCACGAGCTGTCACGTGCTCAGCCGTCGGACCGGCCAAGTTGTTCGGCTCCGAGGCTCTTCCTCCTGCATTCTCGTCTGAGACACTGGCCCTTGCATCCAACGATGAGCAACGATATCCGTACTTTTGAAGTCGTGGTCGCCAAGGTTCACCGCGTGACTGTCGCCCTGGGCTACTTCTACACCGGATGGGCGCTCGTCCTCGCGAAGCCCCCGGTCGATGACTTCAACGCGTCCCCGCTCGAGCAGGAGGCGATTACGATGATGCTCAGCACGATATCGCACGACCTCCCATTCCCCCCGCCGAACCCCGCGACGCGCCACCCGTGCTTCTGCATGAAGACGTATTCCGAGAACGAGGGCATGCTCCCGCAGCTCATCGCCTTGGGCGTGCTGCGCAAGATGCCCATACCGGAGCTGCAGAACGGCCCCATTGTGGAGGTTGCGCTAGAGGAGACGGAGATCTCATACGCGTGCATGAGGTGCTCGCGGGACGGCGTGGTGGGTCTGAACAAGCCCTTCGAGCTGCCAGGGCAGCCCCGCCTGCAGAGGTGTTCGAGATGCAAGGTCGCGCGATACTGCAATCAGACGGTATGAGAAGCGTTCCAGCATGTCATGTAGCTGCGCTAATGGCAGCTACAGTGCCAGAAGGAAGATTGGGAGGTGCACAAGCAAGACTGCAAGCTGTGGTTGACACGTCCTTCGGAGGCAGCGCGGTTGATGGAGAATCGGCGCCGTGCAGAGATGTCGAGCTTCTTGGACTCATCTGGGTTTCAGTCACTAAAACTGAATGAGCATATGGGGGGCAAGAGCTAGAAAAGAGGGGCAGAGGCGTTGGAACAAAGCTGTACACCATGACAAAACTTGTCAAATAGTATATGATAGATTTTAGTATGGCATAAAACTGAATGTTCATAATGGGCTGACGAGCAGCCAACATGAAAAGGTAGAGCACTCTTACTGCTATATGCAGCCGCCTCTCCCCATCTGAGTCGGATGGTCTCTTCCTCACATGGCCACTTTCGCCCGTGGACGTATAATCAGGTCTACATTACAAACGACATACATCGAACAAAGCGGCTGTGATTGACAATAACATATATGCCTCCCTCCTCACATGCTCCTCTCTCTGTCATCGCCTCACCAAGCATCTTCCCGCTATAACATGCCGCCTTTCCATCCCGTTGCTCTCCTGGCTGCACCTCTCCCAATCATTGCGCACTGAACATCCCATCGTCCACAAACCCAGCCGTGACCTCGCCGCGGGCGATTTCTGGCATGGGCCCGCCCATGATATCTTCGTCGCCTCCATACGCGCCGCCTCCGAAGTCATCCATGTCGTGGCGGTTCCGCACAGCCTGGTGTGCACGTTAGCATTTTCTCCACCCTATTCTGGTCGACGTTGTCGAGCACCCGCCGAGATAAGAGACCAGCCCACTCACCTTGCTCAAGAAGTCCTTGTTCGCGCCAAGCTGCCGGTCCGCGCCCTCAAGGATGCTCCCCTGCTGCTGCGCCGCACGCAGGACTGCGTCTATCTGTAGTTGAGTCAGCTTCCACGCAGACATCGTAGCTTTCCCCGCGTAGACATCGTAGATTCCCACGCGTAGACATCGTAGATCCCCCGGCGTAGGCGCCGCAAATCATCCCCTCGTGTAGACATCGTCACTGCCACACTGTAGCTCCTCGTACGCACCTGTGCCTTGGACACCGTCCGTACGGGGTCCACGAAGGTCACGGTCGAGCCGGCAATTGTGGCGTGGATCGCCTCGGATTCGATCTAGACAAAGAATTGGTTAGTATCCTACTATGAGCAGCGTTTGACTTTGAGCAACGTCCGATTTTGAGCAACGTCCAACTACCAGAGGCATCCGGCGAGGAGCAGCGCCGACGGACGCTCAAATCATGACACCAGCATCCCCACCGCCCACATGCCTCACGCCGCTCACGAATGCCCAGATTCCCCAGCCCACCCACATCTCCCAAGCCACCCGCATCCCCCAACACACACGCGTCCCATTACCCACACCCCCCCCCCCCACCCCCCCCCCAAACACGCCACAACTAACAAGAAAAAAAACTCACCATACTCAACACCAGCGCACGGACTTCCCCCTCGTCCTTCACGCCGATCGCGCGCCCGATATCCGCGAGCCCGAGCGTGACGTAGGTCTCTGTGAGCCGCTTCAGGGCCCACTTGGGCTGCGCGTCGAGGGCGAGGTGCATTAGGGACAGCGTGTTCTCCTGGAGGGAGGGGTTAGCGGCTGGTTCGTATGCGTAGGTGATGTTGAAAGCATGCGGGATGGTGTTGGGGGTATGGGGGAGCCAGTGTTCGGAGGATGCGAGATGCCCGTGCGAGGCATAACTACCGAACGCGAATGTATTTACCTCCGCCCACATGCCCTTTTCCCTCGCGCTCGGTGCGTATTTCTCAAAGATCTGCAACAACGCATGAGCATGAGACTTGCGGCTCCGTCATCTCCTTCGGTCAACACCCACCGACTTTAGCTGCTCGCGGTCTTGCGGGTACGCGGCCACAAACGCGTGATACGGTGTGTTCTTGTACATCTTCTGCAGCACCGCGCTCGTGTACTTGGGCAGCGAGCTCGTTTCGCCAAAGCCAATGCACTCGACGAGGCGCATGTGCTGATGAGGTAGAGTCAGAGTGGGGGGATCTAGCGATCGCGCGCGAAGACGTACCTTGAGCGACTCCAACTGCATCGCGCTGACCGCGTTGCCTGGATGTGTGATACATGTCGTGTAGTAGGATAGTGCGGAGGCGAGGAGCGTCTTTGCGGACGTTGACGAGTCTTGTGGCGAGAGGGCGAGGAGGGACATGGTCATGCCCGCTGGAGCGCGAATCAGCCTTCGGTCACTACCCCGAGACGCGGCGGACGCACCGAGATGGGCGTACATCAAGCAGTCCTGCACGTTGAGTTCCTCTTTCGCAGACTAGGCGCGCTGGTGAGATGATGCAGCGCAGCGATGGGTGGGGACGTACTGCATCGAGGTCGGTGATCGGATAGTGTAGCAGCAACTCCTTCGCGTGTGCGTGGTTGCGAACTTCGTGGACAGCCTAAGAGCACGTTCAGATCAAGCACGACACGTCGTACAGCGCACTCGCCCAGATGTAGACCGGATGGATGGGTGTGAGATGGCTGGGGTCTATGGGATATCGCATGATGAGCGTTCGTAGCGGATTCAAACACCATGGTCCTGTGAGGGGTTTTAGTTCAGGCATCCACAGCATAGCGATTGACGCACCCCCAAGCCCGTTCTGGAGCCGTATTTTGGCAGGTTCTTGGCGAGGATGGCGATGCGGTCGGGTGCGGCGCGCGCTTGCGCCTGTTCAAAGTGCTGGCAAAAGTCGAGGATGAGGGGTGCTGGGGTAGTGGGGAGACATTTCCGGTGACCAGACGCGCGGTGCTATTGACACAGAATGTCAGCATTGTCCTTCATAGCGCAGCAGACGACGCACATGATCCAGAGCATCCCCAGCGTATGTTGCCGCACGTCCAGCAGCGCTAATGGGTCCCGTCCATCCGATGTTGAGCTGCTCAGAATCGCCTCTCGCGTATCCTTTGGTAGCACATTCTGTCGTGACCGTTAGCATCATTGCATTCAGTCGATCCCTCGCCACCGAATACACGCGTTAAGCGCGCTAGGTTTCCTTGATCCTAGACGCATGTGCCAAGCCATAGACAAGCTCCTCAAGGATTCCATGCGCCCGGCTTCAGTCGATGATGATTGCCAGCTGGTCCCCCGCCCCTCCTCCCCATGCTCTCATTGTGCAAGTTGGACGCGTCTCTCACCTTGATCGAGTGATGTAGGGCGACGGGGTTATTTGAGGCGGTTATCAGCCGCAGTACAGAGTCCAGGCTCGCCACCTCTGGGGCCATTTGGAACAATGGATGTGGGAATCAAGAGAAGAACGAGTTCAGAATCGAAATGGACGCGTCCTTTCAGCAGCGCCACAAATGTTGGGAGATGGGAAAGCGCACGTGGCCAATTTGACCAAATATTTGTGCAAACTTCGGGTTTGCTTCCCACCAAATTGGAACATTATGTCTTCCTTCCAACGCTGCAATAGAGCTCTACCTTATTCACGCTGTCACTACTCTGCCTGTCACCTATCCGAGAGGATATCATCAGCCACTATCTGACAAATTTTGTCAATATGGGTACCAGGCTCTTAGTACGGTTCTTGGTTCCAAGGTCTCTGCCCCTCTTTCTAGCTTCTGCCCCCCATACGCTCGTTCAGCTGTATCGACTGGAACCCTGCTGAGTCCAAGAAGTTTGTAATCTCTGCACGCCGCCGATTCTCCATCAACCGCGCCGCCTCCCAAGGACGCGTGTCCCATAACTTGCAGTCTTGCTTGTGCAAATCCCAATCTTCCCGCTGACACTGTGACTACCGTCAGCGCAACTACAGAAAATACCGGAACGCTTAGCGTACCGTTTTATTGCAGTACCGCGCGACCTTGCACTTCGAACACCGCTGCAGGCGAGGCTCACCCGGAAGTTCGAAAGGCCTTTCGACATCCATAATGCCGTCCCGCGCGCACTTCATGCACCTGTACGACACCTCCGTCTCCTCCAGCACAACCTCCACTGTCAGGCCGTGCTCCAGCTCCTGAAGGGGCGTCTTGCGCAGCACACCCAAGGCGACGAGTTGCGCCAACATGCCCTCGTTCTCGGAGTAGGTCTTCATGCAGAAACAGGGGTTACCCGTTGTGCGGCTCGACGGAAGGAACGGGAGGTCGCGTCCGACCGTGCTGAGTACTGTGGTGACCGCATTTTGCTCGAAAGGGGGCGCGTCCGGGTCGTCGACCGTGGGCTTCGCGAGGACGAGCGCCCACCCGGTGTAATAGTAGCCTAGGGCGACTGTCGCGCGGTGGCCTGTGGCGGACACGATCTCGAAGGTGCGAATATCGTTGCTCATCGTCGGGGGCAAGGATAGTGTCTCAGGCTGACGAGCTTTAGGGGAACCGCTGGCAGAATATTCGACTCTCCTCTAAGTCACGTGTGCGTACTTAATCCGAACTGCACACGTGACTGCGAATCATATTTGCTCTTCTTTGCATTGAGGATCTTGTCTGGTCTTGTTTACTTGCAGGCTGGGGACACGTACCTTCTTCCTGAAACCGAACCATCATCTATTCCGACTCTCCTTTGCATTTTCACATTTATCGAATCCGGCTGGTGTCTCCCGGGCCCCCATCTATCCCGGTGTGCGATCCCACCATTATAATCCCGTTGCGCCCAGCAACTGTCAAATATGCGGGACATGCATCGGCATGGGGCATAACATGCAGATGCTACGCTGCTCGACGTGCAAGGATAGGCTCTACTGCGTACGTTGTGACTTGTCTCTATTTACAACCACGCATGCGCTCAGGTCATAGAATACGACAGTCCCCAACGTGCCAGAAGAAGGATTGGAAGCTTCACAGGATGAACTGCTCATTTCTGCCTGTGCCACTGGAGCCTGTCCCCATCAGCCCCTGCGCCGCCTTGACCGCCGAAGTGCAGCGCGCGAGCGCTACGATACAGGCTATAGTCTATGCATGGAGCGTGAGTGCATTCACCCATAGTCAACCTTTGGGCTTCTCACCGAAGCCTTGTAGCATATCGACGATATTATGGCGCCCATCGACAAGAATAACGCGAAGATGCAACTTCCTTCCTTCCGAGCGCTGGCGGGTGCGTAAGCAGTACCATCGACCTCATTTGTGACTAACATGCATTTAGAATATCAGATACCCCATTCCTTCGCCTCGATGAACGCCGTGCTAGACAACATGTCTCCGACTGATAGGACCCTGCACGCGATGAGACGGCTCTACTGGATCGACGCGGTCGCTAACATGCGAATGGACGAAAATCGCCAGCCGTGGCTTGTCGCGTTGAGGGACACGCTCATGTCGCCACCTCTCCCTAAGATCATCCCGGAGAAAGCGCTGGCCCGGCCGGGAGAGTTGAGTGTGGGGGAGTACGAAGCGATTGAGCAAGTAACGGTCGTAACGGCGCTGCAGAAAAAGTTAAGCACGGGCGATTGGAATTTGACGGCGGAAAAGGTGCGGTGGTCGAATTTGGCGACGGTGTATAAGCAGTCTAAGGGATCGTGGTTGTTGGACTTCATGTAAAAATTATGTTTCTGGCGGGCACCCTTCTTGGCCGGGAGTCATTGGTCTACAGTTGCACGCATGTGTCCGAGGCGCGAGCAGTCCTACCACGGTGCCATGCATCGCACGTGGGAGTACAACGAGGGGAGAAGAGCACCAAGTCGAGATGGAGGTCAAGAGAAAGGATAATATTGCGCGCAATCTGAGGATGCCGTTGCGGCTCGGTACATGGACGCAAATCTATGTTACTGTACATCTGCTGGTTGTGACCGCGTAACTAGCTCAATATCCTCTGAATCGTGGCCCGTGCTCGAGACCGGCTCACTTTGCGTTGGCGCGCTGACACCTGGTACAAATTGAAGGGAAGCCAAAAAGCTGCTCTGGCCTCCAATGATCGATTTTGCGGTGAGATGCTCCTGTGCCGTAACGACGAAGACAACGAAAATAGGATAGATACTCTGCGAAATGATTGATTTCACAAACCTGTCCGGACTTTATCGCGCAGGACGCACCGCAAGCTTGTATGCCACGGTGTATATACTGCGATACGCCGCGCCGTTATTGTTCGTCAAGTCCAAGGCGATGATAGTGGTCTGCGTCGGCAAAAGGATAAGTATCCAGTCATTCTAGAGGAAGACATATGCGAACCAAGATCGAACAATACCCAAGACCTGACTCGAGGAGAATAATGAGGATTCTCCCCACCTGGCTCTCTTTAGAGAACGGGCCAAGCGAGGATATTATATGCCGCCGATGAAACCTGTGCATGGAATCTGTGACTATTTGAAGCTGCATAACGACGTTTCGAGTACGCACCAGACTTGGACACCCACAAATGTAGTGGCGACAATGTTAGTGACCCACACTGGGAGGTCAATTGAAAGCGATAGCTTTGCTGGTCCTGCGCTACTAAATGGGTCACGCATCGCCCAGACGCTTTCGGCTATCGCTCCGGCTTGTTGACGGTCAATACATGGGATAACCTGCGGAATCTGAAGACTGACCTAGCGTTCCGGTCATACAGAGCAAAAGCACACCGTGAATGATACGGCTGTAAGGCCACAATATCCAAGCTCTCCAGGCGACAAGAGCGTCACTGACGAGGTACTATCACAGGTCAGCATGTGGGAGCCAGCCACTATGGGGTGCGGTAACGCACATTGACGTGGGTGCTCGCAACGGATAGAGCGTTCAAGTCGTGGAGGATCGCGTTGATGTCAATATCGAGAGCGTTGACGCCAAGCACGGGCATCTGGACCAAATTCCACATGATGGATGTAGCTGCATCCGTTGTCGAGGCAATATAGAGAGCAATGACAGCCGTGGCGAGTATCCACGCCCTTCCTTCCTTGCGTCTGGTGAATTAGAGCGTAAGTTGAGGATAGAAAAGGTACTTCCCCGGTGGAATGCCCACACTCACACTAATGCCGAGATGGCTGCGATGGAGAGGGCGACCTGGATGCCTGATGAATAAGTCAGTATGGAAGGAGCTCACGTCGTTAGAGACGATGAGTCACGTACCATAACACGCGGAATTGATCGCCGTCTCTAATAGGCATTCACGCAGCAATGCAACATCGTAAGACGACAGCGGCTGCGATATCGAGGGCGGAGTGGACATGTCGCCGAGAGGAAGACAGCCTAGAACGTGGCGCTAGAATTGAGGCCTGAAAACGAAGAGGTGCGAGCCTCACTGAAGGCGTGAAAGGATGGCGATAAACCAGCTCGCATCGCGCAGGTACTTATACAACAAGAAAAAAGAAAGAGGCGCGTCGAGGGATCAAGGTTGTCAATCTAGCACGCGGAGGCCAACCAATGCTCGGGATGCCTGTGAGATGCTTCAGAATAGACGTGGGCTGGATGGTCGTCCTTACATTGCCTCACACCAAACCTTAGATTGAGTTACCGCGTCGAAGCCATAGGTCACGGCACTTGATAAGGGGGCGTAGGTGTTCGTCAAGTCGCAGGCCAACCGATTTTGCTTGAGTTCGTCTGTATGAAGGCTCTGACAAAGGAATCGAGTTGTTCATCACTAGAGTGAGGTTCAGATGCTGAAGCCAGCGGCGAGCGCGAGATTCTAGACACTACATATCAGCACGCGAGTGGGTGATAGTTCTAGAGTGACGATGACACGCCGTACCTAAGATAGCCTCCACCGTCGAGAAGCCTTTTGCATAGGTGACCATTCACGGTCTAGGGAGGTCAACAGCGCAGGCACGCGCGTCTAAGCAAGCGACTCGGATGCCGCCAGCGCGCGGAGCACACGCACCACGCACGACGGAGGACTGTGTTGACGTACGAGAGGATGCCGGCGTAACAGATGAGAGCGGTGGACGATCTCCCGCTGAGCCAGCGCAGCCTCGTCGATCTGTTGAGGTGGCGGTGCATCGCCGTAGGCCTTGTCCAGCCGCGTTCTGAGCGCATCCAGGATAGAGCGTGAACAACTATCAGGTACCTTGTTAGACATTGATAGGACCGTGCAAGAAGCCAGACGGCAGATGGAAAGAGCGAGGCGTTGACATAGAAGTTAAGAGGAAGCCAAGACCTGCCGGTCTGAGCCCCAGACAGGTTCAGAATCACCTAGGATTGAGCTGGCACGCGAGAGAAGCACCACTGCAGTTGAAAGCAATAGAGGAGCGATGAAGGATCTCCCGCTGGCCTGGCACAGCTCGTCGATCAGTTGAGGTGGTGCTGCACTGGTATGAACCTGGTTGAAACGTTTCTTGCTGCGGGGCTTGTTCAGCCGCGTTCCAACTTGAACTTGTCACGGTGCATCACGAACGGGTCTGAAATTTCTTAGCGGTAAGGTCTACTAGACGCCTGCGGAGTCCCGCACGCGGGCTAAGTGACGAAGCGGGAGGTCGAGATGGAAGTCAAGAGGAGCGTGCGCCGTGCGGCGCGTGCCGGCCCGCGCCGTCATCACTCGCATCACGTGCAAAGTTGAACTCTTCCCGTGACCGCGGATCTTGTTTGTTCTGCTTTGGACCGAGGATCTTGTCTGGTCTTGTTTGTCGCCATCTTGAGTCTCGTGCTTCTTCCTGACATTCCTTTCTTCCTGCTTCTTCCTGCTTCTCCTGCTTTGACCTGCTACTTTGACCTGAACTGGTCCCTTCCTCCTGCATCCCCCGGTTCATCGACCAAGCCGTCTTCAACCAATACCTACGAAATTCCCCTTCATCTTCAGCACAATGTCCGCCCCCATCACCGTCATCCCCACTGCGCCCTCAGAGTGCGAGATCTGCGGCGAGCCCGAAGGACGTGACGTACAGCTGCTGCGCTGCTCGACCTGCAAAGACAGGTTCTACTGCGTGAGTCTGCGCGCTCTTCTCGTCTTGTGTAGGCTAAATCTGATTTACATCGCATATATACGCCCCGATATACTCTGTCCACTCCTTCCGACCGCGCATACACGCCTTTGACCCGCGCATATACGCCTCTGACCCGCGCATATACGCCTCCAATCCGTGCATACACCCACTCCTACAACCCACGCATATGCCTGTTCAACCGGCGCATACACGCTCCTGATCTACGCACATACTCTCCTAATCTACGCACATACTCTCCTAATCTACGCACACACTCTCCTAATCTACGCACACACTTCCCCATTCCCGCGCATATACTCCCGCAACCCACGCATATACTCCCCAATTACGCATATACCTCTCCCAACCCACGCATATACTCCCCCAATTACGCATATACTCCCCTACCACGCATACAATCCTCCAACCCGCGCATACACCCACATTCCCGGCTTCCACAGTCGACTTTATGCCAAAAGATAGACTGGAAGCAGCACAAGAAGAACTGTTCGCTGTTGCCCGTGCCGCTGGTCCCCATCCCCGTCAGCCCCAGCGCTGAGCTGACGGCTGAGGTCGAGCGAGCGGGTGCGGCGCTGGAGAGGGTGGCTGATGCGTGGCATGTGAGTGGATTTATATGCGGGGGCGAAGGAACATAAGCGGGGGAACGACGTGATGGGGGGTGTGATGGCGCGAAGGGGGAGGCGTAATGACGAGAAGCGCGAGTGGGCCGACGTGGCCGTACACAAGTTGGGAGCACCGAGTTAACGGCTGACGCGCTTTACATAGGACATCGAGTACGATGAGACGATCCCGTCCGCCGAGAAGAATGGCGCTAAGCTGCAGCACGCGACGTTCAAATCCCTGGCAGGTGCGTCGTAGACCGGACGGGCAATTCATATACTATGTGCTAACGCACGCTTAGGATACGAGGTTGCTCCTCCCTTCAACTGGAAGTCGACTCAGCTAAACAAGATGGCCGCGCCGAACCGCACCCTGCACGTCTTCATGCGCCTCTACTGGATGGACACCGTCTCCCGAGTGCAGACGGACGCCTCTCGACGAGAGTGGCTCACGACGCTCAAGGATACGCCTGTGTCGGAATACCTGATGACGATCGTACCAGAGAAGGCCCTCGCGCGGCCGGGCGAGCTGAGCATCGGAGAGTACGAGGCGCTGCAGCAGCTGGTTGGGTCGTCGTCGTTCCCGAGGAGGGTGAGGCGCGGGACCATAGACGCGTCTCCAGAGGACGGGCGGTGGCTGAGCCTGGCGCTGATTCATATGCAGACGGTTCGGCCGTGTCTGCTGGACTACGTAACGTAGAAGTGGGCGGTCGAGTGTATCATCGCGATCGTTCAAGCAATTGCAGAGATCCTAGGGCATAGAATAGTTGGTGTTGCAGTTGCATCGCAGACAGATCCGAACCCATTGACCGGTCAGGGAATGGAGTCGCCGCGAGGCCGCTATCAGACACATCAAGGCTTCAGGACCGTGGCTGGACCAGGAGGTGACTGGTAGAAGCGCTTCCTCGCTGTTCCCTCGAATCGCGGGGTGCGGATGGACATCATGGGCGAGCAGGCAGGCACTGCTCGTGACCGACATGAGACGAGGGGCCCGCAGTCGCATGGATCGATTCCAGTCACCGCTTAGGCGATATCGTCGCGCACTGACAGTGATAGACATTGATTCTCGCGATGGCGGCGGGACGAGCTCAGCGCCGCCGCCATCGTCGGGCGCGGACATCATGGCACCATGTTGGATGAGACGACGACGGATAAGACGAGATTTGATTTTCGGAAATACCCCGAAAAGGCATGTCACTTGCTAAATCGAGCAATCCGCGGCGTGCGAACGTTGGGCGTTTTGGGCATTTTGGGGAGCACGCGAGCAACGCGAGGCAGTCGGCCGATTTTAAAAGGCGCCCGGCGTTGTCTGCTCTGGTGCGCGCTTGCGTTTTCCTCCTCCTCCTCCTCCTCCAAAAACCGTTTTCAAGCAGCCGGGATGTCGTCGAAGCGTACGTACGCCCATGATGGCGCGCGATGAATGCGAGCTGACCGGCCCCGACAGCGATCCGCGAGTACGACGCGAAGCTCCTGCTGAGCTACTTTTTGACGCGCGCGCCCGCGCCGTCGAAGAGCTACCCCCCGCTCAGCGCGAGCTACACCCCGAATGCGTTCCCCGTGGCACAGGCCGCGCAGATCTCGTGGGATGAGCAGGCCGGCACGACCGTCCCCGCTGCCTCCGCGCTGCCCGCATGGGCGCACTCCTCGAAGCTAGTCGCAAAGCCGGATATGCTGATCAAGCGTCGCGGCAAGGCTGGCCTCCTCTGCCTTAACAAGGGCCTTGACGAGTCGCTGGGCTGGATCAACGAGCGCGCGGGCAAGCCGTGCAAGGTGCGTTTCACGCGCGCGCGATGTGAACATCAGGACATTGACGCGTCGCGCAGGTTGAGTCAACAACCGGTCTTCTCACCAACTTCATCATCGAGCCCTTCCTCCCCCATCCCTCAGAGAACGAGTTTTACGTCTGCATCACGTCCGGACGCGACGCCGACACCATTCTTTTCACCCACGAGGGCGGTGTGGACATTGGCGATGCGGACGCCAAGTCCCTCAAGCTCGACATCCCCGTCCTCGCCGTCGGCGAGCACGGACAGGCCTTCCCCAGCCGCGAGCAGATCGTGAAGACCCTCCTCCCCAACGTTTCCGCGGATAAGGCCGACGTCCTCGTAAGTGCCGTGCAATCGAGGTGTCGATTGTGCGACTGATGTGTCCCATAGACGGACTTCATTCTCCGCCTCTACGCCGTTTACGTCGACCTGCACTTCGCATACCTTGAGATTAACCCGCTCGTGGTCATGGACGCGAAGACGCCCGGCGGCACCCCGACCGTGCACTTCCTTGACATGGCCGCGAAGCTCGACCAGACCGCGAGTCCATGTCGGCCAGAAGTGGGCGATTGCACGCGACGCCAGGTCATTGCCGGCACTGAGGAGTCCAAGCCTGCGGTCGGTGGCAAGGTGCAGATGGACCGTGGCCCTCCATGGTATGTCGCAATGATACTGGGTGTATGCACGGCCCTAATCAATGTTTTGCAGGTCTTCCCGGCGCCCTTCGGCCGTCAGTTGACGAAGGAGGAGGCCTACATCCAGAAGCTCGATGCCAGCACCGGTGCGAGCTTGAAGCTGACCGTAAGCTGCCTTTTTGTCGCGCATATATCCACTTTTCTGACGCATATATCCAGGTTCTCAACGCTGAGGGTCGCGTCTGGACCATGGTCGCTGGTGGTGGTGCGTCTGTGGTGTACTCCGATGCATTGCCGCGCACGGCTTCGCCCACGAACTCGCGAACTACGGCGAGTACTCCGGCGCGCCGTCCGAGGGCCAGACGTACGAGTACGCCAAGACGATCCTCGACTTGATGACCCGCGGCACGCCGAACCCGGAGGGCAAGATCCTCATCATTGGTGGTGGTATCGCCAACTTCACCAACGTCGCGGCGACTTTCAAGGGTGAGTGTCACAGTTCGTATCTTCACCCTTGGCTGCGAGAGGAAGAGGTTGGAGTGTTTGATTATGCGGGGGAGGCGGGGAGGTTTCGCACTTGCTGGAGCTGCCTTATATGCCAGCACGCCAGCGCGGGTCTCCGTCGGTGTTCCGCGTGGGTGCTGGTCGCTATCGCCTCTCACGTGGAGCGATCGGATTTATCGCGGAAGTTGTCGCGGCGTTTCGCAGTGAATGCGCTTACAGTCGTGGTTCATGAAAGCTCACTGGCTAACATGGTTTGCTCAGGTATCATCCGTGCTCTGAAGGAGTTCAAGGCGCCGCTCACCGCGCACAAGGTCAAGATCTTCGTGCGTCGTGGTGGTCCCAACTACCAGGAGGGTCTCAAGGCCATGCGCCTCCTTGGCGAGTCCCTTGGCGTCCCCATCAAGGTCAGAGCTTGCAGCTTCATCTGGCCATAAACGACGGACAACTGACATGCTTGGTGCAGGTATATGGCCCGGACACGCACATCACGGAGATCGTCCTCTGGCTCTGGGGGTGCAGCCTAGCCAGCAGAAGGGCTCGCTGCAGCCGGCAAGAGCATCAGCGCGTCGGCGCCCCCGAGCCCGCCTGCCATTGATGTGAGTATATAAGCGAATGACGGACTTCGAGGGCTGACGATGGTTTTGCAGGTCGACATGAACTCGGCGGAGAACTCTGCCAGCATTGGTGAGGTGAAGCCGAGCGGCGAGCGCACCAGGCCGGCGATAACATTGTGCGCTTCGAGGGTGGTCAGTAGTTCGTTCTCACGTTCTTGCACATCGGGCTCAAAAGTTTGATAGGCAAGGCCGGACCCGCCCCTGGTACCGTCCCTTCGACGATAAGACGCGCAGCTTCGTCTACGGTCTTCAGCCCCGTGCATCCAGGGCATGCTCGACTTTGACTACAGCTGTGGCCGGTCAGTTCACTCGCATGTGTGTGCGAAGGCAACTCACAATAATCTTGCAGTGACACGCCTTCCGTCGCCGCCATGATCTACCCCTTCGGCGGCACCACATCCAGAAGTTTACTGGGGACCAGGGAGACCTTCTCCCGGTCTACACTAGCGTCGAGGAGGCCGTTCAGAAGGTATGGGTCATACTGAAGCATGCTGGCATCTGTATTGACGGTTGACAGCACGCTGATGTCGACGTCGTCGTCAACTTCGCGTCGTCGCGCTCGGTCTACAGCTCGACCCTCGAGTGCTTAAGTTCGCGACACCATCAAGGCCATCGCTTTGATTGCTGAGGGTGAGCAGCATGTGCATCATTGTCTTGTCTTTGGCTAATGTCCAAAATCAGGTGTGCCCGAGCGTCACGCGCGTGAGATCCTCCACCTCGCCAAGCAGAAGAACGTCCTCATCATCGGCCCCGCCACCGTCGGTGGTATCAAGCCGGGCTGCTTCCGCATCGGTAACTCTGGCGGGTGTTCATCTCAACTCTCACTTTTACACGTGCTAAGGGATCTGCAGTATGATGGACAACATTATCGCTCGAAGCTCTACCGTGCTGGTTCGTCGGCTACGTCTCCAAGTCCGGAGGCATGTCGAACGAGCTCAACAACATGCTCAGCCTCTTCACCAATGGTTGGTATATTCTTTATTGATGGCTTGCAGCTGACCCTGATGCAGGCACTATGAGGGTATCGCCATCGGTGGTGACCGCTACCCCGGCTCCACCTTCATCGACCACTTGATGCGCTACGAGAAGGACGAGAACTGCAAGATGCTCGTCCTCCTCGGTGAGGTCGGTGGTGTCGAGGAGTACCGCGTCGTCGAGGCCGTCAAGTCCGGCCAGATTACCAAGCCTATCGTCGCGTGGGCCATCGGCACTTGCGCGAAGATGTTCACGACGGAGGTTCAGTTCGGTCACGGTACGATCTGTCTGCATCTCACTTCCGTTGCTCTTCTGACATGGTGTCGTCAGCCGGTTCGATGGCGAATTCTGAGCTCGAGACCGGCCGACTGCAAGAACCGCATCATGCGCGAGGCGGGCTTCCTTGTGCCGGACACGTTCGAAGAGCTCCCGACGCTGCTTAAGTCGACGTACGAGTCCCTCGTCAAGCAGGGCACGATTGTCCCGAAGGTATGCATACTGCTCTCACTAAAGTATTCGATGGATATCTGATGGCATGCATAGGCTGAGCGCGACCCGCCCGTCATCCCTATGGACTACAAGTGGGCACAGGAGCTCGGCCTCATCCGCAAGCCGGCCGCGTTCATCTCTACCATCTCCGACGAGCGTGGGCAGGAACTATTGTACGCCGGCATGCGCATCTCGGACGTCTTCAAGGAGGACATCGGTGTCGGTGGTGTCGTCAGCTTGCTCTGGTTCAAGCGCCGCTTGCCGCCTGGGCGACGAAGTTCATCGAGATGGTGCTCATGTTGACGGCCGACCACGGTCCGGCGGTCAGCGGTGCCATGAACACCATCGTCGCATCCCGTGCGGGCAAGGACCTCATCTCGTCGCTGGCGTCTGGTCTCTTGACCATCGGCTCCCGCTTCGGTGGTGCGCTTGACGAGGCTGCCGCCATGTTCTCGAACGCGCGTGACACTGGCTTGACGCCGCGCGAGTTCGTCGACAACTCGAGGAAGGCGAACAAGCTCAGTGAGTATTCGTACGATTATGAATATGTTGCGGACTTTGATCTTGACTTTTCTAGTCTCTGGTATCGGCCACAAGATCAAGAGTGTCAACAACCCTGACTTGCGTGTCGAGCTTGTGAAGGAATACGTTCGCAAGAACTTCCCGAGCCATTCCCTCCTCGACTATGCCCTCGCCGTCGAGAAGGTGACGACCTCGAAGAAGGACACCGTGAGTATCCTTAGTACTGCTCGTCCTTCCTTTGGTGACCGCCTCTTAGCTCATCCTCAACGTCGACGGCTGCATCGCTGTCTGCTTCGTCGACTTGCTGCGTGACTCTGGCGCCTTCACGCCAGAGGAGGCAGACGAGTACATCAAGATCGGCACGTTGAACGGTATGTCGTCTCTCTACTCAGTGAGGCATCATGCTCATCGACTGCAGGTCTCTTCGTCCTCGGTCGTTCCATCGGCTTCATCGGTCACCACCTCGACCAGAAGCGCCTGCGTGCACCGCTCTACCGCCACCCCGCAGACGACATCTTCATCAACATGGCCGACGTCAACCAGCCGCGCGTCCTGGGCAAGATGTCCTCCTAAGCGGGGGCCGTGACTGTTTACCGGACTGCTTCGCTCCCCCATCTTTCACTTCCCATCTTAGAGTTACCTCTCACGACATCTACTGCTACGTATAATTGACACTCTACAGACATACGAATACTCACTGAAAAGGATGTAGTACCTGCTGTACCATGAATGATACATTAGAATGGCTTCTCTCAATGCGTGTGTGTGGTTCGCCAGGTCGTCTGGCAGGTGAGGGTTGTAATGCTGATCGATAGACATGAACAGGTATGGGGGAGGCGCAGTGACGCCGTACGACCCGACTCAGCCACCGATCTACATCCCGGCCAACACCAAGTGCGTACACTGGACTCGTTACTCTGGATGTGCATACCGACTGCCAGCCTCGTAGGACCCCGTACTCGGTATTCATGATGCACCGCCGTAAAGATTTGTGGGGCCCTGATGGTGCGCAAATCTGCTCTCGAAAGCTGAAATAGTGGTCCATCCATTTGCAGCCGAATTGTTCGAAACTGACCGCTGGATCGACGAGCGCTTGCAGAAGCATCTTGGCCACTCCTTCGCCTTTTTACCCTTCAACGCCGGGCCTCGTATCTGCCTCGGGCAGCAGGCGCGTAGCTATCCTCATTCGCATCTATGTGTCTGGACTAACGAGCTGTATTTATTCTCAGTTCGCGTACAACGAGATGTCGTACATGCTTGTCAAGCTCTTCCAGCACTTCTCCGATGTTGAACTCGTCCCGGAAGCCGTTGCACCTGAGTTGCGGCCCAACCCGGCGTGGGCTGCTGCGCGCGAGGCGGATGGACGGATCCCGCGAAAGGCAGTAGAGAAGAATTCCCCAAGAGGCACCTGACGATGTACCCGGGGGGGCGGGATCTGGGCGCGTGCGCGGGAGGCGGATAACGAGTAGGAAACCCGCGGCCCCGTCCCGCGAATAGCGAGCACTGGAGTTACTAAGTGATTAATATTAGAGGCAATGCAACGAAGATAGCACGCCGGATTCGAAGTCTTTGAGCGAGAAGAAAGCTGCTGCATTAAGTCGCGTGAAGGAAACGAGCCACGGGAGCTGATACTACACAAGATATCGAGGTAAGCGCTGATTTCGAGGTATGTACTAGGCTACCCACAGGCTACCCACTCTGCTTAATTAGTAGATCGTAGAATCTTCTGGTCAAAGTTTTTGAGCAAGGCCTACAGGTCAATCCTCATGATACCACCGCCCACCACCTTCGGAGAGCCGACGCCACCGTTCCTCGACGCATAGAGGCTGCCTCTGTCGCGCACCGTACGGCCCCAGGCCACAGCCGTCACCGACTCCAATTCCGTGCTGTTCGCATTCCCTGCGATGACCGTGCTTTTGCCGCTGGCCACATCGACGCGGATGATGTTGTTGTTGCCATAGACCGCGACGATTGCGTTGCCGGCGTCATCCACCCAGAAGTCATCATACAGCGATCCCTGCACGATAATCTCCGCCGCACCCGCCTGGCTGCCGTTCACAGACACAGGTACGCGCCCAAAGACCTCCTGCGCGACATTCGTAAAGTAGACGGACTGGGTGGCGGCGTGATAGTGCACGCCGTTCGCGGCGGGGTAGGAGGGGAGGGGGGCGCCCTTGATGGTGAGCGGGTCCTGGATGGCGGGCCAGTAGTCGCCCGTGTAGACATCCACCAGGTAGATGATGCCCGAGCCCGAGTCTGCCGCGTATATCAGGCCTTCCTCCACGGAGAATATGCCCAGACCGTTCAGCAGCTCGCCCTCGCGGATGTCCGCGACCTTCTCCACGGTTGCAGCCGACTTGACAGACCCATTCTCGTGCGTACGGAAGGACGACAGATCGACGTGGAAGATGGCCCACCAGCCCGTGACGGACTCGAGAGTGAAGACGGAGAAGTTGCCCGCCGCGACGTAAAACTGGTCGTGTTCGACCTCGACGATGCCGAGCAGGCTGTTATAGCCCTCAAACTCGTGGACGAGCGCGGGCTTCGGGTCGGCGCAGAAGGGGTCGATCTGGTACAGCACGGGGCAGAATCGACGCTGGCGAGGACCTGGCCGGTGCGTCGAACGGCGAGGTTCTCAACAGAGGTGTTCACTGGGAACGTATACACCTCGTGAACATGGCCAACGCCGTGATGCCCATGGTCTGATAGTATATCAGTATTGCGCAAGAGATTGGAAAAGTTATTGCTAACCCGTATACAAGGCCGGAGCCAACGATGCAAATCCAAGCAGTGCAGCGAGCGACAGGG
Organism: Schizophyllum amplum; assembly: GCA_007026445.1. Classification (NCBI taxonomy): domain Eukaryota; kingdom Fungi; phylum Basidiomycota; class Agaricomycetes; order Agaricales; family Schizophyllaceae; genus Schizophyllum; species Schizophyllum amplum. The sequence continues at coordinate 194,475 of VDMD01000027.1, read as the reverse complement.
TGCGGAACATAGCGTAGAGATGGAAGGCTAGTTGGAGATGCTGTGGGGCTCAAGAAAGCTGGTGCTGCATCGTCAGAACACTCTTTATAAGTAAAACAAAAACCTCCTTGAGCACTGAACCTCCACACCCGTCGCTATCGAGGATGCCTACAACGAAGATGAGTAATACAGTGCTGAATAAGATTGGGCGGGCGCAGGTCGCGCGAGCTGCTCTGTGCCAGTAACGCCTGGGTGATGCAAAACAAAACAATTGCAAAACTTCAGTGAATCATAGACGATCAGAAGACGAGCTGAAACCTTACTCATCCTATTGCATATGATTACTGATGCGGAATTCGGAGGTATTGAGCACGTTCAGCCCATAATTCTTGGTCATTTTGCTTGGTAAGTAAGGCGTGCGCTAGAGGAGGAGGGAAAGAAAGGGTGGCATCAAGGTGGCATGGCCAGCCAGGTCCGGAATTATCGGTCAAGCACCGATTACGACCGACAAAATCGGTTGCGGACCGATTTTCACCGATCTGCGGGGAGTTGCCGGGGAGGACTGCGGTCTAAAGCTTACATAAGCTTAAGGCTCCTGGTCCATGCTGCCGTTGCTCGCACCTAAAGCTTATCGTCGAAGGCTTCAGACTCATCTTTGACAACATCGATATTGGAGCCTCCCTGTCCAGGCAAATTGGCGAAGTGAAGTGCGCTTGGCCGACCAGGGGTGACTTTGACCACCAGCGTTGCGAGCAGTGGCAGTGAGCACGGATCCGACGCGTTTGAGGTGTCTAAGCCGGTTGGGAACACTAGTGAAAATGATGAAGCTCTTAAATATATAGGATGGAATAAGATGAAGGCGTCGCGCGCAAGCCTAGACACGGTGAACAACAATGCCAGGGGAGGCCTTGACACCGTCAAATATCCCATGTCGTCCCTCCCTGGTCGCTCCTCGTCGCCCTCGAAGCGCGCTTGCCGGGTAATGAACGGAGATGGGTGGCAGAACTGGATGTCGTCAATACCTCGGGGTCATTAAGAGTATCAAGGACGGCGCACTTTGTGACTTACACTTACATATCTACCGAGTCGCCTCGCTGGATCCTGCACGAGTCACGGTTCGAAGCTCCATGACGATTGAAGACCTTGGCCCAGACGAGGACGATAGGGCTTCCGCCTTAACATAGGCAGACTGGCTTCCTTCCCCGCCAACATCCAGGTCGACCGTGTGTCGCGTCACGTCATTGACCGGATGACTTGCTACCGCCCATTCCGATACACTCACTCGCGTCAATGAACCATCGCGCGCTACACCGAGCGCTACGCGTACATTGATGAGCGTGTATGCAAGGCCAGCGACCACAGCATGACAGTCCATGAGGACAATGTACGAGGGTAGGCGTATTGCGTAGGCCACCAATGAGGCGATCAAGTACGCGCTGAGGATGGGCGGGTTAAGTAGGAAATCGTGAGGCTGACTGAGTTTGCAGCAGGATACAATGACATACACGTAGAATGCGGCGCTTTCGATGAAAATGACGAAGCTTTCCTGCGTTAGGGGTTAGGTCGTGTGCACTCGGACGATATAGGGACACAACTGAGAGGTTAGAATTTGCCGACCGACGACCGACCGCCCATATCCGCCAGGCAATCATGGCTGGAAAAGATTCAGATGGACGGTCGAAGATACTATTTGAGGTTTACCTGTGCAGTAGGAATTTATCCTGGGCAATACCATTGAGATGTCACCTCAAGTAAATTCACGAAATAACTCACAGCAGAACGAGAGAAAACCCGGCAAAAGCTCGAGCAGCGAATGGCGCGTAAAACATAGCGTCGATGGGTGACGTCTGGGTTGTGCTAGAGCCCGAGTCCCGGATTCAGAGAGTTCGGAAGGCTCACTACAGCTCGCTTGATCAGTTCCGCACTTGACGCGGCTAAGAAAGGACGGTCAGCTGAACTGCGTAGGCAAGAATTATATCACTAGCCTACGACAATTGTGGCGCAAAGCAGTATAAGTGGAGGAACGGTGACGGCGACATGATCCTGCCAAACAATATACAATCGATATATCTGTGTGTGATGATCAGCGGCGTGGGACGCGTTGGGAGGCCTCACAGCTTTTACCAAGAGTAGATCGGTAACCGCCAAAGATAAGTCGAACAGGACGCATTTTATATGGTACGATGTTATACGCAGATTCGAAGAGGCGTAGGTCGAATCCACATTGTTATGAGGAAAAAAGGTCCCGAACAGTTGTGCAAAGGACAAGGACCAGAACTGTCGGAGTCTTTCAAGTCAGTATACGCCAAGTCCGTTTGCTGTCGAGTGGACGTACCACAGTGACGCTGACGATGATGACTGCCATACCGGTTAATACGGCGTACATATTCTTGGAAGCATGTCGAGCACGGCGTCGGAGCATGAGGTAGACGGAGAGGAAAGATACAGCCAGAAAGAGACCTTGAAGTAGAGTCTGAACTGCAAAACTAATGAAATTGATGCGGAGCAGATCGTCCATCATTGTACCTGGGAGAGAAAAGAAGCGTTCATGGCCCTCACCTGGTGCCCTTATATATCGCAGTCGCCGGGAGAAGCATCAGTACACAACATTGCTGTCCGCGCATATAGCACGGCTCATCATCTGATGGGTTGCGGGAACAGTGTTCCGTGTTCGACGGCCCCAACGTTGCAGTGGAGGTGGTAGCGCACTGTGCGTCAGCGGTGCGCAAAGATGGGATTTGAGGAGCCGGTGAGCGCCACGCGATCCACTGGAGAGGACATGCACATGATGCATGATTTTTGCTTTCTCGGGCGCATCGGGACCGAGTACGTACATTGACGCTGGCTGCTTAGTTGATACAGGGACGCGCCTTCTTGGTACTGAGGGACTAGGATGCACCTCCATGGCACTGAAGCATGAACACCCAGTATCGTGACATGAGACGGACCGGATGTCGCCGCCCGTCGCAAGGTGCTGACCTGTAGGCACTTTCGCACAATGTTGACCCATATATCGTCTCGAAGACGGCGGCGCCATGGTATCGAAAGCGCCGCAGTCATCTGTTATGCTTGAATATCTCGTGAGTCGGGATTGAGAATAGCCATGCGATCGACACGTACTATGCTGATCACACTGGGAGACCAGCGGGCCCGTCCGATCGTGTACCCGTAGCTGGCAACTCCATTTCCGCTGAAGAGCGGTTCACCCTCGTCTGCGCCAGCCTGGCACGGGTGCCTTCGCGTGTCGCCTCCTCGACGTCGACGCTTGTCGTGACGTTGGTGCTCGACGTAAGTAACGCGGACGACGGCGTGGTTGGGCTGCTCGCTATCGCCCATTCCAAGGCGCTCGGCCGCGAAGGTGCGCCCTCGCGCGTGACGCCGAGAGCTACACGGACGTTCATCATGACGTATGCAATGGCGGAGAAGACGACATTGCAGTCTGTCAAAAGAAAATAAACGGGGTGGTGCAATAGGTAGATCACTAGAGAAATGATCAGGTAGGTGCTGGATCATGATGCAGCAGAAACGTCATGACAATGTTAGCCGTTTACGACCACAGGAAAATGAACGTCGACGCACAGATATAAGCCAGCGCTCTCGATGAAGATGGCGAAGCTTCGCTTGATTAGAAGTCAGTGGAGACTCATCCCTGTGGCGTACAGGTTCTTACCGAGAGATCAGCACCTCCAACCCGTCCGAGGCATCGACCCGCAGCCCAGATGCGCCAGGATATCATAGCTGCATCACATGGTAAGATGATGCGACAAAGATGACCTCGAGGAGTTACTTACCTGTGCAGTATGCGTTCAAGCTAGAAAGAGCGTTTTCAGACTTGCAATCGTTAGGCCGAACCAGATTAGTATAGCTCACGCTATGAAGAGAACGAAGGCAGCGATTATTGCTGGTGAGGATGGTTCCTCGAAAAATGTGTCCATGCGCGTATCCTGGCTGGCGGTCAGCGGAGTCCCTGAATGATGCCAGAAAAATACGTGCATCTGTCCGTTGGATCAAACCGACGCTGGACGCAGCTTGAAACCGAGGTCATCTTCACTGCGCGGATATATGATCAAGGCAACCTGCCTCCAGCGATGCCCCCACCGAGAAGAAGAAGCGGGGGAACAACGATGATGGGGTGATCCCACCAAACGATGTATAACCGGTATATCTGTGCATTTTCAGCGATTAACCTCCGAGCGGAGTGCTCCTCAGACGCACGAGAAGCAAATCAGTGACTGCCAGCGACATATCAATCAAGGTTAGCTTTGCCGTGAGTTGGCCGTCGCGGAGATCCGAAAGATAGCGCGGCGCATCCTGAGATTTGACAGCCATGTAAAGCTCCGTGAAGGAGATGATCCAATGCTGCATAAGAAATCGAGGTAAGCGCCGATACCTGAGGCAAGCTGAAGGCATACCGCAGTGGCGTTGATGATTAAAATAATAACACCGGCCAAGACGAATTTGTCGACGCGCCGCCTTTGGAACATGAGGTAAATGGAGAAGAGGGATATTGAGAGAAAGACGCCTTGGAGCAGCGACTGAGCAGCGACGCTCGCGAAACCAATTTGAAGCAGGGCATCGTTCACCATGAACGCACACGCAGATTCCGAAGAGAATAGCCAGCGAGAAGCGCACGCTAAGCGCCCGTAGCTGTCTCCCTTATAAGTTGGCGTACGTGGTCCGGCGGTGTCGACTCCGGCACAGCTCTCAAAAGACTGGTTTTCTTTGGTCAGTATAGAAGTGAGCTGCAAGATACCTCCCATGTCGGAACCAAGCCAATTCCGGATAGAGACAGAGATCAGCGCATGACTTCGAACCTATATCAATTGCAGTCAACGTCCTGAAAGCTAAGCGCATGTTGGGCTATGTTGGGCGCCTATCAAACGCGTGCAATACAACTTGGTGACTGAGCAGGAGTAAACCAGCGTCCTGCGCTATCGGGAAAGCGTGTTTTTGAGACAGTGAGCGTCAGGAGCAAGGCGGGTGGTCACCGGGTGACGGGAACCCGGAAGTCACTGTTGATGATATCATGCCATGTTGTGTTGGCTTTGGCCATACAAACAAGTCAGTACAGCGCGTCTCATTGTTCTTTGGGGTTTGGCCAATGTCAGGCGCCGCACAGCGAGGACGTGGCCTGGACTCTCGAGTCTCGACCGTCCAGGATGCGTTGGGTAATGGGTTACTAAGTACCGACTGTGAAGCGACCACGCGAAATTCTCAACCCGTCTCGTCCGTCTCCTCTGTACCGTCCGCAGAGTCTTCCGCTTCCTCGTCTGAGGTTCCATCTTTCAAGGCCACTCGCTGGCCCGCCTCGAACGTCGGCCAATCGTCACCACATTCGGGAAATTCCAGCTCTGCGTCCCGTCTGACTTGCGCAATAAACTCGCATGCCGAAGTGGACGCACTCTCGTGCTCCACATTCTCGGGTGCTCCCGACGCGTCGAGCATGAATGTCTGTCGCATTCCGGGGAACGTGCGACGTGGTGTGATACTATCTTCGTAGATGTGAATCTCGCGGAGTGGCACGCCCAGCTGCGCTCGACGGACCGTCATTTTCCACATGATTGGCAAGATGTGGTTTGGTTCGAAGCCGTACAGATGTACTGCCTGGAGGGCCGGACAGAGGATGGAGTTCGCTCCCACAGCACAGGGGGCTAGCACGTCGCAGATGGAAACGAGATCGTGCGACATGGAGGGGTGCGCTGCCACGACGGTGAGGGTGTGTAGACTGCGCATGGGCGATAGTAGCTGTACCAACTCATCGTCGGTCGCACGAAGGCGGTCGACAAGAAGGATGACCAGCTGCACGTCGGGAACCACAATTCCAGCCAGGCACCTTGTCGCATCTCTGATTTCCCCCACATACATTGTATGGGACCGGATAGCCACATGCATGCGTAATATGTCATGCCCCGCAAGCATCTGTACGGTGTGGACACGTCGACGAAGCGGAGCGAGGGGCGACGACAGAGAAAGCTCGACTCCGCCATTTGCTCCGTGGTCTGCTTTCTCGACCGACTTGCATCGTATATCGCATGAGTCTGATATTTGCAAGAGATCAAGGATGTGCCATGCGTTTCCTCCAAGCTGAAGTTTACGAAGCCGCGACAACGGAATCATGCCGCTATCGACACTGCGAGGCGTAAATATGAGATCGCTGTCCAACACCAGCTTTTCGAGTCGAGGGGAGGATTTGAAAAGTCTCCATAAGGATTTTCGTGCAAGGTGAAGACGAATGGACGTCGCGTAAGTGGCAAGATGAGTAAGATCAGAGAAAACGGCGCCAATCACCCCTACGTCAACGTTTCGCAGCGTCAGCTTGCGCACGGTGGGAAGGGGTTGAGCCAAGAGAGCCGGGGCATGCTTCCAGCCGTGAAAAAAGGTTCCACCATCGCCAGTGGAAAGAGATAGACTGTGCAGACATCGGGGCAGATCGCCGAAGAGGTTGCAGATGAAGAAGCAATCAAGGGGATTGTCCACTGCGAGGTGAAGAACGGCTAGGCGGGCTGAATACCGATGGCAGATATCTTCAAGTACGGACACATCATGAGTCGAGTGTTCCAGGTGGTCACTTGAGAAGAAGATCGTGAGGGGTGCGTTGGCGGACCGGGCCAGGAAAGCGCGTCCCATATCCGGGGAGTCGTTCCGAAGAGGTCGATGGTTGCCCAGAGCGCTGAAAAGTTGATGGCAACGGTCCTCCATCGCGCGCAAACGCGAGTGATGGTCAACCACTGCAGCGACTTGCGATCCGGCCATTTGGGGACGAAATCTTCGTAGTGTGGTTGAGTAAGGAGGAAGATGCGCTCCAGGATCTCCGAGGCAGCCTGTTGATGGGTACGGCGCGTTGAGAGCGTAGTCCAGCGCTGCCATGACACGACGCATTCTCCTCTGATCATGGTAATCTGCAGGCAACGAGTCAGTTCTGTGGTTGAGCCAGACTGTAATATACGCGCCTCGTTGACATCAAGATCCAAGTTTGCTTCTATATGGACATGCGTAAAGCCTCCAGCGTCTCCAATGTTCCGTGGGTATGGTGGACATGATGGCAGGATGCAGGATTTTGAGACACGCATATGAGAGACGGCAGCCCGGCCGATGGACGCATTTGGCGCCACCATTGTTCTTCCTTGTCCACAGCTTTGATGATCGCACGTACTTAACAAAACGCAACTGCACTCCAACCATCGCACTCCCAACCCTCACACTGCAGGTCCGTCACTACGACAGGTTTTGAATTCAGCTGCTTTTTTAGATCGACATGGGAGAGCAGCACCAATTCTTCCTCGTGGCGAAAGTTAAGCCCACGATAGCGGTACAGCTCGATACCGCTGTATGGCGCCCTTAGCGCACAGTGGTACCACGGCTCTATGGCAGTATCTGCCCTCGTAGGTTTATTCGACTCCTCCGCGTGCCCGACAACGCACGAATCGTCCAGGAAGAGCTTCGCGCGATCGCTGGAAAATACGGCTCGCACGGAACGGAATGGCCATCATCCCTGCACGACCATGTCCCTATACACTCTTCCTTGCGAATCTCGCCGTCCATGCCAGCTTTACTCCCGGCGATCGGTAATCTCGATGTCGGGCTCGCACACGGCGGCTATGCACGCTGGCGCGGACATCTGGTCGTACGGCGGCTACTGCACCGTCTTCGACGTCACGCACGCTGAGCAGCCGGCCTATTGCCATCTGACCAGGCGCCGAATGAGGTCGGCACGCCAGTACATTGCGTGGCAGGAGGGGCGCGTCATGGCTAGCGTGATAGCCGCAGGACCAGAAATAGAGGTGGAAGAACCTTTGGACGAGAGTGAGCGGTACTTAGAGCTCTGGCGCCTATATGGACGATGTGCCCATGATCGAGTGGAAGGCGCTTGGGCAATCGTGGCCGCGTTCGTTGCTGCACATGGTGCCGAAGGAGCTGAGGGTGCACAACTGGAAGGACCTGTCTTCGAGGATGATGACGATGACCACGCCACGGAACGGACATTCCATCCCTTGCAAACCTCACCCTTGTCCCTGCTGTCAGCGAGCAGTCGAGACAGGTGATCTCGATGGCATCGCCCTCCTTCTCACCCACGTCGACAAGGCACCGCGCATCAAGGACACCCTCTGTGGAATTTCCCCCTTCCCCGATGCAGGCATCCCGATCGTCGAGGAACTACTCGGCACTTCTGACGAGTCGGGGGCGGCTATTGCTGTTTCCGGCTTGCAGCTCACTGGAGCACAGCTTTGTCGTGTCCTCGGCGACGGCCCCTGGATGTAGTCGACTTATCTGGCAATGCGGCCCTCGACGTCGACGGACTTTGCGACCTCCTCCTCACGTGCATTCCATCCGCCGCCTCGTACTCTTCCGTACGGGGATCTCTTCTGCTGCCCTCCTCGACCTCCTACATCATCGACCCGCCCTGTTTTATCGCGTTACCGAACTCGTCCACCCTGCGCTTCTCGAGTGGCCAGAGAAAGCGCCCCCAATGGGCGTCAGCCTTCTCGATTGAAGCGTTCGCCGCCGGGCTCCCGCTCCCCGGGTGTCGGTGCATCTCTGTGCCGATGCTCTCACCAGCGCCTCTACTGCGCAACATCACGCACTTCATGAAGGCCGTGATGGAGGGTGGAAGCGAGCTCGGTGCAGGCGTAGGCGACGCCGCGCTTGAGGCCGTCTTGTCCGGGGTTCAGGCGAGGACTGGGCATCTCGCAGCGTGTGGTGCACGGCGGCGCCGATGCGCCAGCGGGATTGGCTTGGAACGTTTGACGGCAAATGGAGGCTCGCGGTGTTCTGGACGTCCCAAGTCACTATCAGCGACACGTTGCGAGACATGGGCCTCCTGCGCGGGTCGGACATGGCGAGTCGGGCAGGTCGCACAGTGCTCGCTGCGCTGACGGGCGATGACCCCGACCGCACGACACCGAAGCCTCCCGCGCTGTTCTATGGCTTCCTTCGTGAGCAGCAGAGGAAGGGCTGGCTCGCGTACGACAAGCAATGGGAATTGTTGAATGCGCGACAATTTTTACAGGCATTGAGGGAGGAGACATCACAGCCTGAGGAGCAACAGCATGCGGGGATCCTTGGGTACGGCACCGCACTCTTCAGCTACGGTGTGGCCTTCTCGGCTATGGTGGTCTTCCTCGCGAACGTGTTGGCGAGCGGCCACCGGTGCCGGAAGACATCCAGCAGGAGTTTTTGGACGTTTTCGACCAAGTGGAGCGGAAGGGCGGCGTGATGGGCTCTTTCAGATATGCGAAAATGGCGGTCGAGAGCGCCGCACAGCATGGCTTTAGGCAAGCCTTGGCGAGGGTACACTGATCCGTGAGTGGAGGGGATATAAAGCTGACGACTCAGAACCGGGCAACTGGTGGGTGCGATCCATTCCTTCACCTCGCTTGCTCATTGACTTGGGTCTCTGATCCCATTAGCCGTCAGACACATCTCATCCCAACCTCCTCCTGTCTCCTGCCATCCTCGAAGCTCGCCTTCACGAACCCCAACTTACACCCGACTGCCGTGCGACTCCCGCCCCCAAATCCTAGTATGATCGAAAAATCCTGTTGTTGCCACAGGACGAAACAGCCGCCTCTCACTTTCTTATTTAACCGACCTGCGTTCCTTTCTTTTTCCCATCGGACGTCTCCTTCACCTCACCCATCATACATCTTGCTCTCTGACTAGGCGCGACAACGGCCATGGACGTTCGCTGGGTCATTGGCCTCAGCGCCGCTATTTATCTCATCAAACGATTGTTCTGCTTCAAAAGTCTGTCGTGCGCTTGGCCCTAGGAATATTTACCTCGATCTGACAATTCTCAAGAAGGCTCGCGAGGAGGACACTACGTTCCAGCTGCATTGATCAGTCGCCCAGAAATGGGGAGCGTCTTAGTGGTATTCCACGGCATCTTGGACGACGTACTATGCCTTCGCTGCGCACGAATCGGCCGGGCTCCCAATCCAGATCATCATCCTCCTATTCCGGTGGGCCCACACGCATTCGGCATCCAGCGGACTACCTGCAGCAAATGTAACATTGCATCCTACTGCAATTCACGAGTGCGTCCGCTATCCACCTCTTGTACTCCAAGCTCAATCTCTCGAATCCCAGTGCCGCAAAGCCGACAAGCCAGCGCACAAAAAAGAATGCCAGTCATGGGCTCCGATGGTCTGCAAGAATATCCTTCGCGCGGAGGACGAGTTGACACGGGGGCAGTTCCATGCACACCGTCGCACCGCAGCTCAGACTTGAGCATAAAGCCGAAGATGACGGAGCTCTCGGACGGAAGGGCAAAGGGAAACTTGTCACACGCTCGCGCTAGACGAGATGCTGGTCTGGACTCTGTAGCAACGTTTCTTAGTGCCTTGGTCGCCTCTCAGTGCATACACCCATTGATGATGTCCGAGCGGTGTGCGCAGTCAAAACTTTTGAGATATATAGATATCAAGCTCACTACAACCCTCCCGCACGCGTGAAGGTGGCGTCAATCTGCTTGAGCTGCGGCAACGCGAGCTGGATCTTGCGCCGATAGTTGGCCATGTCGGTCTTCTGGCACGGGTTGCCCTCCAAGTAGAGCGTGTTGAGCGACTCGATGTGCCGTAGTTGTGGTTCCAGGCCGCGGAGGTCCGGGATCTCGTTGTTGCTCATCTGCGTGTGGTCAGCGCGATGGCTGGATGACGAGACGGAACACGACGCACCCAAAGCTCTTCCAGCGACTGCAGGTGCGATAGGTTCTCCAGCTCCTTGATGAAGTTGTTGCCAATGTCGACTGTCGTGATTTTGAGCTGCGAAAGTCAGACTAGTGGTTCAAGCCGCGGATGACGGAACGCACGTTCTTGTCCAGACCCTCGATTTTTAGGATGCCATTGTGGCTGATGTAGAGCTCCTCGAGGTTTTCGAGCTCGTCGAGCCCCTCGAGCTTTGTGATCCTGTTTGATTGGATGGAGAGGATGCGCAGCTTCTTCAGTTTGTCGAGGTTCTCCAGCCGCGAGATCTTGTTCTTCCCTAACCACAGCTCCTTGAGGTTGACGAGGTCATCGATCTGTTCGATTTTCTGGATGCAAATCAGCCACGCGAGGGACGAGGGGGAAGGCGGGACACGCACGCGTATCCGGTTGCCACCGAGCTCTAGGCTGGTGAGGTTCGTGAGGTTCTCGAGGCCAGAGATCTTGGAGATGCGATTCTGCACAAAGTATACGGTGCGCAGAGCGGGGAGATGTTGCAGGGCGTCGGGGACAGTGCGGATGTTGTTGAATGAAAGGTCAAGTACTCTACGCGAGTCAGTACGCATAATGAAACCAAGCAGATCACGCACGTCAGCTTGTCGAGCTTGTCTAGCGCGCGTCCGACGTGTTTGATTTTGTTGTCGTAAAAGTCCAGCTCGTCGAGGTTGGTGAGGGTGTGGAAGACGTCGGGCTCGAGATGCGAGATCTGATTCTGCCGTAGACATAGCTTCTGGAGATAGGGTGCAAAACGTGATAGGCGGAGGGGGGCAAGGTTTGCGATGCGCGAGTGGATAAGCTCAAGTTCCTGGTACAGCGTTAGCAACAGCTGGAGAACAGCGAATATATCACGTACATAGGTCTCGTCCGGATAGTCCTCCAGCAGGTCGATCTCCTCGTCGTCCTGCGCGTCTTCAACGTCGTCCTCCGCCGGCTCCTCGTCGGAATCGGGCTCGTCTTTGCTCTTGGCCGCCACTCGGACGACTTGCGCGGCCCTGCCGGCGTCTCAGCTCAAGCGCGTGCGGACCGAGGGACACGAGCTGACTTAGAGCGGACTGCCGGGGTCTCCGATGGTGCAGAATCCATGTTCTTATGATCTTGTACGGGGTTCGCGTCCATGGTAAGTTGATGATGAGAGTTAAGGACGAGTGTGGATATGACGCTTCAGAACAATGAAAATCGCCCGAAACGGGAAAGTATCAGGTTTCCCACGGTCAGCCGCTCGAAGTTCGTATCTCGACAGTGTCGTCGATAGACGCCAGAAGTAACTCCAAGAAATATACAGTGGTAGTCCACAGCAAGAGCAGAAGTAGTTTCAACAAAACATCAAACTGAGAGTGATTTCTTGCGGACCAGCTCAGACAATTGTTACCCACGACATTTGCGTCCGTGTGCACGGTTGTCCGCCTTCCTGCACTGTAATAAGCGATGTCAGCTCAAGCCCGCAACGCATACTCTGAAAGACATACCTTCTGACCGCAATACGGCGCATTGCATCGCGCGCAGTACGCAGGCTTCCTCCGTCGTTCCACTCCCTTCCGCTTGCAGCGCTGGCACCTAACTTCTTCCACCTCAGGTTCCTGCTCCTCCCATACGTATCCGTCCTCCTCCGCTTCGTCCTCATGTGGTCTGCCCTTTTCGAACACGATGAGCGTGCATTTGCCCGTCCTCGGGTCTATGATGATGTAGCCGTCCGGAGGCGGCGGCGGCGGCCAGAAGCAATTGTAGAGGCGCGCCGGAAGCAGATGCGCGAGAGCATAGTGGATACGCGAAGACACATAACGAGGGGCTGCGGTGGACGATCAGAATCATGGTCGGCGCGAGAGCAAGCGTTCGTAGTAGCGACGAGCATTCAGAACGAGGGAAAGCCGCGGATCGAGTGAGTCGCGCCGCCACGCACCTATCCATCGATTATGGTCCGCGACGATGTACGCGATTTGAGACAGCGCAGCTATTGCACAATACACAGGGCCCAGAAAGACGAGGATGAGGATGAGCGCGCAGATTGTAAGAATGTAAGTGTAGTTCAACGCCATCGAGTCGGGTTGGGTTGGGCAGATTATTGACTACCGTATCGAGTTCAGCTCTCGCAGTGCTGGTGAGGCTTTGTAGCAGTACGGGGTGCGCCAGTCAGCGCTTGGATCCTCAAGCGGTCAACGTGAAGGTCGTAGGCAAGTTGCAACGAAGATCCACGAGTTGATCGCTGTAGTGACGGAAGCTTATTTTTTCTCCAAGCGTCGAAGGCGTTGGAAGACAACGGAATCATGCATCGCGTTTGGGACCCGTTGAGACGCAAAGGACAGTCGAAGTTGACTTGAACGGAGGGACGTCGACGAAGGAACAAACTGCAACCAGAGTGACGGATATTTTATGGCGATCAGACATAGTCAACGCGGACAAACAAAGAACAACATGTACGCATAACGTTGCCACCCAAGAGATACAAGCGATACATCTCACATACTCCGCCTCTGCTCCTGGTTCATGTGCAAGTTGAAACTCATCTCGTGATATTTCGCCAGATCCAGCAACCCGCTCCGGCGCCCCGCCTCATCGAACACAGCCAAAAACTCGCGCTCGATATCCTCGGGCAGCGCCGGTAGACCCTCCTCTTCGGGCAGCGCCGTTCGACCCTCGCCCTGGCGCGTGGTCCCAAAGAAACCTCCGGCATAGGAGAGCAGTCCGGTAAATGGCGCCTGCAGCCCGCCGAGGACGGCTCATCCTCCCCCGCCTTCGACTCCTTCTTCTCCTTCGCCAATTCGTCATTAGCCTCCCTCACCAGCTCGCGCAAGAAGCCCCGTGCATCCAGCATCTCCCACCGCCGCCCCTTCGCCAACCAGCCATCGCGATTGGTCTCATGAATAAAGCCATACATCGGGGCGAAGTTGGGGGGCGGAGGGGGAGCGCCGCCGCCCAGCAGCGAGTGGATCAGCGCCTGCCCCGGGCGGTCCCCACACCCGCGCCGTTGACCATGATAGCGGCCCCGCCTAGCGCGCTCCTTCTCTCATACGGCGACGACCAGTGCAGCGCGAGCGTCCACCCGTCTGCGGTACTCCCCTAGCCGGCATCGGCGTGCACCAAACGCTGCGGCTGTCCCAGTCACCACCCGCGCCTCCCGTGATAGCGGCCTCGAGCACGGCGTCGCCCGCACCCGGCCGCACTCGCTGCCCTTCTCCATGACCGCGCGCATGAAGCGCGTGAGGCCACGCAGCAGCGGCGCAGGCGACAGCATGGGGATCTTCACGCCGCCGAACCCGGCATCGCCATCCAGGCGTGACCGCCTCGATGGCGAACGCCGTGGTCCACTCTTTGGGCGTCTTGAATGGCCAGGAGAGGAGTGCGGGGTGCACGAGCTCGGAGATGCGGTAGAAGAGGGCGGGTTTGGTGTGCAAAAGGGCAAGAAGGGCGTCAGAGGGAACACCGGTGCGGAAGAGGACGAGGCGGCGGATGGAGGGGACGCGTACGAGGAGGTCGCGCAGGCCGTCTACGTCGAGCGTGGCGTTGCCGGACAGGTCCAGCACGTCCACTGGCTTGCCATCTAGGAGTCGCGCGACCTGAGGACCCGTAAGCTGCATGCCCACGAGCTCGGTGGCTGCGTCCGAGTGCAGTGTGCGACCAGCTCTTGGAGGACTGGGATGCCCGTGTCAGGAAAGGGAGAGATCTCGCGGAGCGCGTCGCGGATGCGGGGCAGTTTGTCGGGTTGATCAAGCAGGGGAGCTATACCGCTCAAGTCCCCCGCCTCGACTACCTGTCGCACGGATGGGCCGATTGTGAGATCGGTGAGAGATGGGATGGCGGTTTCCGACGCTGCGTTGTCATCCTCCGCACCATATCCTCCGATCCTGCACTAGCATCCTCGGGCACCAATGGTGCCAGTGACTGCGGCCACGCCTGTGAAAGCGCTTCCGGTTCAATCATCGGAACGTCGTCCCTGAACGTCGCCAGCTCCCGAAAGTATCGCATGTCCTCGTCGAAATTCTCATCCTCTTCAATCTCAGGTCCGGCAGCTATGATTCTAGCGATGACCCGTCCTCCAGCGACCCGATATACTCGCGCGCCGACATCAGCGATGGCCTCTAAGATGACAGTACGTCGGGCGCCCCGCATCCGTCACATCGAACACCGTGCAGGAGTGGCCGTGCGACCAGACGCCAGACCCGCATGCACGGCCGCCCTGTGCGACCCCGAGATTGAGATGTGCAAGTCCCAGGCGTGAAGCTGGCATGTACAGCGAGATTCGCGAGGAAGAGGGTGTAGGGGCATGGACGGGCGGGGATGACGGGCTCTGTGGCTCCATGCGCGCCGTAATTGCCTGCGATCGCGCGGAGCTCCTCCTGCACGATCTGCGCGTTGTCAGGGACGCGGAGGAGCTGAATGAGCCTGCGAGCGGCCGACACCGGCATGGAGCCGTGATACCATTGGGCGTTGAGGGCGCCTATGCAGCGGTACTGGGCTTTGCCTCCGCCGTGCGGCTCGATCCTGGCGATGAGGAAGAATTGGTGTGATTCTCCCATGACTGGCAAGCCTTTAGAGAGACGTAGACAATCCTAGCGTCGGATCTTTTCGCTGAACAGATGTCAAAGGGGGAGACGAGACGGTGAGAATTGGGTGAGAGTGGGGGACTGGTTTCTGATGGCCTTGCTATGTCCGCCATCATGCTTCGGGGTGGGAATTCGAACTTCAAATTGAAGAAAGCAGGAGGAGCATTCAGGTTGTAGGCTCGATGCCCATGGTCTGGTAGCAAAGGGCATCGTCGTGGTTCAAGACAAGTTGCATCCGGGTTCTCCGCGGAGTTCAGGCTGCTCCGTACGCTGCGGCCCGGTCTCCGGATGGGCGTGTTCCTCGCGTGTCCCCGCGCGTTGTTCTCATCCATCATGGCTGCTGTACCGCAAGAGCACTTGGATGCACTGGAAACGCTTCGGTCGTCGATCTTGGAAGCAAGTCATGACCTTCGTCTCGGTCAGGTGCGTCTCGCTATCCGTCGACCTCACCGGAAAGCTCACTGATTTTTTCTTTGCAGATTCACCTCATGGAGCGCCAGACGCGTCGCGTTTTTGCAGCGCTGAAGTACGCTCGGAATTTGCACGTTGCTGTCAACAGACTGCCGTCGGAGATCCTCGAGCGCATCTTCCTGCTCGTACGGCCGCACTACGACGATTTCGTTCCTCGATGGCCAGACCGCAAGTCGCTGCAGTGGACTGCCATTGAGGGCGTTTGCACACGATGGAGGAATATCGCAAGGAACCTTCCCTCCCTTTGGACGATTATCGACCTTTGCCGGGATGACCCTGCGCATGTCGGACGCGCCTTCCTCGCCCGGTCCGTCGATGCGCCTCTCACGGTCTTCTTCGCGAGTCTTAACCTCGAAGACTCGGAGAACGACATATACGTTCTTGAAGAGATCCTTCTCGCTCACGCACATCGTGTGGAAGCCCTTCACATCGCCGTCAACAGCGACGACGACCTGCATGCTGTTTGCGTTCTCTTCCGCCATACGCTCCCCCACCTTCGCAGTCTGTCCATGTTCTTCCGCGACCATCACAATTATCGTTCTACAGAATGGGCGGACGGCCTGGCCAGCCTTGACGGGATGCTCCCTTCCGTTCGCAAGCTTGCCGTACAGCGCTGCCCCATCTGGCAATTCTGCACCTTTTCTGGCCTTACTCATCTCGCGCTATGTGGCTCCAATACGAGCACGTACCGCGAAAAATACAAAGCGAAGACTCTCAGGCAGCTCTTGGATTGCTCTCCCAGCCTCGTAGAGCTGATTTTGGACGAATATGCCTCCGATCGTGGCCTATCTGGTGACTGCGCTATCTCCCTACCACGCCTGCGCACGCTTCAGGCCGCATGGGATTTGGACAAGGAACAAGGTTGCCTACAGTTCCTCGGCATACCAGAAACTTGTAAGTTTACGCCTCATTTCGGCATAGAAGGATTTGCGACATCCGCGCCAGGCTCTCCCTTAAACCTTCACATCCTAGTCCAGTCCACTGCTGCGGCACATATCAACCTTAGCAGACAGATAGGGTCGGTTTTGAAGCTCAAGAAAATTAACGCAAAAATCAATGGTAAATTTAATATTTCAATGGCCTGTCGCGTTGTTCGCGGCGGTGCATGATTGTGACGAAGTCGGTTAGGTTCAGTTCAAGGGCGGTCGTGACGTGTGACATGACTACGGTCGAAATGCTACAGTAGTCCACTGCTGCGGCACATACATACCGTCCAGATATCCCCAGATCTCACTCAAACACGCCGCATATCCATCCATCCCGGGACTTTCTTCATATCCGGGATCCAAGACTTTGCGCATCTCGCGGGCATCGTGGATCCCGCTGTGCAACTGGTCATCTGCGACACCTATCACATAACAGATGAAGATGGCTGGATCAGTCTACTCTCTACTATGCCCAGGATTCGCTCGCTCGTGGTGCTGAGTTATGAACTCAGCTATTGGGATATCGAAACCCTCTTCGCCGCGCTCTGCAGTCCAGCGGGCGCCAACCTTTGCACAGCGCTAGAAAGCCTTCATCTCCGTGGCTTCCAGGACAATTGTTTCTGAACATATGGGAGTTGGTCGGCCATCGCGCGCGTGCGGGTGTCCCGCTCCGCGAGCTCGCGAGCTGCGCCTGCACGGCCAGCGTCCACATGCATACCGCCAAATCATCACCCTCGACGCGCACGGGGCGCCCGTGAATGTTGTCCGAGAGAAGGAGACGACGTTCTGCGAGGACCTCATCGCGCAGATCGTGCGGGACGCCGAGCCAGACATTCCGGACGACACAAAACTGTGGGCACAAGTGGAGAAGGGGCCTCGAATACACCTGCGTCAGACGCTGCCGCATCATTCCTCGGAGTCGGATTCGCATCATTCCACAGAGTCGGAAGGCTCAGAGACTAGCTACTAGTAGTCATGTAGGAGGTATGGTAGCTACGTGTTCGCTGGCCAGGTTCAAGCCCATTATGCCTGTTCCAACGGCTGCAGTTACCAGGAAACGAGCTATGCATACAACGAGATGCGGGCAAGGCCGGCTGACTTTTTGCAATGAAGGACAACCGCAGAGTTTGTTGACCGTTCAGCCTGAGCGCGCGAACGTGACAACACGTAGCACGTGTAAGTCACGTGCGACTTGACGGCGTGACAGTCTGAGTCAAATGGGAGCGCGCTGAGCGCTCGCGTTCTATACTCCAAACCGCAACCAGTCAACGTTTCAACGTTATACCTCTCGCATGCTCCATCCCTCAGTCTACAAGGCGATGGTGGAAAGCATCGATGCAGAAGCAGCGCCCCCGATACCCAACCCGATACCCGTCGCCAAATGTCCCGGATTCCTCGAGGTGCGTACCAAGCAGTTCTACCCTTGAACCAACGAAACTCACCCAAACCCCACAGTCCCTCAACCCCTCGCACGCGGAGATTCCCGACCTCCCAGAAGACCTAGAGTCGTTCGACCTCCACTGGAACTACGGCTGGCCCGTATCCATGAAGGACGTCCGCGCCCTCATCGAGACGCATAGCCCCAACGACCTGCAGTTTTTCGAGCCCGGCCCCGTCGTCCTGCTCGCCGCCGTAGACGCGCACGCCACCAAGGTCTCCGGCTGCCAAGGCGTGCGCCACGTCCTCGTCGAGCCGACCGAGGCGGCGAACTGGCCAACCGGCGTGGTGACGGAGAAGGGAGGACCCTCCGTCTCGTTTTTCGTCGTCGTTTCGACGACGAATGATACCATGTTCCAATCCCGCCCTTCGAAGGAGCATATGGAGAAGCTGACGAAGTTCTTTGGGAAGGAGCCGTGTTGGATGAAAGACTGATTAGATAGCATGGTCGCTGTACTTATAAAGATGCGTATTCCACATGGCAATCCGTTTTGGATGTTCGACATTGGGAAGCAAGCGTTGGAACGTCAATGACCAGTGTACTTGAGCTGATTGCATGCAGAAGCAGAATACAAAGGAGAGACAGACAGGAAATATATGGTACATGTCTATTGATACATCGACTTGCTGTCCACAAGACCCGCTCCGATTACGGCTTGCGCAAGTCGGCGAAGCGCGCTGCGAAAGCACGCTTTACAAACTCCTGCAGAGGACGAACATCAGTGAGTCCACTGCCAACTTCACAGATTGGAGTCCGTACCTCGTCGAATGTCTTCTTGAAGCTCTCACGAGCCTTCAGGTTGGCGTAGTACTCCCGCCAGCGCGCAAACCGTGGCTCCGTCACGATCGTCTTCCATGCCTTCGGACCCTCGCCCTGAGCGTACGCGCCGATATCCTCGCGGAACGTCACTTCCATCCTAGCGAAGAACGGCACCGCAGCCACATCCGCGATCGTGAACTCATCGCCGACGGCATATTTGCCCGTCGCCGGTAGGAGCGCCTGCAGGCTTTCGATGGCCTCGAAGATCTTGTCACAGCTCTCGCCGCGCGCGCAGGCGCCGAACCAGGCTGGGTTGAAGCGGCTGCCGACGGCCTCGACAAAGTAGCGCGCTTTGGCGCGGAGGACGGGGTCGGTGGGGAGGAGCGGGTGGTTGGGGGCGAGGTCGTTGAAGAAGTCGACGAGGACGAGGGACTCGGCGATCTTCTCAGAGTCAGGGGAGGGCGCCTCGGGAGGGTGATCGGCGCCGCCGTAGGTGATGGCGGGGACCTGAAGAGCCATTAGAAGGAGCGGTGGCGCGATCATCGTGTGCACGCACTTGCAATCTTGGGTTCACTTTCGGGTACCACTCGGGCTTGTTCTTGAGGTCGATCTCGACTCTCTTGAACGGGAGCCCGGTCTCCGCCAGCGCGATCTCTGCCTGTTCAATCGTCAGTCCACAACCCGTGCATATGAACGCCCTCGCGTACACGCTGCGCGTACGGGCAGATCTGTATTTCGTCAGCATATATCCGCCATGAGAGATCATAGAGGCAACGCACCTTGGCAGTGTATAAGGTGATTTGGGCGGCCATGATGGTGGATGCAGGAAGTATCGAATGAGCAGCCGAACGTCGCCCGCGCCTTTTATATGGCTGCGATGACGAACTATGTCCGATGACGAACGCTAGGTCAGAATATAAGTAGAAGGCTGATTAATAAGGACAAATAGCGCACCTGAGTAAGCAGACTGAGATAGGCTGCTGCCCCTCAGATGACTCCGGTCGCTGGCAGCCAATATGTGCAGGAGGATCTCATGAAAGGACAAAGGAAAAGCGTGGTTCTTTAGTAGAGGTCCTCGAGTCACTGAGAACTAAGCTTGAAGAGCAGTAAACGGTCCGGTACAGACTATCCTGGTCCAAGAAAGCCTGATGAGAACAAGGGAGGTGACCGTGACTCGCATTTCGCGAGCATTCAATTGATGCAGACCAGTCGTGCGCGTGATCATGAGTGCAGGAAGGAAGGAAGAAGGAACAGCAGTGCGACTCCGAGCGCGGTGTCGACGCGTGACAGATGGTTATCACTGATCACAAAGAGCCGCGAGTTGCTTGCCACTGAATGGATTGTAGACCCAGTGGACAACAGAGAAAGGGTCATCGAATAGCAGCCGGACCGAGAAAGCACATTACAACACATATCTGAACTCCTTATTCTCCTGGTCGGTTTTGTCCAACAGCCCCGCCTTCGCACCTTGGAACGTCAGGTCCGTCGAGCTTGACACCTTACCGTACTTCGTGTCTCGGTGGACGTTGTATCGCGCCATGTATATGCGCATGAAGATGCCGATGGCGAACTGTGCA
Source organism: Schizophyllum amplum (assembly GCA_007026445.1). NCBI lineage: Eukaryota > Fungi > Basidiomycota > Agaricomycetes > Agaricales > Schizophyllaceae > Schizophyllum > Schizophyllum amplum. The sequence continues at coordinate 174,087 of VDMD01000027.1, read as the reverse complement.
CAGACTAGGGAATGCGCATAAGTGTCCAAGATCGTATGGATCAACGACGATTCAACGTACACATGCACAAGATGATGGTGAGCGCCTTGCTGTATCGTGGCGCATCACTGTCCGGGAACATGAAAGGACCTGCATAAAGTCGTCAGCAGCCATGTCGATTCACGAACAGAAGCTGAACGTACCCGATATGTTACCAGCCGCGTTGAAGCACATAAGAAGTGCGTAAACCACAGCACGCTTAGTGTGGCCAGCAAAGTTTTGGCCGAGGACGGTAAGAGTGAACGGCCATGTCACAGCGTAGCTGTACAAGAGGTCAGCAGCCTGCGCAGTAAAGGCCGGAGCGTGACTGGCCTGTTGATGAGCCAGTACGCGACAACGCGTCCCCACTTGCTGTAGTTACCATTCTCGGTAGCGTAGACCGTAGCGATACCTGGAAAACGCATCAGTACATCCCTATGCCCCAAATAGTAAGCACGCTCACCAGCGATCGCAGGGATGAGCGGCAAGCTCAGGCCGAGGGTGCGCAAGTTGCCGTACTTGATGGAAAGCAATCTTTCGAATGATGAGCACCACAGTCGCACAGGAAGCTGAAAGGCGGACTCACGACCAGACAATCATGCTACCGGCAGAGACGATACTTTGCGGCATACCAACGAGCAAGGTCTGGAAGGTGGTGAAGCCGAAGCCTTTGATCACGAGCTGGTTGAAGCTGGTCAAACCACCGTTCGGCACCTGTAGGGCGTCAGTGACGTGCCTATGGTTAAATTGACAACAAAGAACGCGCCATGGCGATGAAGCAGTAGATCCAGATAGTCCAAGCCATAGGGTCCAGGAAGGCGTGCTTGATCTGGTAGTTCTGCCCTACAGAGATTGTCAGGCCTCGTGCGCGCACCATTATACAAGGTTGACTCACAGGTATGGCCCTTCGTGCCAGTCATGTTCTCCGCGACGCGGCGGACGGCAATGACCTTCTGCTCGTCGGTGAGGAACCTCGCCTTGTTGGGCACCTCAGGCATAAACAGCCAACCAATACCCGTGAGCACCGACAGCAGGCCGAGGACCAGGAAGATGTACGCCCATGACTCGATGTTCGTGCCGGTGATGTGGCCCACTGCACTACAGCATGAGCAGCTGATGTGCTGACGAGAGGAGACGACTTACAGCCGTACGATGCAAGCGTGAAGATGATGTAGAACGACCCTTGCATGGCGCCCCAGATGAGCGAGCGGAAGACCTGCTCTTTCCGCGTGTACCAGACCGAGGTGTAGTTGACGAACGTCGGGACGATGGGCGCCTCCGCGATACCTGCAACCATCGTGATGAGTATCGCGAAAGGGACGCGACGATAGCATAACTCACCGAGAAGGAAGCGGACAGCCAGTATAGCGCCATACGATTTGCAGCCAATATGGGCAATCATGAGCGCGCCCCAGGCAATAGTAGCGCATGCGATGAGCTTTGCAGTGGGGAAGCGCGCGTTCAGCCAGGCTGCCGGGTACTGACCGCCGAGGTAGCCGCTGAAGAATAAGTCAGACCACGGAAGAAGGAAATGTGTGTCAACCGGACGCACAAGTCTAATAACGCTGTAAGTATTCAAGATCGTACTCAAAGAACCATTACGCACAAAAGATCGAGCTTGCCCACGAGTAGTCTTGCCCTTGCAACTTCAAGTCCTCGCGGAAGCCGAACAGCACCGCCCAGCTCATCGCCGTCTTGTCCACATAACACAATCCATACAGCACACACACTGTAGGTCTCGGTCAGCGTCTCCTTCCAACATTCCAGACGCAGGTAAAGCTCACTCAACGGCAACAACCGCCAGTCCAGCATCCGCGCAATCTTCCTGCTCTCCTCCTCGTCCACGGGTACCGTATCCGCCGTCTGCACATAAGTTTGGTAGCCCTCATCTGCGTGCGCCAGCTCCGAGCCCTTCAGCTCGTCGACCGTCGGGGACGCAGGGTAGTCGTACTTCTCGGGATCAGGCGTGGTCGACATCCTCGAACCGTTCGTCGTGGGGCGTAATCGTGATGGTGGGGGCGTGCCGCAGACGCACCAGATCAGCGCGAAGGGCGCTTATAAGGGAGAACGGTGCATCCCCGCCTGATCTACGCAAAGCGCGTAGGCAACTGCTCCGACTGCTCTCAGAGATAAGGACGCCGCCGTCCATCGTGATAGTAAGTACAGACCATATCGGACAAGCAGCACAGATAGTCAACTGAACGAGTAAACCGAGTCTGATCAGCCGGGTGGACTCTCCGGCGGCAGGCAACGGACTCACTGCAAAAAACAGCATCTTCCTTCCCTTGACCTATTGAAAGGCTGCTATTGCGACCAGCGGTCCCGGAATGGTAGTCCTTGTGATGATAACTTTGTGATCCGACGATCCCGCTCCCATGTCGATAAGGTCGGTGAGCCACACGTCGGGGCGTCGGTTTGATCCCGACAGAATTGCAGCTCGCCCGTCCTCCCTTCGTCTCTTACACTACTCCACTCCCCCATGCAGCTCGTATTTCCCGAGATCGACGAGGCCGAGTGCCTGCGGACGCTGCAGGACATCGTCAGGATCAAGTCCTACTCGCAAACGCAGGGCGAGATCGACGTCACGAATCATGTTGCGGCGGTCATGAAGACGATGGGAATCGACGGCGGGGTCTATCCCTTCGACGATGGCGCACGACAGAATGCGATCGGGAGGTGGAAGGGAAGCGGCGGCGGCAAGACATTGCTGTTCAATGGGTGCGTGGTGCGCGTGAGGGGCGCGTACTGCGGGGACTGCCCAGTTGAAACACAGGTATTGACGCGCTTTCCAGGCATATGGACACGAACCCGGTCGGGGAAGGGTGGACGGTCGATCCGTGGGGCGGGATCGTGAAGGATGACGACTGCATATACGGTATCGGTGTCTCGAACATGAAGTCGGGATGTGCGGCGTACCTGTGCGCGGTGCAGACGCTCTTGAAGGCGGGCTGGAAGTTGAAGGGCGACGTGATCCGTGCGTGACTGCGTTCTCTCGCGCGCTCTCTCGCTGATCAACACGCCAGTGACATTCGTCGTGGGCGAACTGCAGGGCGGCCCAGGAACAGTCGCGGCCATTGAGCAAGGTCACTGCGACGCCGACTACTTCGTCAATTGCGAACCCAGCGACGTGCGCGCCATCACGATGCACGCGGAAAGCGAGATCTTCGAGATTGCGCTGACTGGTGTGACGCGACAGTGAGCTTTCGAGTACGCGGGCGGGTCAATGCAGCTCACCCCTTGGCGCGCAGCATGAGCAAGCGAGAGGAAGCCACGGACGTCATCCTCGCCGCCTCTGATCTCGTTCCCCGCCTAACCAAACTCACATTCCCCAACGCTCCCTCCCCTGTGCACGCCAGCATCAACCGCTGCCATGTTGGTGTCATCCGCGCCGGTCTAGGGAAGGAGATGGCGGAATGGCGACCGCCTCAGTCGCCGATACGCCGTCATCAAGGCGCTGCGTGCGTGCTCCTCGATCGCATGCGTCCCCATAGCCCTGATCGCCTCCAGCCGCATCGCGCCCGGCCAGACTGGCGCAGATGTCCGCACGGCGCTCACCGCGGCCTGTGAGGCCACGGTCGCCCGTTCCCGGAGTTGAAATACGAGATCATCCCCGTCGAAGCGCACGGCATGCCGTCCTTCGAAGTCAGTCGCGAGTCGAGGATCGTGCGGTCGTTGAATGCATCCTACGAGGCTGTCCGGGGAGTCCCTCAACCTACAGGAGCGATCAAGCCTATCTGCTTCTACGGCTCGGACGCCGGGCACCTGTATCGCAAGTTGGGCATGGAGGGGATAGTTTGCGGTCCGGGAGGGAAGTTCAACACGATGCCGGTGAGTGATTAGCTTGTCGCCTAGGGTATGCTGACGGCTAGTAGGACGAGAGGGTGGAGTTGAAGGATTATTATGACTGTATCCGGATATTCGTGCGCCTAATTGTCGATATCTGCGGCGTCGGTGAGGTTCCCGATGACCAGCGACGTCGATGATGCCTACTTTCGACGCTGAACCTGCTTGCTGAATGTTGAAGACCGCATACTAAGTCCAGTAACGTGTCTCGCAGCCAGAGTCTAAGGACGTCGACATTCAGCGCTCAGCCGTGCTGCAGAAACCAGCTCGTCAGAGAGATGAGCTTTGTTATGCGAGTGCAGATTCGGAGGAGTGGGGAAGGTGGGCAGTCGAAGGTGCTCACTTGGTGACGCGAAGGCGGTGCGTCGTCCGCCGTTGCTCCTCTCGATATGTACTGCATAACCGCTCGTTCGCCTGTCCCGAGAGCCCTTCCTCTGTGGAGCGCTCCCAGTAGCATTCCGATCCCGATGTGTTGCGAGTAGCTAGCACACGATTTGCTAAGCGTATACCGACACGGGCAGGCATCCTGAAGCGCCCCGGCTCCCAGCCGGCTTCTTGCGTGTTGTCGGCCAAGCGCGTGGCAATGCTAAACATCCTTGAAATCATTGACCAAAGTTCAACGCACAACAAGCAAGATCTCTGAGTTTTTCTCGAAGTCGAAGTTTGGTCGAAGTTCAAGGGGTCCTGGTCAAGCTTCAAGCAGTGACCAGTCTGCGTGACCGGTACGGAAGTACCGAGCACGTGGCAATTGATCAGATCAACGACTTGAACAGTGACAATGACAATGAACAATGAAACCTCGGCACACCGTACCCGCTACTGCTTGGACGATATCTGTCATATCTTAGCAATACGGCAGGCTTCATCCGAGCCGCGGGAGGCTTCAAGACGCGTATGTGCCGCTATTCTTGCGCCCCTATCCCAGTGGACTCTCAATATGGCGTGCCATCGCGGGGCGGCGCGGGGGTATATAAGGACCTTGCTTGTTGTCTTTGCCCAGTCCCTATCCCCATCTTCCATCCCTCTCGCGTCAATCATGACTCCCCAGATCACCTTGTATGCCGCCAAGGTGCGTAGCCCTTACCTTCGCGTCCGACATGTACTAATAGCCGTTGCAGATCTGCCCGTACGCCCACCGTGTACATTATATTACTCGCCTATTGTTGGACAGTTGACTGATGCCCGCTAAGGCAGAAATTGCGCTGGCGGAGACGGGGCTTCCTTTCAAGAGAGTAGAGATCGACCTCAAGAACAAGCCCGAGTGGTACCCGAAGGTGAACCCTTGGGGCAGGTCGTCTACGCTATCCCAATGTCCCCCCTCTGACGTTACCCGTACAGGTCCCCGCCATCACCTATGGCGGCGCCGAACACCCTCCCGAGGCGCCTCCCCTGACTCAGAGAAGCTCGCCGAATCCCTCGTCCTCGTCAACTTCTTCAACGACCTCGCCCCACCCACCCGCTCCTCCCCACCGACCCCGTCCTCAGCGCCAAGGCCCGCTACTTCGTCGAGGCGGTCGGCAGCCGCTTTGCTCCCCCATGGTACGCTTCGTATGGTCGCGGCGAACCGCTGGACAAGCTCCTCGACGGCATCGAGAGCCTACAGGCGCTGCTGCCGGCGACGAGCAAGTTCGCTGTCGGGGACCAGTACACCATCGCGGATATTGTGGCAACGCCGTTCTTCGCGCGTCTGGAGGTGGCGTTGACGAACGACTTCGGGGCTTATGCGCCGGGCGAAGGTCCGAAGGCGTGGAAGACGTTGACGACGGAGCCGCGCTTCGCTCGCTGGCTGGAATACTACAAGAATTTGACGGCTCGCGAGAGCTTCAAGAAGACGTTCGACGAGGTTCGTGTCTTCAATGCAAAGGCAGCAGTGCGTGTCCTAACTTGAGTCTGCAGGAGGCAATCAAGCGCGCATACGTGGCCCCTGCTTCGCGCAAGTAGGATTCGAGATGATACAATCAGTGTACTTCGTAGTGAGAGATTCAGATAGGACATGTGATGGAATTCAGACGAGGTCTGTAACAGTCCGTCAGCGCACTACGCCACGATGATTCGACAAGTAACGCACCTACTAAGGGGCCCGAGACGTGGGGAAGAGGCGGCGCATCGCGGCGCGTGAGCCGATGGGCAGGGAGACCGATGAATGATATTCCATCGGGTCAGTGGTGCGTTGACGCTTTCGCAACGGCGCGTTCGTGCGCACCCACGTATCGCGCGTACAATCAGCCGACTTCTGCGCCGCAAGTCGTCCACCAGCTGCACAACGTCGCTGCCGATGTTCTTGCGCTTCAACCCACGGAACAAAACTCTCGTCTTCTCTGGGTGAAGACGCGTCTGCTCCTCAATAGTGTCAGCGGCCTCTCGAAGTTTGCGTGCGAGATTGCGCGCATACTCTTCGAGCTATCTCTGATTGTGAGCAAACGAGGTAGCGCGCGATATCCCCACGCACCGCTTGCTCGTCCTCGTCGCCGCTCGCGCCTCTCTCGTCCTCGGGCATGAAGGGCTCTATGTCAACGGTGTCCGGGCAGAGGAGGAACTGCCCTGGCGCGCTATCCCGCTCTGGTGGCCGTTGACGCGTCTCGTCACAGTCGATCACGTACCGTCACGTTCAATTGTCGCGTTCGTCACGCATGCATCAGATTCTGCCTCCGCCCGCCTCTGCATCGCGCTGCTCAGTTCTTGAGCCTCACTGCTCATAAACAGTCCTTGTGCTGCTGAATCTCTCTCATTACCTCTTGATCCTGTGCTTCGTCAGACAATGCTTGATCAACTGGATGTTCCCATCCTCGTCCTGCTCTTTCTCTGGGCCCTCTATCACGTTCTGAAAGCACCAGGTTAGCCTTGGTTCTCTGGACGGCGGATGCTCGAGGATTGAGCTGCATATCGCTCAAATAGATGAAGGATATACTGGCCGAGCTTCCGACCAGCTGCCCATCAAACCCATACTCAAGGTCAAGAGGAATCTCCCGCACGATGTCCCCTTGATTTCGTTCGCTCGTGACGGCATCCTCGCCTCGTTGGTTGTAGGGGAGAAAACAGACTCCGTGACAGCCCTTGTTCTCGAGGGCCAGGCGTCCGAGGAGGCTGCCTGGCATGCGCCGCGCCGGCAAACCAGCGCCAAGCTCCAAGCGCACGCAGACCTGCGAGCACTGTTTGGTTGCGCCTACTGCCGCTCGTCGGTGCGTCCGTTGTGCGTTGTCTATTGATGCTGAAATTTGACTAGCTCCCAGTGCCGGAGATCCGACAAGCGATTCATGTCAGCAGCGGCGAGTGTGGGACGTGGGCGGCCACGCAGAGGAAAACAGCGAAATATGCGCGGCGCGTAGGCTCTATAGAGGCATGGTGGGGTCAGCGCTGGCATTCTGTCTTTGGTTATCAGTGATATAGTATGTGGCATCACCAGACTTCCGTGCTGTCATTAGAGGCAAAAGCATGTCGCGCGAGCGGCGTGCGTCGACGGCCGGCGTCGATCCCAGTTACCGCGTGCGTTCTGTAGGTCATTTGTGAGTCCCTAACCATCTGTCTGTCGAGAGCCTGATAACTTAATCTTCACCAGACCCCTCGCGTATGTACCAAATGTGTCAGTGCGGCACCTTGATTTATTCGGGTGGGAGTCCCTTCACCACAGTTCGCCCTCTTCTCCCTTCTCGCATGACTAGCGTAGGGGGTCGACTGCATTGCCAGCGAATCAACAGCCTTTCTCCTGCTCGTCATTTGCAGACTATGCAAGTCTCCCCGTCGCCTCTGTTTGTGCTCGCTGTCTAACGCGCGATATCCCAGACAATTCACACCGACATGAAGCGCGCATTTGGCCACGTTGTATGTCCCCCGACTTCTGCTCGTTATGGCGATCCGACTCCTGCTCGTTACCGTGCTCCGACTCCTGCTCGTCACCATGTCCCGACTCCTGCCCGTTACATGACCCGACCCCGGCTCGTTGCCCGACTTCCACTTTTGTGGCACACGCATTCGGCTCGTTTCCTTTGCTCCTTCGATATTTCACTTGCCCTATGCCTTTCATGCTACAACTACATATCTTACAATGGTTCGTGCCTACAGTTCCATTGATGATCTTGTCTTGACTACCTACTGGTTGCGAGCGAAACGAACTGCGAACGAACGCTTGACAGCGTCCTGCAAAGTCGCGTCAGAATACGGACCGTCCCCTTCACATACGAACACGTACCTCATCGAAGGTCTTCTTGAAGCTCTCGCGAGCCTTCAAGTTCGCGTAGTACTCCCGCCAGCGCGCAAACCGCGGCTCAGTCGTCAGCGTCTTCCACGCCTTCGGACCTTCGCCCTGCGCGAATGCCCCAAAGTCATCACGCAGCGCGACCTCCAGCCGAGCAAAGAACGGCGTGGCCGCGACGTCCGCGATGGTGTACTCGTCGCCGATCGCGTACTTGCTCGTCGCCGGCAGCAGCGCCTGCAGGCTCTCGAGCCCGTCGAAGAGCTTGTCGAAGGGCTCGCCGCGCATGTACGAGGCGTACCAGGCCGGGGTGAAGCGGCTGCCGATAGCTTCGACGAAGTAGCGCGCTTTGGCGCGGCGGACAGGGTCAGTGGGGAGGAGAGGATGGTTGGGGGCGAGATCGTTGAAGAAGTCGACAAGGACAAGGGACTCAGCAATCTTCTCTGCTTCGGGGGAGGGCTTCTCAGGCGGGTGGTCGGGGCCACCGTAGGTGATGGCTGGGACCTGTAGGGGTGCTGTTAGAGATGGCGAAGATGATCATCGTGCCCACGCACCTGGCCCCTGGGGTTCACGTTCGGGTACCACTCCGGCTTGTTCTTGAGGTCGATCTCAACCCTCTTGAATGGAATTCCGGTCTCCGCCAGTGCGATCTCTGCCTGGGCGGAAATCAGTCAACCGGCCTGCTGGAAGGTACCACATCATGTACACGGTGAGCGTACGGGCAAATCTGCGATGATTGTCAGCGCATTCTGGATACAAGGCGCGTTCAACATACCTTCGCGGTGTACAAGGTGATCTGGGAAGTCATGGTAGATGCGAGGGGTGTAGATGACGACACAGCGAAGACAACAAGGACCTTATATACCCACGCGATGGCACGCCATATCGTGAGTCCATTATGACAGGGGGTGCAAGAACACCGCGCATGAGTAATCAACGCGCGGAACGTATGCGCTGGCGTCAGATATGCCCTCGGCTTCCCTTCGGCGTAGGTCTGCTGAGGCACTCAGTAGGTAGCGGATTGCTAATCAATCATCTTCGTATATTATTATATTATAGCCCGGATTCCATTGACACTCGTTACGCGTTATGGGTTGGCCGATACCAGACTGGCACGCTGAGCAAGAAAAGCTGAGCATACGGTGTGAGAGCGCGCCTCAGAACATGAAAGTTTGCAGCAGTATCAGGGGCGGCATTTTCGGGCCGTCAACCTGGCCTACAGTGCACAACGTCCTTGAGGTAAGTACGTCGTCGTCAGTTTGCCCCGTGTAGTACAGCTGAGAGCAAAAGTAAGCAGGAAGAGGGACGCTCTCGTGAAAGCTTGACATCCGAGCACTCATATTTGCCGTTCATTGGCGAGTTGAGCGGCAAATTCTCTTCACAAACGAACTGGCATCTGTTCGGTACTTCTCTCCTTCAATACTTCACTTTGTTCTATGCCTTCCACACTACTTACTACTACAAACTATATATGATACAACATGTCTTATTACTGGTTGCGGGGGAAACGAACCGCGTAAGAGGCCTTGACAAACTCCTGCAAACTCGCGTCAAGATCCAAACGTCGCCCTCGCACATGAACACGTACCTCGTGCCAGGTCTTCTTGAAGCTGTCGCGAGCTTTCAAGTTGGCATATATCCCGCCAACGCGCAAAGCGCGGCTCCGTCGTCAGCATTCCACGCTTTAAACCCTCGCCCTGCGCGAATGCCCCTAAGTCATCACGCAGCGCGACCTCGAGCCGCGCAAAGAACGGCGTCGCCGCGATGTCTGCAATGGTGTACTCGTCGCCGATCGCATATTTGCTCGTCGCCGGCAGCAGCGCCTGCAGGCTCTCGATACCGTCGAGGAGCTTGTCTAAGGGCTCGCCGCGTCCGAATGAGGCGTACCACGCCGGGGTGTAGCGGCTGCCAAAGGCCTCGACGAAGTAGCGGGCTTTGGCGCGGCGGACGGGATCGGTGGGGAGGAGAGGATGGTTGGGGCGAGGTCATTAAAGAAGTCTACGAGGACGAGGGACTCGGCGAGCTTCTCGGCCTCGGGCGAGGGCTTCTCGGGCGGGTGGTCGGGGCCACCGTAAGTGATGGCGGGAACCTAAGGAGGTGCTGTCAGATACAGCGGAGATGATCATCGTGTTCACGCACCTGGCCCCTGGGGTTCACGTTTGGATACCACTCGGGCTTGTTCCTAGGATCGATTTCAACCCTCTTGAATGGGAGTCCAGTCTCCGCCAGTGCGATCTCTGCCTAGGCGGGTATCAGTCAACATGCCTCCTGGAAACTACGACGTCGCGTACCCGGTGAGCGTACGGGCAGGTCTGCGATGTTACGGTGAGCAAATTCTGGATACAAGGCAAATTCAACACACCTTCCCGGCGTACAAGGTGATCTGGGCAGTCATGATATATGTGAGAGGTGATAAATAACGATACAGCGAAGAGAACAAGGACCTTATATACCCACGCGATGGCACGCCATATTGTGAGTCCATTGTTGGTGTTACAGGGGGTGCAGGGCATCCGCGCATGAGTAATCAATGTGCGGAAAGGTATGCGCTGGCGTCAGAAAGGCCCTCGACCCCGGGGTTTACCGGGGTTAGTAGTTGAGTGAGGTGCTCAGCGCTCAGCAGCGGATTGCTAATCCATCGTCTTCGTGTGGGTTCGTATCCCTTTGGTGCTTGCATTGTAGGTTGGCCGATACAAGTCTCGTAAGTATTAAAGTAAGCCGAGTCGGAGCAAGACAAGTTGAGCGTACGGTGTATTAAGAGCGCGCCTGGCGGCATTTTCGGGCCGTGGACCGTGGCACGTGGCGAGCTTATCTCATCTTCATCGTATCGTTGCCTTTTGCATCCTCCCGCCATCTCCAGGTCATCCTCGTTGCTTGTTTCCCCCAACTGCTTTCTCAACCCTTCTCATGGCTCTGACGCTCTTGACTGGTTTGAGTGCTTTATCTTTCGCAGGAAAGAGCATCAAATGTCAACACGGCAATCCCAGCGGTTCTGCATAACCGTCTCCTCGCCTCTGACTGAGGAGGGCACTGCTGCGCCACAGGACTGACCCTAACTGATCCGACCGATTCTTTTTTGGTACAAGAATGACTGACCGTCTGACTCCCATTGAAGACTCACGATATGAGGTATCTCTCAATCCTTGTCCATATCGACGCTCACTGACGTGAACTAAGTAGATCGGTATGGAACCTCTTTCAGCATCTATATTGATGGGGCTCGAGCAAGAACTCGGCATTCGACACGCACTCGATGAGAAACTGCGAACGTGTCCGGTCACGCGACCCGACGCCCACAAGGACCCATGACGTGTCGAACTGCACGTGACCGATGGAGTCTGCCACTGCCCGAACCACCACGTTGCGGCTACAGCTCTGCGCACCGAGGATCAACTGCTCAGTCTTATTTTACGTGGCTGTCGCGCGCAATCGACTGACAAGGCTTCTTCGGGACTTGCAAACTGCTTAGCTGATCCCGTCCGCGTAATCCGTATCTCTTCCTCACCAAGTGAGATCATCTTGAGGTGGCCTATGACTGGAGTATCAGCCACGAGGCCCGATGATATGCGCTCGATGTTTCATGGAACCGCTTTTTCTATGGTAAATCATATGTGAGTCACTGCCTGCGTATCTTATTGCGTTGTACTGATTTCGGCCATAGGTTTTGGACATACCTACTGTCGCATAAATTCATTATTGTTTGCGGACACGATCCAGCGTTGAAATGACAGTTATATGAAGAATACGATCGCGGGGTGCCCTCTCCTTCTTCGCCCGCCGCTTCCGTGATGGGTGTTTACTGTAAGTTGGCCATTATGGACAACTCCAGTATCGCGGCTGCATGATTTACTGCTTACCTTTTCTTTCCCTCGTCGCGTCCTTCCTCGGGGGCCGTGACCTGGAAATGTCTGAATCACCGATTTCCAACTTACGGCCAATTAGGAAGTGAGTTTCGATTTCAGCTTGTCCCCACATTTTTTCGCCCGCCTTGCTGAAGAGATTTCCGTCGCGCATTAGGCACATGGACCCCTTACTGCTTGGGTGCGTACTAAACTATCACAGTTGCGCCCATAGTTTAGTGTTGTTGCTCTGCGGCCACTCGAAATTCGCTTTTCTGGAGGGGGTTCTCGCCTTGCATTAGGCAGATGAACCTCTTAATTCCCAGGTAAGTAAAGGTCGTTGTACATGCCATACTTTGGTGTTGTTGACTTGCGTTCACTCGACGGTTCGTATATAAGAGCGTAGGTCTCGAGAGTCGAGCTTTCACTTCTTGTCTTTCCTCCCCCAACTTCATATCGTCGTCGACATCGGACATATTTTTGCTCGTCGTGGTCGACGTCCGCCATGTGAGTTTTGTCTTCGTCGTCGTGCCTCGTGGAATCATTTTCATCGACACTTCGTAGGACTTTCTCCTCGTCCAAAACACGTCACTTTGGGCACGTCGAGGGATGCGATGTGGGCGAATGGCGGCGCACATTGTATGTTGTCTGACTCTTTCCGGCACGCGTATCTGATGTTCATCAGGACGGAATTCTGCGAGATGGGCGTGCATGACAATATTCGTCAGGGAATCGGTGGTGGTCGCTTCATCGGGTGTCCGTCCGTTGTTCTGAAGTGCGCGTACGAGGATGATGAAGACTTTGGTCGCGAGTTGTAAGTGTGTCTATGTAACACTCCAGGCAACTTTACTGACACCCTTGAGCAGCTACTTTACGGGGACCGGTGAGCTTCACGTACCTTCTGTTGTCGCCGTCGTGATCGACTCCAGGTGGGAAGTATAAGCGTGTTAGTTGACATCATCTCGTTTATGCTGTACGATCCTCACTTCTGTGGACTCTAGCACCAGGTCGACGATCAACCATGACCCACTACAAGCACAGAGGCATTCTGGTACGCGCTGCTTCCTCGTCAGTGCCAGCCGACCTGATGGCAGAGGCGTGTCCAGCGTTCCATGCACCTGAACCAGCCCATCCGTGTTATACGCGGAAGCAACTACAGGTCGCTACATGCGCCTCGCTACGGGTACATCTCCTGCTCATCTTCTATGTTTCCGCTCATGTAGGACAGATACCGCTATGATGGCCTCTACAATGTCGTCGAGGTTCGCCTTCTCCGTTCGTGACGCATCCTTTCGCTGATAGCATGCGTAATCTAGGCAAAGACGCTTGTTGGAAAGAGCGGGTATCTCATCTGCCGCTTCAAGTTTGTGGTAAGCCCAGCAGCTGCGCAAGATGCACGCCGCTCACCCAACTTCGTAGCGCATCGAAGACCGAGAGCTCCTGTTGTAAAGATGTATCCTTGTTCTTTTCGCGAGTTACTATGCTGTATGTACTCCTTGAATATGTATTCTGCGACCCGATGTATGCTGTATTTACGTTAATTCTGCGGCATTGTATGAGGTGTGGGTCCACTCCGGCAAATGCCGAAATTCTTCGCCGGCAAATACCGCGCGACGTTTCTGCCTTCTTCTTGCCAGCCAGATCTTCAACCTTGCTGACATGTTTCCGACTATTCCACCAGCAATGCTGTTCATGATGAAGTCTACACCGTACTCCTACGTCTCTGCGTGGGAGATTGCGTAGTCAGACGACTCGCCGAGGCCGGGTTCGGTCGATCATCTGCGCCTCTTGCAGTCGACCAGCACGAATCCAACTTCATCTGAACGGGAGAGCTCGTTTTTCCCCGATGTCTACCCTACGACTCCCTTCGTCACGCTCGATGTTTTCACTGACCGCCCCTTCGTCGGCAATCAGCTCGGGTAGTCTCTACTCTCTAGGGCACAACGCTTTCGCAGGCGCAAAGGGCTTTGACAGCGCGCGAGTTAACCTCTCTGAACTATCTTTGTGCATGAGCCACTTGAAGATACAGATGGCACAGGTGAGTTCGTTCTTTCAGCTTCGCCGACTCACCTCAGTCCATCTCCACCCCTTCACTTGCTGACAGCAACCAGCGTCATCGTCCCCATCAACATACACATCGAGGACGGTACCGAAATTCCCTTCGCCGGGCACCCGACGTAGGCGGTGGCTTCTTCTGCGCGCGCCGCTTTCCCGCCGCGATGTCGTCTTGCGCACGCTCGCGGCGACATGGCGGTCTCGCGCATCCTCGACTCTGAGGGCGAGCTCACCGGCACCCGCATCACTGTCGCAGTTGACTTTCGCGACCATGGGCTGCTCGAGACGCCGCGACTCGCGGAACTCCAGCCTGATCTGACTGCGGACGACTACGTACAGCGCTCGGCGGGGTCGGCGGTCGACGTATACCCGACTGCATCCATCGTCAAGGGCATGACCTTCGTGCTCCTCGAGCTGGCTTCATTGGACGCGCTTGGCCGGTTGAGCCTATTTCCGACGAAAGTGCGCCCGGCGTTGGGTGCGCTCGGGGAGTGGGAGGGCTTGGTGGGCGTGTACGCGTTCGTCCGCGAATCAGAGGAGGGGAGCATGGTGAAGATCCGACGCGCATGATTATGGGACCGCTGGAGGATCCCGGTACGTACGCGCTTTGGCGGCAAGTAGTGGCACGCTGACACGACTACGCCTCAAATTCTACAGCGACCGGCTCTGCAGCCTCGTGCCTCGGTGGATGGCTGGGTAGTAAGAAGGGGCCAGGAAGGTGAGAAGCACTTACTCTAGCTGGTTAAGGAAGCTGATGCATTTTAGTTGGGCGATCCGCATCACTCAGGGCGTTGAGATGGGACGTCGCAGCGAAATCACTGTTGATGCAACGATCGCGGAAAGCGGCGACATCGAGCGTATCGAGCTTGGAGGAAACGTTTGCCAGGTTATGAGCGGAGACATAGTCGTACCGGCGGCAGGCGACAGTCACTGAACATCAACGTCATGAATCATCTTTCCGTCCCTACAGCAAAGGCTATGATATCTATCTGGTCCACAGTTGGTCTTCGAAGACCTTACACGGAATTCTGCATGGCAAGAATACGAAAAGGGCGCTTTAAAGGTACTTGTACTCAAAGCTCGATGCCGTACATTTTGAAGTCCTTCTTCTCCGTGGCATCCCTCATCCAGCGCGGCTCCTTCCCGAACATCGACGTCAAGGTATCGAGTTCGGATTGGTAGGGACGGTGATCGTAAAACCACGAATTCTTCGTAGATATGATCATGAACAAGGATACAGCGTGCTGGTCAGCGTAAACACGCGTAGCGCTCTCCCATTCCGGCAGCGGTGTGTCCCCCATCGGCTCTACTAGAACGAGGCGGATGCCAGGCCAGCCGGACCATTTGCGGGCGCAAGCGCACACATCAGGAAGAACATTGCGATCGTTTTCATCGTCCAAAGGAGCAGTTGACCTGTACTTCTCGAGGAATTGTTTGCATTGAGGCATGGACATGGGATATCCGAAATGCCAGCAGCGCGTAGAATCGGACCGATATTCTGCGGGAGGTGTCGGTATGGAAGCAATCCGGCTGGTCATACGCTGAACGTCCGTGGTCAGCTCTCCGCGGATATAGAAGTGCGATACACAAGGGCGAACTCGGTGTCATACGTACCTTGGGCGGTTTGAGAGGGGGTGCATGAGATTCTCTGGACTTTCTCTGGCCTTCTTCCTGCTCTGGATCCCTCGGGTCTGGCATTGTGTTTCTGGGAAGGTCTACGCGCAGATGAAAGACAAACGAGAGTTTTGGACAAGGAACATTGGTTAGGTATGGAAGGCAGGGAGCGTGTTAAGTGCGTGTCCAGAATGAACTTCGGTGGCAGGCGCTGAGTCCTATGTACGTGCACATGCACTCGTACGTTCCATTACTAAAAAATGCAAACAATGACCCTGGTTTCCTCCCACTAAGTAGCATACTTCGCCATCGTTTGTGCCAAGGTTATAACGCGATACGTCAAGTGCGCTTGTAGTCAAAACCTGATACCATACAACTCAAAGTCATCCTTCTCCATGGCATCCTTCATCCAGCACGGCTCTCTCCCGAACATCGACGTTAGGTAATCGAGCTGGGATTGGTACGGGCGGTGAGTAAAGAGCCACGGGCTCTGGTCCGATATAATCATGAAGAAGGATACAGCGTGCTGATCAGGGAAGAGTTGTACACCGCTCTCCCATTCCGGCAGCGGCGTGTGCTCCATTGGTTCGACTAGAACAAAGCGGACGCCGGGCCACCTAGACTTCAGGGTGGCACAAGCAGCCACGGAAGCAAGTTGGTCGTCTTCATCCGGATTGTTCAAGAGAGCAACCGGCATGTACTGCTCAAGGATCGTCCTGCAATGGGCATAGGCTACGGGGTATCCAAAATGCCAGTAGCGGGATGGCGACCCTTGGGGAGGATTCGGAATCACCGCAAACGAACCACCGATAGCGTGCTGTTCAAATATGATCAGTAAACTGACATATAAACATGCCCAGATAGTTCTTGTTGAGGGGCCTCCCCCGGATAGGACCAATTTCCGGCCTTCCTTCAATGAATATGTGCATACCTTTGACAATTCGGCACGGGGCAAACTCACACCCATAGCTTTTCGTTGATGCGAATCTTCCTGCGTTGTATTCACTGGCATCATGTTGGTCGAGTGGTACAAAGGTAGATTAAGCAAGAGAGGAGGAGTCGGTGCTGTGGGAAAAATTGCGAAAGCGTGTCCAGAGACAGCGCCTTTTATATAAGTGGTCACGCGGGCACTGGTGTGACAGTTACATAAGTACTCACGCTGAATCACAGCTGAACCATCGTTGACAACGTATTCACTGCACGCAAGGTCAAGATCCGCAAGGCGTTTGTGGAGTTTGAATCCGCGAAGAAAGGCGCGGGGCGCTTGCGGATTCAAACTCCACAAACGCCTTGTGGATCTTGACCTTGCGCGCAGTGATTGTTGCTGCTTTTGTGGCATGCTGCTATTGTCACATATTCAACTTCTTTGCTTCTTGGGCCATGTGGCTATTGTACACGCCTCTGCAATACATATCTTGAGCTTCTGCCAATAGACGAGAAGGAATACCTATGGGCATCCCTTCGCACCGTGACGCCTCCCAGACGCCTCCTTCGCATCTTCGTCTACTAGCCCCCATTAGCAAGAGTCTACGTCATTGCACTCAATGATAGTGCGCCGCCTCAATAGGAATACATTCATTGTCTTGCAGCGCAGCCTCCGCCATCCTTTGCAACCTGCAGGAGGCGTTGCCTTCGCTGCACAATGACTTCACTGTCGAGGCGCTTCGACCGATACCCTATAAAAGCTGGCGAGCACGGACTGGCTGATTGACCACTTTTTCGCATTATCCCTCCGCCATGGATTCCAACGGAGGCCGTACATCGCGCGATGCCGACGAAGTTCAGCGCGTACGCAAGCGGCTCAGGACAGAACTCGAGAGTGACCCAGCCTCCGCCGCTAATCAACGTCGCACGCCCAGTAATTCGACCTACCAGCGCAGCGGATTCACCGGCCGCGGAGCTGGTCTGGGAAGGGAGTTCGTGATGAGCCTCACGCCGGCTGGCACTGCTCAATCTACTTCTCGCGGGAATCTTTCCGCGGGCGCAACGTCTACAGCGGCACGGAAACCGGCTTACAACTTCAAGTGGCCTCAACGTCAGATTTTGCCGGCCTCCGGTGACATATACGATCGTAACCCAAACTGGTTGAGGGACCAAAGCGTGTTACTGGCGCAGGATCGAACGCTACGTGGGTTTCTATCAAAAGATGGTGCTGTCGAGTATGCAGAGCGCAACAACACTACATTTGAGGCGGGTCATTACGGGCCTTGGGACGCCGCCGGACGCGAGCAATTTATAGCTGTTTACCCTCTGGTCGATCGGAAGGAGATCATCACAACTTCTTGGGTACCACAAAATTCTCTGCGCTATGAGGAGGAGGTACTGCCGGTCGAAAGAAGCACTGCTTCTGGGACGCGCAGTCAAGAGCGTAACCAGTCCGGCGACAACGACGCGAAAGGCAACGATAACCAAGAGGGCAAAGGGAATCGTAACGAAAACAACGAGGAAGAAATGGGCAAAGAAGGGGACGCAGGCAAAGAAAATCAAGTCAGCGCGTTCCTTGAGATGCTCGAATGGGAGAAATCGACACGCATCCCCGACTTCTGTCAGCTCACACGAGTCAAGCCTATCGGCAACGTAGATCTCGTCAAGCTCGCTGGCAGGAGCGGATACAACATCAACAAATTCAGAGAAATGTGGGCATCCGCGGAGACGCAGCAGGACAAGCGACTGAGTTTCGAAGTCGTGACGCTCCTGTTCAAAATCAAACCAGGATTCAAATTCGGGCCACACACGACTGGCGAAGACCCAGTCACGCCACACGTGAAGAACAGAACACTCCTGATGGCAGCTGCAACACAAGTTAGGGAGCAGGCAACTCACTTCTTCAAGAATTTCCCGGAAGCGGAGGCTATCGGCGCTGTCATTGGGTTCGGAAGATTTTACACATATCGCGAATACTACAGGGAGCAGACGTTGGGCCGCCAGTTGACGTTATCGAAGGACGACCAAGACTATCAGTTGCCCGAAGATATCCGAGAAGAAGAGAGGGTCCGCACGATGACAGAACGGGAGTTCGCGCAAAGGTCAGAGCTCGGACTTGCGCTGAATCGTCGATTCGGCGATGGCAAGATCTTTCTCGACATGCACTCTGGCACTGGGGAGAAGCATCTGCGAATGATCAACCAGCGCGTACGGCAGTTGTTCCCTCATCTCTATCAGAACAGGCGCCCCACCGGACCCTGAAGAGTCCTCAGCGACCTCGTGTAGGACCAAAGAGGAGATATAACTGACCTCAGTATAGAACTTGAACGATGTGCTAACCACTAGCAACGTACCGGAAAGAGATTGTGACTTCGTAGATATCATTGTGTTCGTCGAATTGCTTGAATATAAGGACATTCCCATTGGATCTGTTATACTACAAGCTACGTGTCCTAAGAACAGTCAGAGGTGGGATGTTACGAGCTTGCGAGGCCAGATGCGCACCAAGGTAAATCGTATACATCGGTCGTCGTGACGGTCTGCCACCCGCGCCTCAAAGAGATGGCGATGCTGCATCTCCTAATCCCGGACCCGCCGCGTCTGCTTGTGCCGCTAGTGTACCGGGATTCTCCCCTCCAGGAGACGCCGAAGCAGCTTCTGTTGCACCAGCTCGAGGCATGTCGAAATCCGACATCAAACCAGGGAACATCGACGGCTCCCGTGTCTCGCCCATGGCCCGGCATTCCTCCAGCAGCTTGCGCAGCTCCGCAACGCCGCTACTCGCCGCCGGCCCCTCGAACTCGCCCTCCTGCTCGATCGGCGGCACCTCATACTCCCAGCTGATCTCCTCCGACTCGTCGCTGCCCTCTTCGCTCCCTCCTCCTCTTCCTCCTCGTCCTCGTCCGTCGGCAGTGTTCCCAGCAGCTGGCCCGTGCATCCTCCAGCCGCACGCCAATGCGCTCAAACCCGCCGCACCACCGCTCCCAGCGCTCCAGCCCGCCCTCTTCCACCGACGGCCCATCCTCGCGGTTCAGGTCGATGAGCATCGACCGGCTCAGCGCACGCACGCACTGGAGGCGCGGGAAGTACAGCTTGTTCAGCGCCGCCACATTCATATCGTTCGACCTCCGCACCAGGTGCGCGCGCAGCGGCTCCACGCTCGCGTACGCCGCCGCATACCCCACGCCGAACGCGTACATCAGCCCGTGCAGCCCGACGGTCTCGAGGTGCTCATGGGGGCGGTTCACCAGGGTGCTGGTGGGCGTGTCCGAGAGCCCGTGTTCGAAGGGAGGCGCCAGTCGCCGTTGAAGCACAGCGTGCGCAGCGCGGGCGCGAGCTGCAGGATGCGCGGCATGTCGAGCGGGGGGATGCACTGGAGTCGAGGAAGAGGAGGCGCGCGCCGTGCCGCTGGAGGAAGGCGACGACGTCCGGCTGGTCCGCGCGGTTGTTGCCGCAGTCGATGGAGAGGCTGCGGAGGGAGGGGATCGTCCAGCCGGTGGCCTGCTCGAGGAACTCCTGGATGTTGCCGCGGACGACGAGCTGCTGCAGGCTGGGGAGGGTGAGGGTGATGTTGGAGGCGGCGCCGAGGATGACGACGTTGTCGGACTCCTCGTCGGCGGGCGGCTCGAACTCGATGGCGGCGGCGATGATGTTCGGGAGGCAGTCGAGGGCCCAGATGACCTTGTGCATTCACTGCTAGGGACGATCCAGCGTACGGTGCGGAGGGAACGGAAGGTGTAAGTCGCGAGCGCGTCCGCTACGGGGCCGAAGGTGTCGCCGAGAGACCAGTCGATGATGAAGATTCGAGGTTCTGACAGTGCTTTATCACGTTGATGAGAGCGCGCTCCATGTCCGCCATGGTGAAGCCTCGATTCGTGTTCGCGTAGTAGCGGGTTAGGTGCAAGCGTCGACTCCACCACCCTATGAATTCGTCTTGGTGGTCGCGACATGCGCGGATTCGTCCAGCGCGTCGCTCAGCTTCTGCAGCCTGCCCGGGTCGTTGAAGAACAGACACCGATACATGAACTCGGCGCCTATCTGGCGGAATGCTCTGCATGTCCATCTAATTGCCTGTTGAAGGAATACGACTTCAATCAGGATTGCTATAAGAAAGACGTATAGGCGCTTACCTTCTTCGTAGAGTAGCTGCGTCGCTGGACGAGGTTTATGGCTTCTTGTGGAGATCGGAGAGTCCACTCGCCGAAGGCGTTCTTGAACCATGCCGACTCCGCCATGACGGTGGGTAGGCCATACTGGAAGATCACGTCCTCGTCCGACGCAAGGTCAAAGATGCGGTTCCAGATTTCGGAAGGTAAAGTCAGTGCGGGCGGTTCGTCGTCCATAGGTTCGTCAGTTAGATCAGTGTTTCTCTGATATATCACCGTAAGCATGGCGGTCTGTTTTATCTTTCGAGTGGACTCACTCAGTAAATCGGGTGAGAAAGAAGCACCTATACGGCTATAGGCGCGACTTGTAATCCGCGAAAGATATCCTTGAATCTCCGTAGTAAGCTGCTATATCTGGTATCTGAGATCGGCTCCCTAGAGCATGCGGGTATAGGGGTCGCGTGCAAGCAGATTATCTGCGCCAAGTCGCGTCGGATCTTTACGAAGGGTCGCGACGTCGCCGATGACGGACGCGTTCAACTTCGAGACCACGTGTGCGCACTGTCCACGCAAATTACCCACGACGCCACATCACTCCATTTCCGCACGGTCACCTGCTCAACCGTGCCCGGCAACGGCCGTGCCACGGCTCTCACTGGAACATCAACGTCTGGACGCTGTCTCGCGCTGTCTGGTCCCAAAACCTGGGGCATCGACGGCGGGGACCGCGACACGCCCCCCTACTCTGCTCGCCGCACCCTCTCGCCGCAAGCTCTCGACTAACCGACCATGGTCTCCGACGTGGGGCGCGAATCCCCGCGCTCCCGTCACCTTGTCATTGGACGGCTGGCCAGCTGGTCTCCCTGGGGCGGTCGTCTGACCATCCACCACACCTCCCATCCCTCCCCTAACAGCCGCAAACACCTAGACAGGGCGATTCTCCCACATATATAAGCTGCGGGCGGTCGCTTGACCTCCCCCCATCGCACTTTCGCCTCCGCGCTCGTCATCTGCCTGATTGACTTGAACCCCTCCGCCCCCCGCATCGCCTCTAAGCACTGACTATGGCTGACGTGGAGAACTCGATTGAGCTCAACGACGCCATTTTCTGCTCGCAGCACTTCAAGGAGGTCGTGAGTAGCGTCCGCGTCGTCGCTGTTGTGCTCGTCGTTGACATCGCATGCAGTGCAACGAGTGCGATGTGGACTTTCGGGAAGAGAACGACGGGTTCTTTGGGGTACGTCCTGCGTTGTCATATTTCTGGACCGACGTGACCGGTCGTCCCAGTTGACCCCATGAACGAGAGGGACTAGAGGCCCCCGCCTCGAGCACCACCAAGGACGGCACCTACCAGTGCAAGAAGCATGGTTCTGCCTGTACGTGGCTACTCTTCTCTTACATGGAGTCGTCTAACAAGTCCCTTAGCCTGCAGCCAATGCTACGGTTGGAAGAAGCAGATCACCCGCGCGAGGGTGGCTGCGAAGAAGGCCGGTGGCAAGAAGCACTGAAAACTGTATCTAATAGCTCTTGAACGGCTTGTACAATGCCCGCAATAAATCCTGTCACGATATTCCTTAGCTCTTCACGCTCCCTCGGACGAAGTTGGTCGTCCTGGACGGAGGCCATGCCTGTCGTCGTGAGTTGGAACGACAGGCTTGCCAGCACCGTCCGGTTATGTTGACGGACACCCTTGAGTACTGGAAGTCCCTGAGACATCGTGAGCCTTGGGAATATGGACTCGAAGTTGCCTGTATAATGAGGTAGAAGAAGGGCAGGAAAACGACATCGAGAACGTAAAGCGTTCGGCGAATGCCGAGCCATGATGATGGGATTGACATTGACCGTTGACGGCTGCTGGCGTGCTTTCCCTTCAACCCTGCTCTCATCGCCGACGTACGCGGTCGCCGATCCCAAACGCGAAGTCTCCGCCCTCAATGATACGAGTCGGTATAGCAGCTATGGTGGCGCAGAGCTACAATATACAGCACTCAACGCCACGAGGCGCACAACACGCAGTTGATGACGGAAGCCCTTGAGAAGCGAAGCAGCGGGGTATTCATGCGCGGTGTATCCGCTTCTGTACCCTTCACCCTCTTCTTCCAACATTCAAGGGGCCGAGGTCATCGGGACGCACCCATTGCACACCGTTTTCCGACTATCGCATCAGCAAAGTCAGCCTGCCGTGATAACAACACGTTATAAGGACTTCAGGTCTCCTCTTACCGCTATCTCTGCCCGCAATGGTCGTCCAATTACCCTATATACGGCCAAGGTGCGTCGCTGCTGAACGCGCTCGCCTGCCAGCTCGCTAACCGCAGCCTCAGATCTGCCCGTATGCTCACCGAGTGCGTATCCCCCGCACGATCAGCAGGATCATAGACTGAACGGACACGTCTTCAGGCTGAGATCGCGCTCGCGGAAACAGGTCTCCCCTTCAAGAAATACGAGATCGACCTGAAGAGCAAGCCCGAGTGGTACCCGCAGGTCAACCCCATAGGACAGGTGCGCGCTCGACTTACACTCCTTCCCTCCTTCACCCTCCTCATGCGCCCTCCAGGTACCCGCGATCACGTACGGCGGCCCCGACGTCCCGCCCGACCACCCTCCCCCGACTCCGCCAAACTCGCCGAATCCATCGTCCTCGCCGAGTTCTTCAATGACCTCGCCCCGCCACCCGCTCCTCCCCACCGACCCAGTCCTCCGCGCCAAAGCGCGCTACTTCGCCGAGGCCTTCTCCAGCCGCGTCAGCGCGCACTGGTACGCGTCGTGCCTCAACGGCGAGCCGTTCGACAAGCTCTTCGACGGGCTGGAGAGCTTGCAGAGCTTGCTGCCGGCAGAGGGGAAGTACGCGGTTGGGGACGAGTACACGATTGCGGATATTGCGGTGACGCCGTTTTTGGCGCGGCTGGAGGTGGCCTTGAGGGAGGACGTGGGGATGTTTCCGATAGGGGAGGGTCCGGTGGGGTACAAGACGCTGATGACGGGCCCGCGGTTCTCGCGGTTGCGGGACTACTTTGCCAACCTGAAGGCTAGGGAGAGCTTTAAGAAGACGTTCGACGAGGTGAGCTTGGTGCTCCGGGTACGATATGCGCATGACTGACCGGCGCCGATGCAGAACTACTTCAAGCAGGCTTTCGCGGTGAAGTGTGGTGATTCTCGGAAGTCGTGAGTTCTCTGATCAACGAACGGAAAATATAAACATTGTACAATTATCACTCATCTATTCCATGACATCGCATCTGCGTGACGTCCTTTTCCCCTTGAGCTAAGCCTCGTGAGCTGGTATTCGATCCTCGGGGCGTACACGCGTTATCCACGACGCGGCCTTCCCTTACCTCTCTTCCTCTCTTCCTTATGTCTATCCTTCCTGACATGACCCTACAGAAGATTACCACGTACGACAACAAAGCCGTCGATGCGCGCCCGGCTGTAGACACCCCTTCTCATAGCCCATATCTCGAGGTAGGTAGTAGCCATAGAATCCGACTCCTGCGCCGAACCTTTGACCGCCACTGAGCAGCCCCTTCACCCCTCCCACGCCCCCATCCCCTCCTTACCCGAACAATACGACGAGGCGTCTGACCACTACTGGAACTTTGGCTGGCCCGTATCGATGGAGCAAGTCCGCTCCCTCGCCGCCGTCTTCCGGCCCAACATATTCCACCACATCGAGCCGGACGCGCTGGTCATGCTCGCTGCGGTCGGGGGTGGCGCTATGAAGATTACCGGGGATCACTGCATTCGTCATGTCTTTGTGAAGCCTACGGGGACGGTCTGCTGGCCGTCGGGGATGGAGTCGGGGATGGAGGCGCTGGATGGAACGGGGGCGGTGTCGTTCTTCATGGTGGTGTCAACGGCGAGCGAGTACTTTTTTGAGTCGCGCCCGTCCGAGGATTGTGTGGCGAAGCTGGTGGAGCTGTTTGGTCGGATGCGATGAAGAAGGAGGAGTGGCATGGTTCCTATGGTTTTTTGAGCTGATTGTCGTCGCCCGCCTGCAAGACGAGGGACCATAGCTCGTACGTGTCTTGCTTGTCTATTGCACTGTTGACTCATGGTTACAGAACAGATGAAAGGACACAAGGGATGATAAATATGCAGTCGACATTCGCATGCATAGCCAGGCCGTTGCGAAACTTGAGTGAAGAACTTCCTCAACCTCAGAGCGTGGTTTCCATGCGTAGGTTTTGTGCATCATCGCCGACCGACAAGCACGCATGCAACGTGTTTACCGCATGCAACTCTCGTATTTCCTCGCTCATTGGCATTTTTTCTGAAGTCAACGAGCAGCAATGGACTACGATGCGGGGGATGATGCATTCCCGGCAATGCCAGCCAAGCGCCCTGGATTCTTACAGGTATGCTTGTCGCATCTGAATCGCATCGTGAGTTCGCTGACGCTGCGTCGTGCTTGCAGTCCTACCATTCCTCGCAGCCAGACATCCCAGAGTTGCCCGTAGAGCATCGGAACACTCGTGACCACTACTGGAACTACGGCTGGCCCATGTCCATGGAGGACGTCCGCGCGTTCCTTCAGGTGCACAGGCCTCGAGTTTTAGACAACGACGGTCCCACATACTTCTTACTCGCGGCAATCGGCTCGCATGCCGCGCACACCTCCGACTGGTTCGCCATCCGGCACGTCCTTGTCGAGCCGATGGATACTGTCAATGGGCTGTCCGAGATACTCACGCCCGACGGGCGTCCCGCCGTTTCCTTTTTCATGGTCGTTTCGACAGCGAGCGAGTATTATTTCCAGGCTCGCCCGCTGAAGCGTCATATGGCCAAGTTGACGGAGCTGTTCGGCAAGGAGCCGATTTGGATGAAGGATGCGGTGGAGAAGAAGCTCTGGCATGAGTTCTATAACTTTCAGGTCTGAGGGTGGGGACAGTATGGGAAAGGCTACTAGTAGTACTGCGCGGCGCGCCCTGGTTGCGTCTACTCGTTCTCGAGAGGGATGCCACTATGTATTCTCTTCTAGAGTTTACCGGCTATCTATGACCTAAATCTCCCGTATATACGTAGATGTCGCTGTAAAGTGGCATAGCAGATGGCGAGTAAGTATCGAAAAGATGGCGTCGGGCCGGGCCGGCCCCAGGCTATTGTTCCCAACTGGGACAAATTGTCATGTGATCTCTTCGTTGGTTGCTTCCTGACAGTGGACACCATCATGTTCGCGCTATGGATCTGGTGCCCTTCACTTTTCTTTCTCTTGAGCTCGTGAACTTAGCTGTTGATGGTGATGCGTGCGATGTCTCAGCGTGTGGTGCGCCATGTGTAGGTAGCTGGACATGCGCGAAACACGCCTCCAAACGGTCCCTACACGTATAAATGGGCATGATCTCCATGCGCTGGAAAAGGTTCAATTCGCCACGCTCGTCTGCGCTTTAGCCTGTCATTGCGCCTAACGGTGATTATGGAGTGCGATGGGCAACCCTCGCCGACGCCTTTGCCGCTCGAGACTCCCGAATCTTTGCAAGTGCGTTGTCTGGACTGATTAACCTGTCCCTGTTGATCTGAATCATCTTCTTAGGCCTCCTTCGCCTCACAAGCAGACATCCCTGAGCTCGAAGAAGTTGACGTATTCGCGCCATTGCCCCCATTGCCCCCAAAGCTCCCCGGATTCTTACAGGTGCGCGACCGAATGGTGTTATTCAAGTCAGAGCCACTAAATCCTGCAGTCCTATCACATCTCCCAGGCAGATATTCCGGAGCTTCCTACGGAGTATCGCGATGCTCCTGAATTCTACTGGAACTACGGGTGGTCGATGTCCATGGAGGAGGTTCGCGCATTCCTCCTGCATTGCAGGCCCCGTGCGCTGGACGACGATCCTCCGACCTACGTCCTACTTGCAGCCGTTGCCTCCTTCCTTACGACCCACTCCGGTTGGTACGGTGTTCGGCATGTCTTTGTTCAGCCCACAGACACGGTCAAGGGATTGTCCGAGATGGCCACAATTGATGGTCGCCCTGGGGTCTCGTTTTTCATGATCGTGTCGACGGCGAGCCGCTATTACTTCGAAGCGCGTCCTACCAAGGATGAGATGGTCAAGTTGGTGAACCTTATTGGCAAGGAGCCGTGTTGGATGAAGGATGCGATTGAGAAGAAGCTCTGGCACAAATACTACACGTTCCACATTTAAATCGCGTGTTCGTAAATACTTTTGCTGGTCTGTATTTTTGTAGAACGCGTATCGACCATGCAAATCTAGACGCTGAGTCGGCTTGGATGTCCGCTATTCTTCCCAATCGGGTCATAATATCGTGCTTTGTCCTGGTCTGCTCTCGCCATCATCGTCCCTGACCTTCTTTTTCGTTCATGGTTGTGATTTTTTCCACCCGAACATTTCTGCGAGTTGTCCGCGAGCAATGGGGTGTCTGTGTCATGCGACACGTGCAAGTCGCGCGCAAGACCTGCGTTTACATTGCCTCCAGCATACGTAAAGCTCGTGGTCTTCGACGTCGACACTGAACAGTCGTTGGCTAGAGCCAGGACCTTCAACCTGAGTCGTAACCTCTCATTTACCTTGCCGATAACCATGGAGTACGATGGGCAGCCCCAGCCGGTCCCCGTGCCTCCCAAAATACCCGGATTTCTTCAGGTGCGCTGTGTCCAAATAGTCTGTCTTGTCCAAGAGCGCTGACACTCATAGCACGCAGTCCGCCCATCCGTTGCAGGCAGACATTCCAGAGTTGCCTGCGGAACACTGGACCACTCCCGACTTCTACTGGAACTACGGCTGGCCCATGTCCATGGACGAAGTCCACGCGTTTCAACGGGTTTACATGCCTCGGCATCTGCTCTGGCAGCCGAATCCTTCCCCAGTCGTAGCAGTCGCTGGAGTTTGCACATGTGTAAAGACCAGGTCAGGCTGGTACGCTGTCCGGCATGTCTTCGTGGAACCCACGGAGACGGTCAACGCACTGTCCGGGATTGCCACGCTTGACGGACGCCCCGGAGTGTCTTTCTTCATGCTCGTGTCGACCGCGAACGAGTACTACTTTAGGACGCGCCCATCCAAGGAGCAGATGGCCGTGCTGAAGCGGCTGTTTGGGAAGGAGCCGTGCTGGATGAAGGATGCGGTGGAGAAGAAGCTTTGGCACGAGTACTATGACCACGACGTCTGAGGCCGACGGTTCTTTCCCTCTATGTCGCGTTTTTACATGCGTCATGCGACACGTGTATATCGTGCGCAAGACCTACGCTTGTTTTGCCCGTATTGTACGTGAAATGCGCGGTCTCCATGCACTGAAGACTCGTTAAACAGCTACAGCCACCTTCAGCTCCTCCGAGAAGGCCTCACCTCGCATACGCCTTGTTCCCGATCATGGAGTACGACGGGCAACCCCAGCCGTTTGCTGTGCCTCCTAAAATGCCCGGATTTCTTCAGGTGCGCTGTGTTTGATACTCAGTCTGTCTTTCCTAAGACCGCTAACACGTGTGTCATCGCAGTCCGCCCACCCATTGCAAGCAGACATCCCAGAGCTGCCCGCAGAACACTGGACAACCCCCGATTATTACTGGAACTACGGCTGGCCCATGTCCATGGACGAGCTTCACGCGTTCCAAAAGGCTTACACGCCTCGACAGCTCCTCGCCGACCCTTCTCCAACCGCTGCAGTTGCCGGAGTAGGCTCACTCGTTAGGATCGGTACTGGATGGTACGGTATCCGGCATATCTTCGTCGAACCCACGGAGACGATCAACGGGCTGTCCGGGATTGCCACGCTTGACGGACGCCCCGCAGTGTCTTTTTTCATGCTCGTCTCGACTGCGAACGAGTACTACTTCAGGACGCGCCCGTCCAAGAAGCAGATGGCCCTGATGACGCGGCTCTTTGGGAAGGAGCCGTGCTGGATGAAGGACGCGGTGGAGAAGAAGCTTTGGCATGAGTATTACGACCTCTGAGGTCGACGTTGGCTAGTACGCGGAATCGGGCTGAATATCACATCTTTGCTCTACCAGTGATGTATATCCCGTGCTCTTGAATCAGACTCGCTTGCTCTTAAGCTTACAGTCTCGTAGATGGTGAATGAACAGACATCGCTCGGTGCGCGACATCACGAAAAAAGCCAAAAGGGGATCAGCCCTTACCGGATCTATCAGGCGCGCTGGACCCACAACGCCCTGACCGAGGATGATACTTGCTGAGTATCTTATAAGGGTGATCATCTCAGGTGTACATGTATCAGCCCTTACCAGGATGCCGGCTAAGTGGTCAGCCTCGATCAGGCTGGCGGAATTTTACCAGCTCTGATCAGACGGGCCCGGCAATGTGAACGACGGACTGCGAGAGGCAGACACATGTATAGCATTCTCCTAATATACTAAGATACAGTGGCCGCGGAGGCGTTCGCATGCACTGTGCATGCACAGTCATGCCATCGCAATGAGAAATGAACTCGATAGGCAGTCAGTCTCTGAATCCCTTGCGCGCGGGATCCATTATAAATTCAGTGCTCACGGAACGGTGACAGGGCGCCACTGGCATAGGTAGATAGTCGTTAAAGCTGAGAAGGATTGATAGCAAGATCATGTACTTTTATTGAGTCGGAAATGAGGCGCGCGTTTGGCGCGCGCAACGGTGAACCTCCGGGAACATGACGTCAGCAATTCCCGGACATGACGTGTCCTCGTGATCGCGCACGCTCACGCGCATACGTCCACATTCCTGGCTTGCCTCTTACTCTCACCATACACTGCGATGGCAAGCGACATGCCCACATCGACCACATAACAACGACGACGGTCTCTGTCCTTCTGCCGGCTATACCTCTGCGCTGTTACCTGTACGCATGACACTACTTGTTCTCCCCCGATCATCGCGACAGTTATCGAACTATCAATGTCATCGCGAGAACTGCAACACTGATCATCTCAAAACTCGACGTCCAGGACGACGAGCAAGGCGAGCTCACTACTGATGCCGAACAGTCGCCCCGCACGCGGCAGATCTGGCAAGACAGCTCGCGGCAGAGGCCGCATGTCGACAGTACGTGTCATCGTGTTCCCTGTTTCGGCGCATATACTCACATACAAGACGAGTTGGCTTGCACACGATGCACATATAGCCACTTCCCAGCAGCCTGGCAACACGGAAGCGCAGAGTGCTCAAGCCTGGCCTTCCGGTGCCGATGAGGACGAGCCCGATCGCGGCGGCGCGTCTCCTTGCCCACGTCAGAGCCCAGCACCGTCATCCGCGGGTCAACCTCCGCCACCGTACGCCTTGCCGACGACTGGTATCCCCCCGATGAGGCTGTGCTCGGCACGAACACACCCGCGACGTACCACGCCCGCTGGCGCCAGTCTCGCCGTTGTGCCATCCTGTCGCCCGAACCAACGGCTGCTGCCACGGTTATCCCCGCTGATACGGGAAGAACGACACGCGGGACCCAGAGGCCCGCGTACATGCTGCCCGCCGCGCCCGCGTCAACGTTGCCCTTCGCCATCCATACGCAACGTCGTTGCCGACTTTCGAATTCCTACAGTGAGTGTGCAGCTCGCTAGAATCGATGTTAATGATTGTCTGCAGCGAAGGAGCACGTCCTCACGACTAAAGAGGTGCACACGCGCTTCGAGGCCGCGCTCGCCTCACGAGTCAGCAAAGCTGCCCGAATGGCGAAGATAACGCCCCCCGTCGTACCAGAGCTGGCACCGCCATCACCCTCGCCGCCCCCGACCGCGATCGCAAATCGCGCCTGCGTCCACGCGCGGGAGGCGCGAGGCCACGTAGTTGCGCAGGTGGTGCGGGCGTCGTTCAGCGCGCAGCACATCTTCTTGTCATTGACGGACTTGATGGGGACGCTGCCGATGCGGTGGTTCTGCTTGCGCGACACCAGTTCGAGCTGCTCGCGAATGGTACTTAGCACATTCTTGTAGTATGTATCATTCAATATAATACGATTGCGCTTTTCATTTGCTCGTGTACCCGCCACGAGCGGTTGTCTGCTGTCAGCAACGATGGCAACTACAATGCGCATCTGCGCTGAGAGGCGCCGACTGACCTGATCATGGTCGTCCGGCCCGATCACGGCTGATGACGACGATAGCGCCCATATTCACCGTTAGCGCCCACAATTGGCGATATATCCGAGCTGGCTGGTGCAACCTGGTCGCGGCTGGTGGGAATTATCGCCGGTGGTCAGCGGGGGGACCTACGACCCTCAGCGCTGATCAGTCTCGAGAGTTTGGTAATCCCAGATGGGGTATATCATGCCATGTCGAGGTGAACAGCGCTGATACCAGGTGCGCTTTTTTCGTGATGGAGGTTATCGTCCCTAAAGTAATTGAATGATCGCATGTGATTGTCGTCTGGGTTTCCTCCTGTTTCCTCTCACCATCACGAGCCGCGCCTTCTTTAAAATTACAAGCTGTCCCCTCACCTTTGAGTTCTAGTTTTGCTCAAGTGCGGCACGGATTTTTGAACGTTGCGCAAGCTTGAAAACAGCACTAGAGCGCGTGATGCGCCATGTGCAGGTCGTGCGCAAGGTGGACGTTCATCTGGCCTGGCATGCTCCGCATCGCTGCGCGTGAAGGTGTGGTGTACACGCCTTGAAATCCCCAGCGTCACTCGCCTTCAACCTTGTAGCTCGTCAAACGTCCGTCGGTCACCATGGAGTACGCTGGACAACCCTCGCCGGTCGTCGCGCCTCCCAAAATGCCCGGATTCCTTCAGGTGCGCCGTGTCCAACTTGATCACTCTTCCTCCGAGTGCTGACGCATTTGTAGTCTTCCCACCCATCGCAAGCAGACATTCCAGAGCTTCCTGCTGAGCACTGGACTACGCCCGACCATTACTGGAACTACGGGTGGCCCATGTCCATGGACGAAGTTCACGCATTCCTCGAGGCTCACAGGCCTCGGCGACTGCAGAGCGCACCGATCTTCAAACTCGTTGCCGTAGGCTCCTTTGCCACAATCAATTCCGGCTGGTACGGCGTCCGCCATGTCTACGTTGAGCCCACGGAGAGCGTCAACGGGTTGTCCGAGTTGGCCACACCTGACGGGCGGCCCGGGGTCTCTTTTTTCATGCTCGTGTCGACGGCGAGCGAGTATTACTTTAGGACGCGCCCATCCAAGGAGCAGATGGCGAAGCTGGTGGAGTTGTTTGGGAAGGAGCCGTGCTGGATGAAGGATGCGTTGGAGAAGAAGCTGTGGCATGAGTACTATCACTTCGATATCTGAAGCAGGCGCGTTTCACCTACAGTCCGTGGCTTTTGAACCGCCTCTGCATCTTGCACCAATGCGGCTGGGTAGAGCATCGAACTTGCGAAGGACTCTATCGAGCACGTAATAGTTGCAGGGCCGGATCCGCAGGTTATAAGCGAGGTACAGCCAACTCGAAGTCGGAGACTGCGGCGTTGGTCGGCCCGACAGCGCGCTATTGTTCCCAAAAGAGTCTTCGATCGCCACGTGCCATCTGCCTCAGGCTCTTGTCTCTTTCCACCATCGCGTCCTCCATCCATCATCGTCTGTCTCCGTCTCGTCGTTGATCCCACAGGCTTTTTCTCGGCATGGCTTCATACGAGCTACTGCCAGCATGCTAAACGAGGACCGCCGCGGCCTCTGCTCTGCTACAGGTGCGTCATCGTGCGCTATCGTGTACTTGAGCTTGTTCTCACAAAACTCCCTGGCCACAGGAACATCATATATGCAGCACTGGACGCGCATATATGCGCACATATACAACCCGACTGGACAAACTTTGCACGGGGAGTCCTCACCGCCCCAATAAGCACACGCATACACCATCTCCGCTCGCCCTCGCACCGGCCCCACCCGTGGCGTCTTCATGCTCATCTACCTATCCTTGGGTGTATTCTCTTGCGCTCTGGAAATACCGCGGATTCGCTTCTCCGTGCGTCTCGCGACGACTACTATCTCATGTTCGCTCGCTCGAGGGAACGTTCTTCGCTGGCTATTGAGCTTTGTCCCTTGCCGCGGCGACGAGCTCCGTCCTCTCTTCGTATCATTGCTGGCGATGCGTTTATGTTATGGGCAGGGCATTCTCCCGTTGCCGTCAGCCTCATCGCCTCTCCTCTCACGGGAAGATGTGCTCTCACGCGGGACGACTCGCGCTCGCTATACTGGCGACATCATCTCTTATGTTCTACTATGAGAGCCTTCATCTATGCGGCACTCCTGACGACTAGCTACATCCCCAGCAAGCCGCTTACTCGCACGCTCGGACCACAGGATATCATGCGTTACACGGACTGGGAACCCGACTGATCTTCGTGGCCCGACTATCGACGCGCTCATCGTCATCTACGCGCGACTTCAATCAATCAGATGGCCTCCTTCGGAACAACGTCGAGAAGGTGCACCGCTTATGTGCTGTTTATGACTTTCCCTGGGCTTGATGACGCTTTCTGCCGCGTTCGGCGTCTTCGCGCTCTCGTGCGACGCATGCCTTCTCCACCAAGACTCTCACGCTTCGGGTTTACGAGCGGCTTTCGCTTTGTACAAAGGACTTTCCCTTCGAATCACTTATACTGTTCATGTCGGAGGCTTGACGCCCGCCGGCGAGGGGTCCTCCCACGTACAAATATCCTCGAGCATCTTGCCATAACTCGAGCATCCTTGCCATAACTTGTCCCTTTCGTAGGTTATCGGTCCGTCCAGAGCGTTCGCTTTCTACAGGTGAGTTCACTCAGTCGCCTCCTCCTTCTATGCAAGGAGCGCTTCTGGGCTTGGCTGAGGCGGTAGCTTGTCGGCGTGTGTTACTGGTGTGTTCTACATACAGTCTCTCGGCTGTTTGACGTCCTCTTCCAGCCGCGATCATGATGCATACGAGGAATCAACTGAGCGTATGCGTTCCATCTTGCCCGTAGGGTATGTGCGCTGACCCGTCCATCAGCTCGAGCTGTATGCTGACCAGATGCTGACCTCAATACGGACCACTTGATCAGGATCAACGTCGGACTGTCCACTATCGACCGATAGCTCGACAGAGCTCAGAGATGTTAACACAGCGTACATATGTCCCCCTGACGCCCCTCTACGCCTCCTTGACAGTGCCTAGCCGGGCTTGTACACCTCCAGAGCAGCGTCCAGTCCGCGCATCGGGGTTCGAAAGCGCCACAGTGGTGTAGACATCGCAGCCAAGTTCCTCTCGTGAGTGGCTGGGGGCCCAGCCGAGCGTTGCTGCCGCGTCGCTTAATTATATTGCAGGTTGGTTCCTTCCTGCAGCCGCCGCGGTCGGACGGGTAGCCGGGACTGGGCTCTCGTTGTCGCTATCGGGGGCGTGTATTGGCGTCGGCGTGCAGTGGTGTCTCAATCTCTGCTTGCCGCCTGCTCCCTCCTCCCCGCCTGCCTCGGCCACCGACAAATGCGCCTGCAGATGATTGCCGCCTCGGGAACATCCGTTCCGCGCAACAGCCAAGCTCGAGCCTCGGACCCCCTGTGCCTTGTGCAAACCGAAAGATAAGGGCCTCTTGACATGCGTTCATTGGGCGATAAGGCGTGGGAAAGTACGGTGATTGACAGATGTGTCTTTGACAAATGCTAACGCAGGGTTCGTATAGATACCGCTCCCCGCCATCGCTTCTTTCTTTCCACTCGTTCACCGTCCCCACGAGCAGAGCCGCCGTCGTCCCCGCCGTCGTACGCGTGCAAGACACAATGCCTAACGTGTCCTACACCGAGACTTGTGAGTAGCCCTTAACTCTACTGCTACAGACGCTGATCGACGCCGTGCACAGCGTCCGACCTCACATGGTACGACCCCGATGCGGGCGAGGAGGTCATTTACAACCTGGGCGACATGGCCTGGGTCATCACCGCGACCGCGCTTGTCTGGCTGATGATACCGGGCGTCGGTTTCCTCTACGCCGGTCTCTTGCGGCGTAAGAATGCGCTCTCCATGCTGTGGATGTCGATGGTCATGATCGCGATCGTCTCGTTCGAGGTGTGTTAGGCGTGGATCCCATATTGTCTCAAAGCTCATCTTGTGCAGTGGTTCTTCTGGGGCTTCTCGCTGGCGTTCAGCGAGACGAGCGGGAATGCGTACATTGGCGACTTGAGTGCGTGGCTTACCTCCCTCCCATCCGAGGCGAAGCTGACATCGTGCAGAGTACTTCGGTCTCAAGGGCGTTCTCGAAAAGCCGTCAATTGGCAGCACCCGTATTCCCTCCCTCCTGTTCTGCCTGTACCAGGGCATGTTCGCCGCCATCACGTCAGTCATACGTCGAGCTTTCCCCCTCATCACGTCTGACGCCTCATGCAGCCCTGTTCTCGCCTTGGGCGCCATTGCTGAGCGCGCTCGGCTCGGCCCCGTCATGATCTTCACCTTTATGTGGACCACGATTGTGTACAACCCGTTGGCGTACTGGACGTGGAACGCCAGCGGCTGGTCGTTCGTCATGGGCGGCCTCGACTTCGCCGGTGGCACACCCGTTCATATCTCGTCCGGCACGGCTGCCCTCGCCCTCTCCATCTACGTGCGTATCTGTGTCCCGCAAGCCACACGCCCCGCGCTAACCTCGCGCGAAACAGCTTGGCAAGCGCCGTGGCTATGGCACGGAGCGCCTCGCGTACAAGCCTCACAACGTGACCTACGTTATCTTGGGCACCGTCTTCCTGTGGGTGGGCTGGTTCGGCTTCAACGGCGGCTCGGCGCTGTCCGCCAACCTGCGCGCCGTGCAGGCGTGCATCGTCACCAACCTCGCTGCCTCCGTGGGCGGACTGACCTGGATGTTCTGGGACTACCGCTTGAGAAGAAGTGGTCCGCTGTTGGCTTCTGCTCCGGTGCCATCGCTGGCCTCGTCGCTATCACCCCTGCCTCCGGTTTCGTCGGTTCTCGTAAGTCTGACTGTCAGTTATGTGCCTCGCAGGCGACTGATTCTCTACCAGCTGCTGCTGTGCTGTTCGGTTTCATGGCCGGCACCTGCTGCAACTTCGCCACGCAGCTGAAGTATGTGTTCGGCTACGATGACACCCTCGATGTGCGTGTACCTTCCTTGTTTTGCGGTCCGTTTCTCACAGTCGCCCTCGGTTAGATCTTTGCCTCTCATGGCATCGGCGGTATGGTGGGCAACATCCTCACCGCGCTCTTCGCGCAGGCGAGTGTCGCTGCGTTCGACGGTTTGACGGAGATCCCGGGCGGCTGGATCGACCACAACTACATCCAGCTCGGATACCAGCTTGCGGACTCCGTCGCTGGCTTCGCGTACACCCTTGTAATGACCGTGCGTATTCTGCCTCCTTATTCATCCCGACCTCCATCTAATTTGCCTCCCCTACAGACCGTCATCTGCTGGATCCTGCACTTCATCCCCTTCTGCCGCCTGCGGACAGACGAGGAGAGCGAGATCCTCGGGATGGACGACGCGGAGATGGGCGAGTTCGCGTACGACTACGTTGGCCTCGAGCAGGAGATCGGGCACCCGATCGACATGTCGAAGGGCGTCGTGTCCGGCGGGCGCGAGCCGCACCACACGCACGCGTCGAGCTCGGAGCACAGCGCGGAGAAGACGACCTAAGCGGTGTTTTCTGTGTGTGAGTGTAACGTCTTTTATGTTTGGGTGTGATGAGGATGGACCGGTGTACGATTGGGATGATCCGATGTACGACTGGGGGCGGATAGGACAGCGGTACTGGATCCAAAGTGCTGAGGTACTCAATCTGAAAGTACTGTACTGTATGTCTGGAAGTCTCGGTAATATATGGGCGCCTCTGTCGCCCCTTCACGATTTGTTTTTCTAGAGTATTATTGCCCTTTGTTAGAGTATATAGTAATCATGATGCTGTAGAGTTAGTGGCCCCTTGAAACATAGTGAAGCCAGTGGTTTATCGTGGTGTGGTGAAGCTATGAGAGGACTACGATGTTTATTGGTTCACAAGTTCGATAAGGACTTGTGGGTCCATGTTGGTGCAAAGCTTTAGGGTCAATTTCGACTTGGCATATCCTGCAAAGTTCATAGCCTGAGTATGAGCGCATCGATGAGCGGTGAGCTGGTTGACGCGGAGGCGAGATGTTTGCGATGGAAAGCCTATGCGCGGGCGGCAGGGCCGGAGTGGAAGACATGCATTGAGTGCGCAAACAATCAAAGGAGCCCGACCAATGTGTACATCACAACCTCGTCAATCTTTCATTTCATGCCACTCGTCAGTAAGTGATTCATGGAGTTGATATGTATGATATGGCTGGTCCAACCCAGTTCCATACATTTACTGACGCGAGCAGCCAGAGATGGAAGTGAGCTCCGACGGGCAGGTAACAGCGGACCAAGTGACAGATGGGTTGTCCGCGGCCTCGAACCAATCGAAGCGGAAGTAGCAGCCCTCACGGACAGCTGGCAAGACCGTCAGTCAAGCCGTTCCTTCGTAGCCAACGAAGTGCACGCACCGCTCGGAAGGTTGTCACATTCCTGGCGGGAGCTGACACCACCGTATGTGGCCCCACCGTTCCAGCTACCGTACTGCGCTGGGCAGCCTGCGGTGAAAGCGCCTACGACGATGCGCGTGGAGCAACGCATTTCAGAGCAGGAATCAAGCAGCGCGACTCACCGAGTCCACCGCCCGGGATCAGGATGTCGAAGTGGTTCGAGCCGAGGTCGCCGCCGGTGTTCGTAGCTTGCACAATCTGCGCCACGACCGTCAGATCCTCTCCTTATACCTCACCCACCAACTCCAACTCACCATCTTCTTCCCCGAGATCGACGTGCTGGTGAACGTGAGCTCGTAGCACTGGCAGCACCACGCCTCCTCGTTCGAGCCCGAGATGGCCACCGCGGCGAAGCCGTACGCCGTGTTGTCGTCCACCGCCCAGGGCGAGTTGTTCGCGCAGGTGAACGCCGTGCCGCCGTCGCAGCCGGACTTGACGTCCGGGTCGCTCAGCGGGTTCTGGCTCGCGTCGCACGTCCTGACGGGGGAGCCGACGGGGGCCTGTTGGCAAGTACATGCGTCGTCAGAGGCAGACTTGCATGCGGTGGAGGACGCGTATCGTATCAAAACGTACCTTGCCGCTCCAAGCGCACGATGGCTTGCAGCAGTCCCAGTAGCGCGTCGTCTGCCCAGAGTTTTGCGCAGACACGGGAGGGCCGCCGAGAGGGTCGCGAGAGCGGCGAGGGATACGCGCATGGTTTCTGATCGGGGAGCAACAAGCGGGGATGAGGTTGTCTGGTTGCGCCCGTCGTCGTCGCCTTATATACCCTGCATCATTCGCCGAGGTTTTCGAGACAGGGTCGCCGCCCGTCGCGCGTGGGATGGTGCGGCGCATCGTGCGTGGATGGTCGCGGCGCATGTGCGTGGGAGGGCAGCGGATCGCAGAGGCTCGATGTCAGGTGGCAACGAGGGGTGGATATCGGGGAAAGTAACGTCGGGGAAAGTCATCTCTCCTCGGCGAAGCGCGCTACTATCATGTAATGTTCTCAGCCAGGGTCTGCGCAGGGCATCAAATCCCTGGCTATACGGACAAACAGAGTGCGAGACCTGGGGCGAGGTCATGAGAAGAGGCCCGAAGAGAGTCATGAGAAGAGGCCCGAAAAGTCATGAGAAGAGGCCCGAAGATGCGGCGCTATGGAGCAGATCACCGAGTGGCTGCAGGCGACGTCGGGTTCGAGTGAGTGGCCGAGCCTCGTCATTCAGAGAGCAACGTACCTTGAGACGAGCAGCATCGATATCGGTCCGAGTCGCGAGGGTGCCTCGTAGGCTAACTCCCTCGTAGGCAGCAACGGCCAACACAACTGAGCTCCGGGTACATAAAGCAGGCAACATGCATATTCATGCCAGAATTACAAAGGGGAATCGTATATTAGTTTTGCGTCACGTCTCGTCCGTCCTTCTTTCGTGGAGGTATGCGTCAGGGGAAGATCAAGTAAAGTTGAAGGTCGGAAGTAAGGTTGCCTCGTCAATCAGAACTTGTACTTGGAGGTGATGTCCCAGAACTGCTTGCCCTGGATAGTGGCAATCTCGAGCTCGAGGGCCGAGGGCTGGCGTGAGCCGTCGGCACCGGCGTAGGTACCAGCGCCCCAAGGGAGCCTGCGTGCGACTGTTAGTAGAGAGTATGATAGACTGACACAAGCCGACGTACCACCGTGAACCTCATCCAGGTTCGTGAGCTGCGCGAACGTTCGTGCGTAGCCGAGGGGAATGAACATCATGCCATGGTGCACGAACGTCGACATCGTGTTCTGGACGGTGATCTCCTGCCCGCCGCCCGGGGTGCCCGTCGAGACGAAGACGCTGACAAACTTGCCGGCGAGCCCGCCGCTTGCCCAGAGTCCACCAGTCGTGTCCCAGAAAGCCTGCGTAGCGTCAAAGTCAGATTCAATGCGTTATGTGAATGTGGGTCGGCAGCCCACGCACCTTCCATTGGCCCGGGAAGTTGCCGTAGCGCGTCGGGATGCCGAAGAGGAATGCGTCGTAGGTGGCGAGGGTGGCGGCGTCGATAATGGGGTAGTCGGGCTTGGGCGGCGCGTGCATCATCTCGAGCACGTTCTCTGGCAACGTCTCGGGGATCCTACATAACTATAAGCACGCGAACATAGACCGGAAGGTATCCACGTACTGGAAGATCGTCGCCGTGCCCCCTGAGGACTCCACGCCGGACTTGACGGCCTCAGCCACTGCAGACAGGTCAGTCGCCGTCAACAAAAAAGCAAAGATAGGGAACGCACTCTTCGCAATGTGCCCGTACATGGAGTAGATCACAATGGCAATCTTGGGCGACGAGGGTGTCGGTTTGGCAGTCTCCGCGGCTACAGAGGTAGAGGGGGTGGACGCAGGCGCCGCCGCCTTCTCGCTGTCGGCCGGCTTCGTCTGCTTAGACGCCGCCGCGTCGTCCGCAAAATTCTTCCCCTGCGACTTGCTACCGCAGCATAGGAAACCCATAGCGTCGAGAGGTATATAGGGTCTTGAAGCGAGTAGGGAGGATAGGCTACGTCCACAAGAGACGATAGGGGGAAAGGAGAAAAAGTGCGGTGGGGTCCAGATCGCTTCCAAGTCCGCTTTTATTGGCAAAGGTTCCGCCTCCGCTGGGAAGAAACGTCCGTCCTTGGAAGTTCGCGTGCATGTCTCATGAAAGTCGGTGACAAAGTGCCTGTAAGCAATTTCTCGAACATCGTGGGCGCTTTCGCGTCAGCGAATTTCCTTTTATGGTGCAGCTTGACGGCCTCGGTAAGCTAGCTGTAAGCCGCGTATGTTCTGCGTTGAGGAGCTCAGGATCCAGAAAGAGCATGTAATGTCAACGATACGTCGCGTTAACAGTGACGATAGAGCGAATGCGAAAGTTGTTACTTACGCTTCGCCATACTTCTTTCATTCCATCATCAAGAAGTTGAAGACACATCTCCAAGAGGACTTGGAGGAGCTTGGAGGCTGAGCAAGACAAAGGGAGATAGTGATAAACCTTCGTGAAATGCATATCGTGTTCTACGAAATACAGTCTAATGAACCATGCAATGCGTGTCGACTATCGGCATCTACTGAGCCCAAGCCTACAAGAGGCCACCAATCGTCCATGATAACACACGCCCGCCCCCACCATCAACCGCAACGACGACGTTCAGTATCCAGCCTCGCTGGCACTACCGCTCGAGCTGAGCTCGTTATAACGAGCGATCTTCAAGCGCTGAGAGGGCGGGATCTTCTTCTCGTCGTAGAGGTCGTTGATGTGCGGGTGACCACCGTGCAGCACGCCGACGCGCTTCATCGCGAGCAGGTTGTGCGCCGCGTTGCTGTGGTCGTAGACACCGCCGAAGAACGCAGTGGTCGCGTCCTTGCCGATGAACTTGATGATCAGGTGCGCGCCACCGGGGTGCTCCTCGATGAATGTCGAGACATCGTGTATGAAGCCCGAGATGAGGATGAGGGGGCGCTTGGCGGCCTGCTCCTGGACTAAAGAGGTGTTAGCTGGATTTCGAACCCAGAGGGAGATTACTCACAGCTCTCCCACGAGATGACGGGCAAGTCGTTGCTGTCCGACGGCCAGGACAGCTTCTCCTGCGTAGCACGAAGCTTCTTGAGCTGCATCGTGAGCTGGCCCTTGCGGACCTCGTTGTCGGGGAAAACTTTGAGGTGCGTGGCCATCCCGAGA
This sequence comes from Schizophyllum amplum, assembly GCA_007026445.1. Lineage (NCBI taxonomy): Eukaryota > Fungi > Basidiomycota > Agaricomycetes > Agaricales > Schizophyllaceae > Schizophyllum > Schizophyllum amplum. Next base: position 133,463 of record VDMD01000027.1, on the reverse strand, counting down.
GTGTTGCACGTCGAGATGAACCACTTCGTCGGGTCGTACTGGTACCACTTGATCGCGTTCCGGTAGTCCATCGGGAACTGGTGGTGGAAGTTGTGTAGCCCTCGCCGATGGTCGCGAGCGCAGTGATGAAGTGGTCGCGGGGGGTGTGCTTGTCGTCGAACGGCGTCTCGCCCAGCCAGTGCGCGAGCGAGTTGACGCAGAACGTGGAGTGGTGGACGAAGACGAGGCGGATGACGCCGGCGTAGATGTAGCCGCCGCGCGCGTCGCCCCAGCCCAGCCAGGCAACGATTGTCGGGAAAATGAAGGCCATGAAGGTCATGAGCTTGACGTAGTGCTCGTGCTGGAAGCGCACGACAGGGTTCTTCGACAGGTCGGAGATGTCAGCGACGCCGGGCTTGCGGCGGGGCTTGACGAGCATCCAGCCAATGTGTGAGTACCAGAAGCCTAGAGGGAGTCAGAAAGGCTGGCTATGCATAGCTAATGTAGACGCACCCTTGTGAGCATTGTACGGGTCGAGATCGGTGTCAGTGTAGCGATGGTGGGCGCGGTGGCCACGGCTCCACCACTTGATGCTACCCTCGGCCGCACCTGCACCCGCAATTGCGAGAACGTACTGCAGCGTCAATGATGCGTTATACGAGCGGTGCGCCCAGAGGCGATGGTACCCGGCCGTGATCCCTGCGCTCAATCAGCTCCCTGCAGTCCAAGCAGATGCGCGCCACATACCCAGACCAGTCACAAAGTACCAAAACACCGAGAACACAGCCGTCTCCCATCGCAGCGGTGTCGTAAACATTCCCCAGATGCCGATGAGCGGCGTCGCCGTCAGGAGGCCGAGACTGATCCAGTTGAGGTTCTGTAAGAGGTTCGACCAAGTGACAGGCGGGAGCGCCTTCACCGTCTTGAGGGTGTGCTGGACATAGTTGTCCGGGATGTTCAGGTCGGAGGGCTCGTCCGTCGTACGCATTTTCACGCCAACGTCAGACATGGCGGAGGAAGGGGGGATGGGGGAAGGAAGGGAGGGGGATGTCTTCCTGCCCCGCGCCCCAGCGTTTATATCAACCGCATGTCCAAAACTTTGGGGCAGACCTCGGAGTGGAGCCGATTACGCGCCTTCCAGGGCCACGTTCTTCGTTCTCTTCTGTTTATTTTTCGATGGCGGTCTCCCCACGGGCAGCCGACATGACCTCTCGCCGATGGCAGGAGTGTATGTAGCATGGATAGAGTGGCTTCCAGTCGAAGGAACTCGGAATTCGGCGACTTTGGGGATTCCGGGATCTCGGAGCCCGGTTCCGAAAGGCTGCCGGAAGGTCAAACTGGATGACATCGCGCGTGATCGACCTTGTGACGTAACACCTGGGGCGCGGCGCCACCGGTCGAATGGTCGTCAAGCCCAGCGACTGGCAACGACACTTGAGCGACATGGAAGTTTGGGACAAGGAGGGACGAGGAGGTTGTTTGCGCCGATAACGGGATGTATAGAGTTGTTTGGCGGTGACAGTGATTAGAAGACAAATATTTGTGCAAAGTTTATGTGACGCTTGTGACGTTGACTTCTCGAATCGTGGAAAGTCCGGAAACTGCCGATGGACGCCCACATTCATTCGCAAACCACCATGTCCGCATCTGCTGAACGTGTCGTTGTCCCTCCTGGTGGCGAGTTATCCAGCTCGGGTGTAGCTCATGTACCGGACTTGCTCTCACAGGCCTCTATAAGCGCCTCAGTATGTCCCTGACTTCCATGCGCAACTCGCACCAAGCTATCTGTCTTCTAGTCGCTGTCTAGCTTCTACGAAGGACAATGGCCATGGTGTTGATTGAAAGCACGCGCTAGCGATACGACTCGATAGCTTCGACAAGGGCCACACGGCCAGGGCAACTCGAACCATCCGGGACTCGCGCTTCGCGACCATGCAAAATATGACCTGTGATTTTGTCCGGAGGAATCCCATATCGCCATATCTGCAACTTGGCCTTCGTCCCTCTAGCCGACCCTCCACCGTCGGGTATGTGGCCCTCAATAGGGATACTTGGGCTGCTACCTCCTCACGCCATAACTCTAGGGGGTTTTTGCGCTGTACTTTCCCTGATACTAATGAACGCGCGACCTCTCCAATACCTCGTCTCCGTAAATACTACGGGGAGCTCTTGGCGACGACCTCCGCGCTAAATGGATCGACCTCATGCTCGCCTGCCATACGCACGTCTAGGTACTGAAGCCCGTATGCTCTGGCAACCACGCGCACGTTCCTTATCTCGAGCACGATGCTCATCCGAGTATCTGACCGCCTATAAAGGTCACCGCGTCCACCACCTCTCAGCAGCCCTCAGCAGCTTAGCTCCCTCCCCGGCCACATATCGCGATGCTTGTCCTGTTCGCCCTCGCCGCCGTCGCGTCCGCGTCTGTCATTCCTCGCGCGTGGCCGTCTGGAACGGTTACCTGCGGGAGCCACAAGTACTCGCTCAGCCAGGTGAAGGCCGCCGTCGCGCAGGGCATCAAGTACGAGGACAACCCCGTGGGGTCGAACTCGTACCCCCACACGTACGTAGGGCGCTGTGAGCGCAGGTTCCGCACTGACTGTCGTCGAATGTAGATTCAACAACTACGAGGGCCTCAAGATGTGGTGCACGGGCGAGTCGGACTATAACGAGGTACGTCTATTGGATCCTGGGCCGCTGTAAATCGTACTCACCCTAGCGAAGTTCCCGATACTCTCGTCGGGCAGTCTGTACACAGGCAGCTCGCCTGGTGCGGACCGTGTCATCTTTTCGGACAACGGTGTCTACTGCGCGTGAGTACTGTTCATACAGCGATGCTATTGCGGCTGATCATAACCTCTGCAGCGTCGTTACCCACACTGGCGCGTCGGGAAACAACTTCGTCTCGTGCTCTGGAGACTAGAGGGCGTGTATGTACAATGGTGTACTTATACTTGTATCTCAGGGAAAAATCACGGAATCCGAATACTATGGCGTATCCGGGAGCCCGTGTGTCACTCTATCTCAGTCTGCGCGTTTGCCGTTGTCAATGTACGCTGCAAGGTCAACTATGTAGGGCACAATTCTGTTCTCTCAAGTTCCTACTCAGACTTGCACAGTTGCGACGTTGATGCCGTGGGCGAGCTTGCTCTGGACTCCCTCATGACCCTCACCATACCCGTCGCTTGTTACGCCCCATCATCTATTGTTTGCTCAAACCCTCCATCTCTGCACTCTTGCGATCATGGGAGAACGGATTGACGCTGGGAAACCTATCGCTGTTATCATGCAGGCGGACTAAAGCCACGGCCAGCTTATCGGTCTTCAGCGTGTGTACTCGACACTATATATGCGAGGGCGCGTTGGATTGCGCTGTCGGAGTCTCTCATCCCTTTGCATCTTGTTCTGAGGAATCCGAATGACGATGGAGAAGAAGCAGCAATTCGACGCGTCGTCGCTGCCGACCCTCGCGCCGACCCCACCGCCCAAGACCGCGCAGTGGAAGAAGGCGCTGATCTACACCGCGCTGGGTCTCGGGGGACTGAGATACGCGCTCAAGGTCGCGTATTCTGACGCCTTCGATGGGTTCAGCATGTACGAGAGCGCGGACGACCTGCTCGACAGGCGCGCAGCATGATCGGGCGTCCGGTGGCGCACGCGCCGCTCTGTCCTCAGGCAGACATCCTCTACCCTGTCGCGAACAAGGACCTTTGGGAGGAGATTGCCGCGGAGCTGGGCACGGAGGCGTTCCAGAACAAGGCGCTTGACTGGATGCGGGGCGCCATACAGATTCCGTGCGTCGGTCGTCTACTGTGTATGGTGCGCGAACGCTGACACGAGTATACTTGTAGGACGGAGGTCTTCGACGCGATGGGCGAGCCTGGGGAGGATTCGCGGTGGGATATCTTCTATGAGTTCCACGACTATTTGTTGAAGTCGTACCCCTTGGTGTACGTGTCCCTACGATGAGCGCGCGGACCACTTATGATGACTTTGGCGCAGGCACTCCACCATGTCCCTCACGAAGGTCAACACGTTCGGCCTCGTTACTCCTGGCCCGGCACGGACCCGTCCTTGAAGCCCATCCTCCTCACCGCACATCAGGGTGCGTGAATTGCCATCCCTTCCCATCATCCTCCGCCCTCGTCACCACCATCCTTCTCCTCACGATCATGATCTCCTCACTCCACAGCCATTCTATTCGCAACAACTCTAACTTCACCCTAGACGTCGTCCCCGTCCTCCCGAGCACCGTCCCCACATGGGAGCATCCGCCATACTCCGGGTACTTCGACGGCGAGCGCATCTGGGGCCGCGGCGCCAGCGACGACAAGAGCGGGCTCATCAGCATCATGAACATCCTCGAGACGCTGATTAAGAAGGAGTACATGCCCACACGCGGGATCGTGCTGGCCTTTGGCTTCGACGAGGAGGCCAGTGGAACGCATGTGAGTGCACATATTCTTTATGGAGTACGCGTTCTGCGGGCTACTGTGAGCGTCTTCGGATGCATATGCGCTCCAAGCAGTCGCATATATGCGACTCTTGCGCAAGTTCATCCGGTGGCCGAGTGTTAAGCGCATATCCTACGCCACCTTCTTACAGGGAGCTTCTGCCCTGGCGCCTACCTCCTGAAGACGTTCGGCAAGAACGCGTTCGCGATGGTTGTCGACGAGGGAGGCGAGTGATAGCGACTTCGTGACAATATACCTCGATGCTGACGGTCACCCTAGGAGGTTACTCGGAGGAGTATGGGACTGTTGTGGCGTGAGTGGCATCATGGGGTATGTGGATGAACGTCCTTGACGTCCTGTAGAACCCCGGGCATCGCGGAGAAGGGTTACATGGACACGAAGGTCGAGGTACACTCCCCTGGCGGTAAGTGTTTTGCTGCGGACGTCGACAAATGCGCACGCTGACGCGAATATGTCTAGGTCATTCGAGCGTGCCCCTGCGCACACCACCATCGGCATCCTCGCGCGCCTCCTGGTCGAGTACGAGAACAACCCGTACGACGTCCGTCTGGTGAGTGTTTCGTCCCACAATTCTCCGCCAGCTTGTCGCCTTCGCCCTAATGTTGACTCAAACCTCGTCAGACCCGCAACAACCCGTCTATCTCACTCACCAATGCCATGCGGAGCATGCCCCCGGTCTCCCAGAGGACCTTCGCGACGCCATCTTGGCTAGCGCGACCAGCCCCGGCGCGCTGCAGAAGGTGGAGGATTTCTTCTTCAAGGACAAGAAGATGCACTCTATCATCACTACGACTCAGGTGAGCGAGACTCTACTCGCGCTATACACTGTGCACAGGCAGCTGATGCGACGTCCTTACAGGCAGCAGACATGATCAACGGCGGCGTCAAGTCGAACGCGCTCCCGGAGGAGGCCTGGGCGATTATAAACCACCGGATTTCGATCACGAGGTCGGTCCTCTCGCCATATTATCGTGACCGCTTGCACGGTGCTCATGCAAATAAATGCCCAGCTCCGTCGCCGAGACCATGGCGCACGACACGGCGACTGTCAAGGCCCTCGCGGAGCAGTTCAACCTCACCTTCGAGGCGTTCGGCACCCTTGTCTCGGAAGCGGACGCGCCCTCGAGCGGGAAACTCGTCCTCGAAGCGGCCTTTAATCACAGCTTGAACCCCGCGCCTGTGACCCCGCTGTACGGAGAGGGTGCGTACTGTGGCGTCTTGGGAGATCCCACAGGCTCACCTCTCAGCAGATGCCGACCCGTACCGCTTCCTCCACGGGACCATCAAGGCGACGTACAATGCACACCACAACCTGGAGGGCAACGATAACATCATCGTCGCGCCGGGCATGTCGTCCGGGAACACGGACACGAAGTACTACTGGGACCTTACGCCGCATATCTTCCGCTACAACCACAAGGGCACGCCGGTGGGCAGGGTCAATGGGGTGCATACCGTCAATGATGTAAGTCGGGGAACTGGGGACCTGTTGTTGTTGTGGGTCTTGAAAGGCTGACACGCGTTACAGTCCTCGAACTGGATGCCTATGTGGAGGAGATGCTGTTCTTCGCGACGCTCATCTTGAATGCGGATGAGTCCACGGTGCTGTGAAGAGGTACTGCTAGTGTCGGCGACGTACTGGTGTGGATAAGTAGTACTAGCACACAGAAGAAGCTGAATAAAAGATGAATCCATTGAATTGTCTTCGATTATAGACAAGGGAGTATATGTATATGCCTATCTAGGAGGAAAGTAAGGTCGCTGCAATTAAGGTGTAGCGCTGAAAGTAGTACAGTGTACGACGGCATACGGCCGACGCAGGACACAAAGAGCATCTAAGGAGTTGGAGGAATACGAAGTGTTACATTCAATCTGCAAGAATCGGGTGCCGCTCAATCACAAGGCTCGGGGCAGTCATTCTGCAAACATCAGTCAGCGGATGGAACGGAAGAGCGCAGATGAGTTGAACATACCCCGCGAATGAAGGTCAGCATGTGACACGTTATGTACCCCTTGGCGAAGCCGGCGCCGGCGTACGCGAAGAGGTACTCCCACTTGCGCTTGAAGACCTCGTACTGCGCGGGCGAGGTAAGATCGGGGATGTCCTCGCAACCTCGTCCAGCACAAGATTCTTCTCCAAGCGGCGGCCCCATTCGCGGAGCGTGCGAGGGTATCTGCAAGTTGAATCAGTATCGGACACCAAGGCGAGCACATATGAACTCACGTGCTGAGTGGTTCTCGACCCCGTGCAGGGTAAAGCGCCCCTGCGAAGCAACGTTCGCGGCGTTGATGAGCACCGTCGCGCTCGGGAGGGCGGAGTTTGGCCACATATACCGACGCATGAAGTCCTCTGCCTGGTACCCGGTGTACCTGCACTCGGGGAACGTCGACGAAGTGACTATCGCGGTTGCGTTCTGCGGCTTGAGCGCAAAGTCGACGAGCTTGAAGTACGTCTCGTAGTGCTTCGCGCCGACGTGCTACAAACAGGATCGATCATAATGAAGGCGGCGGGACCCTTAACAAAATAGGCACGCACCTCGATCATCTCGATACTGACGAAGGCATCGAAGGCGTGCTCGAACTCCGCAGGGATTCACGGTAGTCGAGCAGGTGGACGCGCACGCGGCCCTCGAGGCCGGCAGCACGCACGCGCTCCTCCGCGAGCGCCTTCTGCTCCTTTGAGAGCGTCAGCGTGTCGACTTCGCAGCCGAACGTGCCCGCGGCCTCGATGGCCATGCCGCCCCAGCCGCTGCCAAACTCGAGGATGCGGTCGCCGGGCCGGACGCGCGCGCAGCGCAGGACGTGGTGGATCTTACGGCGTTGGGCGGCTTCGAGATCGCCTGGCGTGGGACCGGAGACGAGATCGCCGCGAACGCCGCCCTCCGCTTCGTCCCAGAGCGCGCAGGAGTACATCATCTCCTTGCTGAGGAATGCCTGGGAGGTGAGGAGATGATGAGCTTTCGACGTCCATAAAGGGAATGCAGGAGCAGCAGGCACCTTGAACAGCTCATTAGACTGGTCGTAGCTTGCGATCGCGTTTAGGCGCGCGTTGGATCTTGACTGGCCAAGGACATTGTTGTAGAAAGCGGATAGTGTTGATGAGATACGCGACACCGTGGAGGATAGCGTCGCCTCCATAGACGACTGGTTGTCCAACCAGAGCTACATAGGGACCTGTCAGCGCGCATGACCCGTCATATGCCGTAAGGCTGCTCACCTTCATCGCGCCCTGAAGGCTGTTGATCTCAATGTCACCGATCATATAGGCCTCGCTGACTGAAGGAAGGAACTTCCGTGAGACTTCTTCAGTAATTGAAGGCAGCGCAAGCAAGCTCACATCCTAGATCGGCAGATCTGTACATCGAGGCAGAATCAGCATCGGACGGGCAGATGTGGACGGAAGAAGACGTACGTCAGGAGACGCAACCAAAAGGTGTCGTCGACGACGCGAAGATGTACATCGTTGCAGCCCGGCTCGAAGGTACCGTACTGCGTGTCGCCGCTCGCATCGGCGATGGTGAGGTGTCCGATTTTGATAGCTTCGGAGAGAACGGAGAGGATGGAGGAGCGGGCTGAGAGGAATGATGAGCGGTGCTGTCTACGAGGAGAACGGGGTCGACGTACCAAGAGATACGAGCAAAGCTCGTGGGCTGGGCAGCGAAGACAGCAGTCCCAGACGCGACTGGGGCTGAAGGCTCTTCGTAGCAGGCATGGTGACGCAGGGCGAGGTTGAGGATGCCATGGAGGAAGTGAATTAGTTCGCCTTAAACAGCGAGGAGTAGGATGGGGAGGGGGTGGGCAGAAAAACAGAGTAAGGCCGAGCCTTATATATACCCTGTAACTCTCGGGCACTATAGCGGAGCACAAGCGATCAGTTGTCGTAATAATAATGCAATATAGATTGAGCACGGGCGGGCGGGGGCCGCTTTGAGCAATGTCCGAGAAGCTTGATATCATGTAGGGACAGGTCGGCCTTTTGTTTGGCAAAGACTGCGTGCCTTGTTCGGTTCATAGTGATCTGTCGATGAATACAATGCACCTGCAATGCACGCTGCGCAGGAACTTCCATCCAACATGGAGAGATGGTCACTTGTTCATGACTTCCACGCCGTTCCGCACACCCAAAAGTCGAGTGGCGAGCGGGCAGGTCTTTCGCGGGAGAAGCAATCAGAAGAGACCTCCCAAAGCACCCCGTTATATCAGGTTCGCCAGGGGCCCAGCGCCCAGTGATCCATCAGCAAAAGACCCAAGATTCGAAGGGACTGGAGTGCGGAGCAAGGTGTATATGTGACTGAACCGAGTAAGTGACCGTAGCTGTAACGACCCGTTACTATGTGACCGATCGCGTCCGTAACGCCAGTTCAATTCATGCCTTGCCTCGAACTCTCAAGCTTCAAGTCGAAGTGATGGAATGCCGTCGATGTCCTGCGTCTCCGTGCTCCTCGCCAATGTCTTCCCAGTGTCTATTTCTCCGTGATGCCTGTGCAATGGAGTCATGACATACGGTGCCGTGCTCAGGTTACGGCTGTGCCAGCATCGATATGACCCTGCGCGTATTGTGCTTCCCGCTCAGCACGATGCGTAGGTAACACAGGTATCATATCGACGGCCGACCCAGCTCATGTATATGTTGCGTCCCCATGGCTATACACATCGCATAAAATGCGGAGTCATCCCGGATCCGTGCTCCAGCTCAGCTCCTTCGCGCTCAGTCTCCATCAGATGCTGCTCGACTGCGTACTGGACTGCGTGACGGCAGACAGTCCCCCAAATATGTCGGGCTCCGACGCGCTCATCTGAATCGCGGACTGTCGATCTTCGTTGTTTCTTCGGACAGGTTTCCCTGCAGGACTAAGTACTTGTTCAACGTTCCCATCATGGAACTGGCCCGCATGCTCTTCGCTTATCGTTCAATGGCCGCACCGCTGTCGTGCTCATGTCTTCATTCTGAAAAATAGGCTTTCACAACTTCCACCGATCTATCCCTGACATGTCCTTTTCGCGTGGATGTGTTCGCCTCCCTGCCCCGGATGCTTGATCGGCTTGAACCATCGCAAGCTTGTCCCATCCCCCGGACGCGGTCTGAAGACCGTCAACGCGCCCAGACAATCCTGCAAGCGTGCTTGTTTCTTGAGCTGCATGCTCTGACATGTACAAGCCCGTAAATTGAACGCTCTTTGTCGTGTCCAGTCCGCGCCATAGTTTGATTACCTGCGTTGTCGGACGATGCAGCCCCCGATCACTCCTCAGTGAATTTTCTGCATAGATATCGATTCGACATCGATGCAACCTCACTGGCTGGTATTGTCTTGTCTCTCCGTCGACCTCTATGTGTGACCACGCCGGGGAAGTGAACGTGAGGACTTGCATTACTGGGAAGTTATGCAGTTCCCTTTTGTCTTTGAGATGAATTCATTCAAGCCCGCCGCGCGTGCACGGAGCTTCAGTCGAGTCGTGGAGGTAGACTTCCCTGCTTTCAAGAGGTTGGTTTTCGAGACGAAGTTACTTGTGATGAACCCGGCTCCGAGCTGGCTGCTGAACGTCGCGCGTGGCCCTACGTCACCCGGCGTTACGGTCCGCGTGTGGCGCAAACTGGCGACCAACACGAGGCTGATCAAACAATCGAGCCTCCTGCAACCCTCATGCGCTCCTCCGTGTTCTGCTCAAGAAAAACCTCGTCGACTCCGCATTTAATACCGTCCGGTGCCTCCATATTCTAGTACCCCACAGCTTGCTGGTCTGTCATGCAGTTTGCTCCGCGGAACCACTCTTTGTGGCCCAACAACTTCTCCTCCCGGCATGCCAGCACGCGGTCTGCATCGCCCGAGCCAGATGATGAATGGAAGAGGCGACTCCGCCGCCAAATAGAGGATAACTTCCGCGCTATGCTCAATGATGCCAAAGTTCGTCTCGAGGAACAATGCAGGGCGGATTACACGCGCAAAGCTAAGTACATCAATGAGTACCAAGACAGCGAGGAGCGACTTCGCAGGATGGCAGAGGAGGAGTACGAGCAGAAGCTACAGTACGAACGCGACCTGCGCCGCTTGTCCACAGGCTCGACGGCACCCGCGTACCTGCAGAACGAGCAGCAGTCCATTATGAACACCTTCAACCACCCGAGAGAACCTCTCGATCGCCCGGACTCTCAATCCCCTCCCCTCTTCCCTCGAGCCGAAGACTATACTCCGCGGTATACGAGTGCGAGCGCATCTGCGTCTTCGCGCGCCACACAGTCAGGCTACCGACACTTGCGCACCTCGTCCAGCGTCGGTCGACTTGGTGACCATCCGAAACCGCTGTCTAGCGCCTCCCGGTATGCAACGCAGGAGGCGCCCGCGGCTGCCCCAGACCCTGGCCTACGCAAGCGCGAGGCGGAGGCGCGGAAGCAGGAGGCGCAGGACATCCGCGAGGCGCGCGCTGTCAATGAGCGCTTAGCAGACGAGGTGCGCCAACGGACGGAAGTGCTCTCTCACTGGCCGGTGGAAAGCAGATCGGATGGTCTCGCGTTCCTGCAGAGCCAGTCAAATAGCACCCAGGAGATCGCCAAGCGGCCCACACGCGAAGATCGCGTCCAGATCAGCCGCGATATGCACATAGGCGCCGGCGTGGAGCTGATCTTGAAGCAGCAGGAGGAGCTGCGGGAGCAGCAGCGCGAACTGAAGCAGCTTGCGGAGGACCTGCGCCGCCGCGAGGCCGAGTTGACGCGTAGGGAGGAGGTATTGCGCAGCGGGCGCGCTGATAACGATATCGGGCGGTCATTCCAGGAGGAGGTGCAGCGGCGGGATGAAGCACTGGCGCGGCAGCTGCAGGAGGATGAGGTCCGGCGCGCGCGGGCGCAGAATCGTGATCCACGACGAGCGCGGACTCTCAGTGGTGGTAGCTGGGGAACGTCGTCGACGTCATCGATTTCGTCTGCGTCGTCCGCGGCATCGGCATCGTCAGCCTGGAGCGCGTTCTCGTCGAAGAGCGCATCGACAGCGGCGACTACGGCGTCCTCACGCGTGTCAAGCGCGAGCACGGCTGCGGCGGGCAAGTCGGCGTATCCGACTTTCTCGTCTGCGAGTGCCGCGGCTGCGCAGCACTCGTCGGGTTACTCGTCGGCGAGCAAGCCAACCAGCGCAAAGGAATCGCCGCCGCCACGGGGCTGGAGCGGAACATGGAGCAGCGCGTCGGCCAGTATACCCCGACAGCAGGCGAGCCAGCCTTCCAGCAGGTCCAGCAGCATTCCGCGTTCGGGAACAACGTCGTCTGCAAGCACGTCGCGCGCCACCGCGCCGCCGCCCGCACCCCCACCTCCCCCGCCTCCGCCACCCCAATGGGCCAACTGGGCCAAGCGCCAGGAAGAGTTCGTGCGCAGTCAGCAGGAGGCCTTCAAGCGCGAGCAGGAGCGCCTCGCCCGCGCGCGCGGCGCGCCCCAGATCTCCAAGGCGGAGGCGGTCGCGCTCATCGCGAAGCACGACGCGGCGTGGATGACGCTGCCGGCGAGCGTGCGGCTGGGGTGGGATACGCTGCCGTGGCCGGTGCTGCGGGCGCCTGCGGGGGCGGAGGAGATTACGGGGGTCGCGGTGGAGGCGTATGTGCGCGCGCCGGATGAGGGGCGGACGGCGAGGGACCGGGTGCGCGAGCTGTTGAGGCGGTGGCATCCGGATCGGTTTGAGACGAAGCTGCTGCCGCTGGTGGAGGAGGAGGAGCGGGAGCGCGTGAAAGAGGGGGCAGGGGCGGTTGTGCGTGCGCTGAATGAGTGTTTGACGAGGTTGAACTCGGGCGAGTGATGCGTTGACGTTGGGTGCTGGCTGAGGTTGAGTGATGATGTTATCTATGTTCGTTTTCGTTGCCGGTTGTGGAAGGTGTGGTGCTTGGGCTGTGGCTGTTGTATGATCTCTCCCAGTTGATATACCTTTACAAGACCTCCATATAGTTTGGATCTCCGCCCTACGCTACTTGTGTATCTCTATCTAGTCACCGCCGTCCTGCAGCTATAGTAGTAGTAATGCGTTTCCCGTACGGTGTTTTTGGTGGCAGGCCGCCTGGATCTACTTATGCTCGCTGTTAGATATGAAGTACGTACCATGTAATGACTTTGCAGTCGAAGCTTCAAGTTCGCGTTTATCTGTTGAACCCCTGAGGAATCGCCCTATGCATTGGCTTGCGCATCGAAAGGACCTAGGAGCGGCGGCGTTCGAACATAGATCCTATCTATGAGAAACATCTTGGCTTGCCAGAGGAAGAACGAGATGACTCACACAGAACATCCGAATTTCTCAACGTTTGATAAACAACAACAAATAGTAACAACGTTTCTCACGCCCGGCTTGTCCCGAACTTCCTCGTATGCATCTGAACCTTGGAACTGTATGCTTACTGTCGGCCTACACGCCGCGATGCAACAAGCTCTGACATTGCGCTGCGTGAGCTTACGGGTGCGTTTCCTCACAATGATATCACCGAATGATACAGTTCACGGCCACCGTCGTATGAACGAGTATTCGCGGCTGACGACGTCAAGTCGCACTGTACAACACGTCTTATTGTCCGACTTCAAACTCATTGCTCATGCATCCCTACGTCAAAGGCTAAGCAGCGCTCAACCCATCACCGCCCAAGCCGACCCCTTCATCTCGCTTATCCCAGTTCCATGCGCGCGACCGCAATCCTTCCTGCGCCCTCGGCTCACCTCTGCGCTGCCGCCGGCTCCTGCATACTCTGCCGCACAGCCCTCAAAATGACAATACAGGCGAGACGCTTTCTGCTTCGCCTTGGTCGCCGGCCGTTGGTTGCGCCTCATCTCCGCCACACTCAGGATTGTCGCCGTCGCAGCGAGGGAGACTTAGGCTCGACCAACCGCTTCGCTGACGTCAGAGGCAAGCTGAGTGCAGCGAAGCGGCTGGGATGAACGGGCCGTCACATGGCAGGGTCACGTAAAGCGTGACTCGGACTTAGAAAGATTTCGACGACTGCCTTCGCTGTTACCTCTTACCAACCTCTGACTCGCTCTCTGTACCTTCCCCCCGTTGGCAATATCAGCAGTCTCAGCAGAGGTGCTTATGTGCGCTATCCGATCCCCTCTGGCCACTTTCGGGCTGCGAATCGGTGTTCGGTGACGCATTGCGCGCGGGCCAGGCGACCGCGCTCGCCGCTGATATGACGATGAAGCATGAGAAGCGTGTTGACCGGTGCGTCGTCGTGTTGCACGTCTTGGACGATGCTCATATCACACTGCAGACTAAGGGAGAAAGGCTAAGCCGAGGGAGCGCAGCCGCGACATCTCAGAGGCCGGTCCCGTCTTGTTGTTACCGTCATCCCGTCCATATGCGGGGGGCGTTCTGGGCTGCAAGATAGGCCGTGTATTCACCAAGCCACTAGAAATACCAACAACGCTGCACTGGGGTGCTCATAACGCCAACATCTTCCTTCACGATCACAACGGTGCACCAGGCTCTCACCCATCTCTGATTACAACTCTCGCTCCTCCAGCGGCGTGTCTGTCTCTCGCGACGAACGACGGCGACTCACATACACTACGACTCAATGCATGTGCTCACTGTGCGCCACTGAACACGGTCCTCGGCACGCCGACACCCATATCTCGCACAACAACACTTCACCTAAGGCCGTCCCGCAGTCTGACGTGTTTCTACGGTCCCTACGCCCATCACATCTGGTTCTCTCTCTCGTGTGCACTCTTTGGATTGTGTCCCATAAGTCCCTGCTGCGACGAATGTGTTTTCGTAGGCTCAACTTACCTTGTACTTCCTCGTGCAGCATGGTCAAGCTTCGTGAGTCCTTCTTCGATGCATGATATTCGGTACTGAAGAGCCACTATATGTGTATAGGGCCCCCAGGTGCAATGTAGGATGTGCTGGTGCGAGGCTACAATGGATCTTGGGCCAACTCGCACATTTGAGCCGAATTTGGCTTGGTATATGCCACTACTCTTATATTGTTATGTATGAGTTCCAATTCCATTTACTGCAGACATTGCCTGCCAGGCGGTACCATTTTCGAGTGAGGGGGACGACAGCAGCGCACACAGTGGACAATTTTGGTCGCGGGTGGTCGACGCGATGGCTGATTTTTCTAAGTCCGGGTCACGCCAGGAGCCGCCCGCCAAAATCTCGGCCGTTTGCCCCAGTCGCTCGGCGAGCCTCGCCTCCCTCGCATAAATAGACCCCAACATCAATAAACACATGATCGGCCCGGAATCCCGCCCCTCGGATTGAGGCAGGCTCGTCGACGCCAAGGGGTGGTCGATCTCGGAATCGGGCATAGAAGTATGCTCGCGTGCGCGCTCCACGCCGAGCCATCGGCACGCCGGCAGTTTCGGCAGGCATGCGGGGCTGTGACGCTTCATCACGCTCGGGTCCGTTGTTCGTTTTCGTACGTCCCGCGCGTCATTGTGGCCATGCCAATGCTAGTAGGAAGCCTGTATTCCCAGCCAGTGATAATTTTGTATATAGCTATGTAATAATTGGAGGCGCTACAAATGACTACTCCACGGGTCCCAAGCGTCAGCAGGAGGTGCAAAAGAGCTAATATGCGCCGTCTTTGGCTGCTTGGCAGATCTCGCAGTGGCCTCCTCTACCGAAGGCGAAGGCGACCGTCGTCTCTTCAGCCTACTAGATCCCTTACCCTGAGCAGTTGCCTTGCCAAACAATGGCAGCTCCGTTGCTTCCTGCTCGGAAATGGTGAGTGCCTTGACGAACTCGTCGTCCACCACGTCGCGCGGCTTCCAGCCCGGATGACGTTCCCTCAGGTGAGTGGACATATTGTATTTCCACTGGATCATCGGGCAGAGCCTGCAGCGCATCGGCACGTTCGTGCATGGCTTCGCTCTGCTCGCTTTCGCAGCAGACTTGATCATGAAGGAATGTGCTTGAGAGCATGTTGAAACTGCCGTATTCTTCGCTCCGAATCCTACAGAGCAGCCGTCCTGTTGCTCGGTACGCGACGGGCCACCGCAAAACCCGCATGGGTAAGCACGGGATACCTGTATTGAGGTCAGAAGACGACGAAGGACTAGCCATAGAGTTGAGTTGGAGTCGAGCTTACCGGTGCTTCCGTTGCTGACTCGTCGGGCTGCCCAGTGCTCGCGAGGAATATGTGCTTGCCCATGTGCGTCTGTCTGTCCGGACCGCTCACGTTTTGGCCACAAACACGACACGGCAGACGTTGTTCGTCTTTAGTACTGGCCCTCTCGATAACGCCAGCGATGTGGGACGCGCTTATGGCATCTTCTAGGATCACATCAGATATGCGGCGTACATAGAGTAACAAGAGCGGCTCACCTTTCGTCGAAGAGCCGCAATAGGGGAAGCTACCAGCAAGTACGGCTCCGTAGGTCGCCACCCGCTCCCTTAATTGACTGTCCGGCTTGCAAATACGCGCCCACAGCCTTTGCCGAAGGTTGGCCATAGTGGACTCACTCAGCACCCATGTCTCATCGACGCTGCCAAGGACTTCCGCAGGGACAGTGGCGCTCTCGGCTTCATCTCGAAGAGGGATGACGAGTGATGACGGGGTGTTGAGCACGAGCTGCCCCTTCTTAATCACGGCGGACGCGTCGAGCGGGACGGTGGACTGTCGTGTTTTGACGGCTTCGAACGCGACGAAAGAGCGATCCCACGCCCATCGTATCTCGCCTTCGTCGTCGCGGAAAGGTTGGAGGGCCAGCGTCTGGCCGGAGATGGTGTAGGCAGAGTCGGTGAGCGCGATTTCAGCGCGAGGCGCCCCAGCTAATGATTTCGAGTCACTGGTCTTGATGCCCGTGCATTGCGCGATAGCTAGCGAGACCTGGCCAGATCGCAGGCGAACTAGAGTAGCAAATAGATCACCGATCTCGAAGCGCTCTTCGGACGGTAGATCCTTCCCCTGCTTCAGCCCAGTGGTGCGATCCCAGCTGTCGCCTCCGATGGAGAAACAGCGGATGCGCAGGATGCGGTCGTGCGTCTTGTGATAGTCAATGTCGTGCGTTAAATCGAAGACTTCCCGAAGGATGGAAGTTTTGTGGCGCTCGCGGCCGGCCTCATCAAGCTTCATCCACACCGAATGCTCGACTGCTGTACGCGCCTGCAAGCGTGTCCACGCGTGAGTGAGGGCCGCTTCTACTGCCTGCACATCTGACGTCGCCTCCTCGCTCTGCGACGCTAGTTCACCGGCCGCGCTGGATGACTCCGCTGCTTCCGATTCGGCGAGAGATCGGTCGATGTCCTTGGAGACTCCTGGATAGTCGCCGCCTTTGGGTCGCATGAGATCGTGATCGTGCGCCCTAAACATTGCCGCGAAGTTGACGACAACTCCAAGCCGACGCAGCACTCCGGTGGCCAGAATAACGCCCTTCCGCCAGCATAGCTCGAGGTTGCAATACTTCCCGGTAACGTTGGTTCCTCTTCGATTCCAGTCGCGCGGGCTGAGGTGGTCGTAGTCCCTCGACCGATGCATCCTGAGGCGCTCCGGCTCACGCTCGTACTGCGGCTGCCTGCTGAAAATGTCGGCCAGATTCAGCGCCCCACGGCAGCGCGTCACCATCTCCGACACATCGACGTTTGGCGAGTGCCCTCCAAGCATGCGGACACGGCCGAAGAGCTTCTCAAGCTGGTCATCACCGAGAAGGCAGATGTACACGTCGAGTTCGGGATCGAGGACCTGCGACTTCGCGACACAGAAGACCGCGTTCTTGATCATGCACTGAATGTCTGCATACAGCTGGTTGGGCATGAATGCCGTGCCGCCGTGATGGGAGTAGAGCGCGCAGAATAGATGCGACGCCTTGACGAGGTGCGTCACCTGCTCCGGTAGGTCCATGTCGGGGTTGATGAACGGCTCAAGCAGCGAGTGGAGCGCTTCGCCAAGCAGCGAAAGGACTCGGTGGGTGTTCTTCTCACTGGGTGTGAAGGTGGACGTATCGAGATGTCGTAGTTCGGCGACTCGTGACAGAAGCTTGATCGCGCGAGGCACGTCTTGTGCGTCCTTCGGGTGAAGCAGAGCGTGGATGCTGGCCTCCGACCAGTCGTAACCTGTGAGTTTCTCCAGCCATATAGAGAGAAGCTCCTTGTTGATGACGACCTTGTCAATAGAGAGGCCATCCTTCGAGCAGAGAAGAGTACAGATACCTGTACTGAGTAAGCAAAACAGCATGGTACATGACAAATCGGCACAATACTCACGCTTGAAGATGTGTTTGTAGTCGAAATCCATCGTCAAATCACCCTCTCCGACCCACAAATTCAGGCCCACGCAGCCGCGAAGGCGTCGGTACAGCTCGCCTTTGGGATCAAGTGGTTTGCGCATGCAGATTTTGTACATGGCATTGCGTCGTGTGGCATCACCGTCCGACGTGAGATACCAGAGCGGTCCTGACGCGCGCTCTCCGAAGGGTGAGAGTTGCCAAGCGCGGATACCAGACATAAGCAGCTGAACGCTGTCAGAGACGAGGCCGTGCTTGCATGTCGGGGAAATGATGATTGGCCGAGCCCCATAGTTCGTCCTCGAATGTGGCAGAATCGCGGCGCAGGTAAACTCCTTCCCGATATGCACCTTGCCTTGTTTGACGGCCTCGGCAGCTTCCATAGAGTTGGCAAGATCGTCGCCTACTCGCACAGAGCTGAGATTCCCCGAGTGCTCCCGACAAAGTCCCCCGATGGCGTCCTTCTTGCAGATATAACAGACGCGCCCATCCCCCGCCATCTCGTCAACAGCCAAGGAGTGTCCGACGCGCACGCGAGGAGGAGCATCATCCCGCGGGGCGAATTGGACCTCGATATTGTCACCTGCGTCGCCGATGATGTCTGACTGCTCGGTAGAGGCGTGCAACGTGAAGTCCTGCCGATATTTGCGCAGGGTTTTGAGGGCTGGTAGTGCGAGATGCGAGTTATGCGCGGCATGGACAGCACCAGCACCTCCGAACTCATACAACGTCATCCCTATGTCGATGTCGTTGCGCGTATAGTTCTTCGGGCGGTACTTGCCATCTATCGCCAGCTGTACGCGCGAGAGAAGGCCGTCGATACCGACTTCCTCTTTGTACGCAGTCGCGAGGAGCCGCTGAAGCGCGGGAACCTCGTTCCTCGCCATCAACCCATAGAGTTGCTTCCATTTGGCAATAGTTTCCGCTGAGGTGGAACTTTCGAGGTTGCATACCTGGGGACAAGTGAGTTTGGTGCCACAATGCATTGTATCTACGCTTTCGCACTTACTTTGAGCTCTAGAGCCTCAATTTTAGCTTGCGCATCCTTGAGGTTCTGTACCAATGTTGCATGCGAGCGAGTTGCTAGCCTTCCGCCTTGAACGTACGTCGCTCGATGCTTCATTGACTCGACAGCAGCTGAGAGATTAGCGCATCGCTTGCACGGTCCTCCGTGCTCGGAAGCGACTCCAAGGCAGCGGTCCGCGGCGATGGTGACCAGAGATGGATCACGTCCAATCTCCTTCAGATAGTAGCCCGGGTTCGGTTTATGGCCCTCGACGTGCTCGGGGAAGGGATACGACGTATAGAACGTCGACGGATCCCAACCAAGACGCACACCCGGGCATGCAGGTTGCGCAGGTCGTTGTAGAGAAAACGGAAAGGGCGGAGGAGGAAGGGGTGCATGATTGAAGAAGGCAGCCGGAGGGTAAGCAGCGAGAGGGGAGCGAAACCCGTGTCCATAAGCACCGGCAAGAGGTGTGCGTGGACCGGGCAAGCTCGATTGTTGCGAGAACGGGTTTAATACATTATTTACAGGGTAGTTGACATTGTAGGGATTCACGGCGGGCAATTGCGCTTGCGCGCAGTGGGTAAAGCAAGCGGTTGGTGAGCGACTCGGCGGTGAAAGTAGGTGATGACGACAGAGAAGAGGTCGTGACGAGGCGTCACAGCCCCGCACGCCTGCCGAAACTGCCGGCGTGCCGATGGCTCGGCGTGGAGCGCGCACGCGAGCATACTTCTATGCCCGATTCCGAGATCGACCACCCCTTGGTCGACGCTGACGGGGACGAGTCTAAGGGAGACTCCGCCTACGACCGTGCTATGCGGTGCTATGGACTCTCATATGAACCCTGGGACGCGTCTCCGATCGACGCTGGAACAGGCTGACTATATGTGGCACACATATCCGACGCGGACGCGGCCTCCTCACGCGGACGAACTTAGAGGGTTCGGTGTCGACGTGATTTGGCCGGCCCGGTATCGCTCGCACTCATGGATGGACATGAGGTGAACTTCTCGACGGGGCTGAGGTAGCGACGAGATAGGGTGGCGTGCTCAGCAATTGTGCGATGGGTCTTCGGTCTTCTAGATCGCCTTGCTTCGCGGTGTCTACTGAATTCTATCTTGCGGAAGGAGACCTTCATGAACTCTTCCAGGGCCCGATGCTCAGGCTATGAATTCATGCCGCGCGAGTCCGCGTACCTGTTCCCGCTCGCATCCCTTCCTCGACTTGCTTCAACTGATTCTTTTTCTGCAGGTCTCGCTCATTCTCCGGTCGTTTGAGCGATCTAGTGAGTGCGTCTTCTCTCAGAAGTCTTTGTGACAATTTTTGCGGTGCTCATAAATTTCCTAGCCATCCACGCAATGCTTTACCCCGCAATACCCCACCCCCGTCCTCTGTGGAACTCCGTTGCTACAGACCGCCGGCCTTTTTGACGATCTCAATACGTGGGAGGTGGCGCACTATAACGGACATGTCTAGACTGTTCCCACGTCGATAGGCTTGGATTCCCATCGACCCGGGACTACCCGCTCAGACTATACACCAGGATCGCGGCATACACGGGCACCCTCTGCGAAATCATGCGAGAGCGGCCTCCGATAGGCCAGTCGAAGGCTCTTTGCTGCTCGTGTGCCAACGTCATCCTTCCCTCTCTGATCCGTCGCGTCTTCCGTGCCTGCAAGACGATTCGAAGTATCAACCAACATCAGCCTACATCGTCCCACCGGTGTGGCGTGTGGCGCAAAGGCAATGTTTGTCGTCATCATTCCCACCTATAGTTGGGAAACTGGTCGTAACGTCCCCCATCGACCCCCATCCATTACGGCAGATGTGAACTGATTGGCGCGATCTTCCTCTTCAGGAAGCACCTTAGCAGCGGAATTTGTGGCCCGCGGGCCGCTTTAGACATTCACGAGACTATTTTGTGCACTTGGATGCGGGACGCCGAAGAAAGAATTCCCTACATTTATGCGCGTACCACGGCCATCGAACCCGAGGTCTACGGCAAGCGTACGATGCGTGTCTAGCAGCGCGGCCGTGCGACACGATTGCTTGACTGCGCCGACAGCAGGGACCCTTCGCGCGGCGACATGTCGCAAGCTTTGTCCCGCCCGATCGGTGCTTGGCTGCCGTGGATTGCCATACCCATGGCACGCCTACCCGCGACCGGCCAATTATGGTTCAGCGCGCCTTCGACCCATCAGCAGCGTTCTGGTTCCGAAATGAATACCCTCCCCGGGCTTTCGTCGAGGGCGGTCCGCCGCGCGGTCGCGGTCAAGCACGACGGGCCGTGGCCATCCTCGCCACTACACAGGAACTACTGCCTTTAGCCTCCTCTGGCTACACGACGCTGATGGTCGCGAGATTACTGGATTTAATCCCGATACTGTCAGCGCCGACCGTGCTTTGGGATCCGACTCTTGTCCGGCGCGTCCCACGGTCCCGCTTTCTGACCCCCGCTTCCTTGACTACCCAACTGGTGAGCCTTCTCGTACCTCGGCCATACATTTTGGAGAATAATACTTACGCAAGCGTACAATGTTCTAGGACCGGGCTACTCCCGCAGGCGCGGTTCGGCCGATGCCTACCAGCTTCGCCCTCACGGGGACACAAGTCCTTCCTTATTGGGATACAAAGCGTCCGTGCTCACGTAGCGCAAACGTAACAATGTTCCGCAAATAAACGAACGTTCCGCAGTGAGCTGACTGTTCCTGGGCCAGTGGATTATGCATGAAAGCGCGCGGCCGCGGTCGGCAGTAGACGTGGACGGTCTCGTCGCTCTCACCCATCCCGTCGATGGATTGCTGGCGTTCTTACATATGCGACTGCATGCGTCGACAGCAGTGATCACGACGCGGTCTACTAAGCGAAGTGAGCTGTCGGATTGTGTGCTCGTCGAGATTAATGGGTGCATCCTGCGAAACGAGTTCATAAGCAAGACCGTTTTGGCGTGACCGAACATCAACTTCAACATCACGTGCCCTGTTTGTGGTCACTTCGTCAATGCCAACTCGCACGTTTCGTGGCAGGAGAGAGGTCGGTTGCGGTTCGAATCAGCTGTATTGGAGGGCATAATCATGTGTCTCGTCGAGAGAATGTATCACAAAGAGGCACCTGTGCGGGTGGGGCGCGGGACTGTGACCAGGGCAAAGGGTGCCAGCGAGGAGAAATGCGGAATATCGCGTAGGGCAGAGGGGAACGCAGACTCCCCGCCATCAGCAACTGGGCAGAGGGGAAATGATGGCGGGGCTCTTATCTCGTGGCATCAGCACAATTAATGCCAGCTAACTTGGCTCTTGCCATCGTCGTCGCCGTCCAGCGCGCATAAAACTGCACAAGTACACCAGGCAGCAGCTCCCTCAACAGCATTCAGATCCCGGATCGATTACGGGGAGAAGGAATCAGCACCCATCAGCACACGCGAGACTGCGTTTCTGGTGCACGAGGCGGCGTCGTCTACACGAGGCCGGTCCTGATGCCAATCTCGGTCTATACCTCATTGACGAAATTTTTAGAAGCTATACCTGTTGACCAGAACTTTCATCTCACGAGCGCGCACTTCAAGCGCCGCCGACGGGCGCAGCGATTCCCTGCTTCTTACTTTATCTCTAAACTATACCCGCGAAGACAGCGACACCACCACCACCGTCCGCGGTACAGTCATCGTCATCATGTTTTCATGGGGTGCAGCGAAGGCCCCACCATCGGCATCGAACACTAGAATTCCAGCCCCTCCCCCACCCACTCGTCAGAGTCGCATCCGTGAGCTCTGGGCGGGTTTCGAGCAATGGCACGGCCAGGCCAAGGGCGCGGCCGATGCGAAACGCGTCGAGGCGTTCAGGACGCTCGACAAACAACACAAGTCCAACAAAAAGAACAAGCTAAGCAAGGCTGAGCAGGAGAAGGCGAAGGAGCAGAAGGGTCGGGAGATCGACATAGAATTGGTGACCACCGCACGGGACGAATGGCAGCGGCGGCTCGGTGAGGCCGGGTTCCGTGCGGAGGATTGGGACGACATGTCCGTCGCCGAGACGCGAGCAGTGGAGAGGTTGCTAGGCGACGGTCAAGACGTCGAGGGGCAGGCGGCGGCAGCGGCGGCGTCCGCAGCGAGCAGTCCCCTCGCGGGCTTTGCGTTCGTGAACCCGAAGGCCCTGTCCGATGACGAAGGGGAAGACGCGAAGAAGGTGCGTGACCTACTCTGTGTTGTCAACGAGCGCGCTGGAACTGACTCATTCGCCAGAATATCCCGACTAGGGTACGAGACCTACCAAACCCACACCTCCCTCCGGCGCCCAGCGACGCCGCACTCTGGAACCACACGATCCCAGGCTACGCCAACTGGGGCATCGACTCCGCCGCCTCATCGGCAGTGTCGCTGTCCACTATACCTCTGCCGTCCTCGGCGCACTCTTCCACACCGTCGTCTGCACGAACATCGCCGTCGTCGGGACACGTGCCCCTTCCGCCGAGTTTCTCGTTCCACGCGATCACTGCAAGCTCCGCCTCTGCCGCCGCCGCCACGTCTTCCCGCCCCCACAAGCACAGGAATGTGCGCTACGTGGGACCTGTTCTGGCCGAGGAGGCGCACAGCGAGGAGGAGGAGGAGTTCGAGGAGTTCAAGATCCAGGTTCGCATCAACAAGATTCTCGAATTCCACGACGCCGCTGCGCAGGAGGATATCCAGCTCGCAATCAAGGTTCTGCAGGCTCGGAAGGAGCACAAGCGTCGCGGAACGGACCGCGGACGGCGAAGGAGGCGGAGCGCGCTTTAGTCCTCGAGCACGAGTCGCGCATGCTCGCCCTGCAGCACGGCAAGGAGACAGAGCGGCACACCCTGGTCGCTGAGGAGCGCGAGAAGAGGCGGGCGGAGATCATGCGGCGCACGCAGCTGCAGCACGCGCTGGAGGGCAGGGCGCTCGAGAGCCGCGCGCATCTCGCGACGCCGACGCCGGAGAGCATTCGCAAGGCGATGGAGGGAGTAGAGGAGAAGAGGCAGAGGGAGAGCGACAGGGCCCGTCCGGGGAACGCCAGACTTATGGAGCTCCAGGGTCCTGCCCCGCGTGCGGAGTCCGCCAGGCAGGAGGTGCCGCATGGCGTGGATACCTCGTGCGGTGGAGCCTTCGCTTGAGGCGGCTCGCCTCAGGAAGCTTTGCGGCGCGCCGAGGAGGATGGTAGGCGGCTGGACGAAGCAGTGCGCCGCCGCCGTGCGACGACGCAGCCGCGGAGACCAACAAGCAGCTCGGCGAGGTTCTCGACATGCCGGGCGGTCTTCCTCTTGCCGCCCGACGAAGGAGAAGGAGCCCGTCGTCGTCAGGAAGGTCGAGCCTGTCAAGAAGGTCGACCCAACGCCGCCGCTGGCGAAGAAGGTCGAGCCCGCGCCCGCGCCGTCAAGAAGGTCGAGCCCGTCACCAAGAAGGGCAAGAAGGCTGCGAAGAAGGCCACCGCGGTTGCTCGACGCCGGCGAAGGCCACCACTGCGCTGCCACGCCGATCAAAGCCCCGCCCCTTCGCCTTCGCTTTCTTCGCCATCTCTGTCCACGTCCTCGTCCACGTCGTCGCTCTGTCCAACACGACTCGTCCACGTCCACGACGCTGACAACGCCAGCTCCCTCGCGGCAAGACTCGCTTGATGATCTCAAGCATCCAATCAATGACAGCCAGGGCAAGGCGACAGGCAAGCGGGTTGCGTTCTCGGCAGCGGTGGAGGCTGATCAGCGCGCAGCCGCCGAGAAGAAGCGCAGGAGGCGTCGTGGGGTTGGGGCTCCATGCTGGGCTCCCTGTCTACGGCCCTGGGCGGCGAGGAGACGAAGGCGCCAACGAGTCAGGAGAAGGGGAAGGCGAAGGAGAGCGCGGATGACGCTATGACGCGGCAGGCCCTCGTTGCGGATCTTCGCGCGCAGGCGCAGGAGACGTTGGCGGACTTCCCGGCCGACACGCGTGCGCAGGTGGAGGAGTTTATGCGCGCGTGGCCGGGCGAGGAAGGATCAGAGGTCGGCGGACCGAGGCGTACCAGCATGTCCAGCAGCCGAGTCTGTGGAGGCCGTCGGGGAGCTCTTGGCCAGAGGTATGCTTCATGTTCTTGCACTTCTCTACATTACTGACTGCTCGCTAGTCCAAGAAGGACCGATGACGGATGGTCTCTCGAGCAGCTGGCTGCGCGGCCTTGCAACAGGACTACGGAATGGACGCGCCAATTGCGGCGCGGGCTCCCCGTCGCATATCCCTGGACACCTCAGCCCATCGCACGCTCCGGGCGGGATCAGCCCAGCCCACAGTGCCGGCACGCACAGCCCTGCTCACATCCCAGGCCACTACAGCCCGCCGCAGCTGGCGAGCCACGCCGCGTCGTACGCTCATGCTCAGCCCATGATGCCTCCGCAACCGGGATCCTTCCCTCAGCAAGCCCACTACGTCCCTTCGCAGAACAACGGCATCCCATCCGGTCATCATAGTCCGCCGCATGCCCCCCCGGGTCGTTCAGCCCGCCGCAGGCGCACGAGATCTGGCTGCCGAAGCTTGGGTCAGCGAAGGAGGTGAAGAAGGCGGATGTCAAGGTCGCACCGAAGCCCGCTGAGGTGAAGGCGGTCCCGAAGCAGGCGGAGTCAAGACGAGAGCAGACCGGAAGTCAGGGCGGTGGGCAAGCAGCCGGAGCCGAAGCCCAAGCAGCCGGAGCCCAAGCCTGTCGCGAAGGTTGCGCCCAGGGTACCGGAGGCGCAGGCCGCACCCAGGGCCACTGAAGCGAGGCCTGTCGCGAAGGTGGAGGCCAGGCCACAAGCCTCTGCACCTCAGCTCGCCAGTCACCTGGAGAAGGCCAAGGTCAAGCCCGTTGCGGAGGTGGAGAAGCCCAAGATCGTGTTGTCCTCGAAATCGGCGCCGCTCAAAGCTCCTGCGCCTGTCGCCGCTGCTTCTAGATCCCTCCTGCGACCGTTCCCAGTCGAAGGCGCCGACCTCGGCGTCTGTCAAGGCTCCCGTTCCGGTCGACAACAAGCACCAGATCTGGCTTCCGCAGAACGTCGCTCGCCCGCAAAATCATCAGCATTCCTTGACCGTCCCAGGCTCCCCCGTCCTCCAGCACAGCGTGACTCTGCCGCAGCTCGCTCAGCCAACGCCTCTTCTCGCTGGTTCCCGTCTACGTCGTATGTCCGACCCGGTATCGCCCAGCCCGCGCATGTTCGATCGCAAGCCGCTTCCTGCCGACGACGATGTCCTACCGCCGACCAAGCCTGCAGTGCAAGGCATTCTCAAGAAGGTCAAGGGGCAGGTGCCGGCGAAGCCCCAGGCCAACATGAAGAAGCCGCGCGCTGTTCCGGTGGAGGTCATCCCTGACGATGAGGGCGAGCCACGAAACGTCCTTCCATCTGATGCGCGTTCACTGCTCGAGCCCGTTACCGTGGCGCCGCGCCCTAGCGCTCCCCCGCATGCCTTCACCCAGATCTTTGACTACGACGAGCGGACCGGTGCGTCATCTGCGCAGGCGCCGTCTCAGGGCTCAAAGGCTCAAGCAAGCGGGGACGCCATTGACGGCAAGGGCGGCATGAACGGCAAGGACAGCAAGGACGGCAAGGCGAAGCACGTACGATGGACGCCGAACGTGATGGGCAACGCCAGTCCGGCGGCGGAGGCGCCCTCTCTGCAGCTCTCTGATCCAGGCGTGCGTCAGGGCGCTGGAAAGCAGCCGCAGGGGCGACCGGCCATGCGGGCACGAGCGAGTATGCCTGGGACCGGCGCAGAAAAGCAGGGCGCCGAGCGGGCGCAGGCCGGGAAGGAGAAGTCCGGCGAGGACCTGCAGTGGTACGCCGTGGAGGCTATCGAGAACCTGAAGCAGCAGCGGAGCAAGCCACCTTCGGCGGTGTAGAGGATGCGCGGATGCCGGGCGATTTCAGGGCGGCGTAGTGAAGTGGAGAGGGGCGAGAGAAGAACGCGCAGTTGTTGTGTGCGCGCGCGGTGCGGCGCATCCGCGATGTATCACTAATTCGTCGTGACCAGCGTCCCTGTGGATGGCCCGGCTGTGCTTTGGTACGTGCTGCTAGTGCATGCTTTCTGTATCGCTTTTGCTGTTCCGCTTTCGAGCATTCATCATCATCTTTATTTTCTCGCTTTCGAGCAATATCATATTCTGTATATCATGTACATTTTCTTCCTCTTTCCGCTGTCGTACCTAGTACCTACCGTCCTTCCTTCCGTCTCTTTTCTTTCCATCTCAGAGCTTATCTATCGTCACTTCATACCTCTTCCCTCTTATTCCCCGCTTTCGAGCACCATAGACGCTAACTTATCGCGACTATTTGATCTTGGACCCGAAAGTATGCTTACTTGTAGGAGTAGTAATTCTTGACGCCTGTAGACGATCACTTCACGTACTTTTAGATTACGACCTTCACGAATCTAACGTCCTTTTACCCCTTGACTGGCGGCTGCATGGAGAGGGCGACATTCTTCGTCACCGCACGACTTCTTTCATCGTCGAGACATAATGATTTTGTACTGTGATACCAACTCAGTCGATGCTGGCAACAAGGTTCTTCAAGCTTCAAGCTTCAAGCACGCATAGCGAAGGCGCCCTTCCTTGTGACAGGTCTGAGTACGCGGGAGGGGCTGAGCAGTAAATTGTAGTCCGGTTCGAATGTGACTATTTAGCACTATTTGGCTCCCGTTGCCAAGCTCCTCCACCTTCCTTCCATCCATTCAATACTCTGGAGGCCTTCTTTTCAACGACGAGTGGACGATACTGTTCAGTCAATAAGTATGCCATGGCAGATGTATGTGTCAGTCGCCTTTCGCTTGCGGTAGCCTCAAACGTTCGGAGGCTCGGACTCGCAATATATAGTGACGATCTCCGTTTGGCCATCCGCACGACCCGTTGGAAGATGTGCTCACTGCTGCGTTTTCCCAGGCCTCTGCACAAATGGCCTCAAGATGTCCTTGACTCCTTCGGAATTTCTGCGGGACACGATCTGGCGACAAAAGCAACAGCCGTGACCGTGAGAATGTTATCTTCGGGCCTGCTCGAGTAAATACGACCAAATAATGCACATATCTCAAGGCCTTCACGGGCGCTGAAATCACTGTGCATGTCCACAAAGCAATGCGCCTTATCTTCAATTCTCTACTTACCTGCTACTTACGGGGCGTAAGTAGAGGGGTTGAGTCGCGATATTCTTCCGAGGAGTATCAAGTTCTAGCTAGCCCGCGTGCTGTTGAACAGACTGAGATTGAGAGCTGAACAGCGCCCGAGACCATTGACACCGGCCTCGCTCTGGTACGTACCTACATATCTTTGCTTGACCGTCGACCATGGTGAAGACATCGAGCTCATCTTCAACTTGTGCAGAGAACAGGTCCTTCGCTTGTCAGTGCGACCGTCGAAGCGCAACCTACATAGCGCAGCTCCCGCGTGCAATTAGAAGTCGGTGCCATCCGCATGCTTTTCTCGTCCTGCAAGGACCGACACATCGCACGTGAGGGGTGCGAACTTAACTGCACGCGAGCGTTGCACATGTACTATAGATCGAGGCCTCGCGACTCACAGGAAGACATAGGCATCTGTCAAAGCGCCTGCACCCGGGAGGACGGGTGCGTAATGCTGGCTCTGAATTATGAGCATAGCACAGTGCTGACCACTGAGGTATAAGATCATTCGTTCTGTGACCACTCCCCGAAGACTTTCAGCAGGTTCTGAACGTTGGGATGTTGAGTCGAGAGGCGCTATGTGAGTCACTAGCGGGATTGACCCGTGGGATTGCCGTGCCATGCGAAGAGAAGAGTTTTATTTCCACCTGTTGTCGTCTAAATCCCCACCGAGACGACCATGCGGTGACACGAGGAACCAGGGTGCCCGGCGAGCATACCAAGGTTCGAACTGATGGAAGCTGCGTCTATCAGACTATCGTATACACTGACCGCACGGGATTCCTGCGCTCGGCGGCGGCTGCAGCTTTGGATTGGCTGTAAGGACGAGATAATGGTACAATTCACTCGCACGGGACGGTTTCAGCGCGTTATCCGGAGAAAAACAACAATGTCAGTGGTCGCTTGAAGAAGGGAGGGACCATCCTGGCAGCCCGCCCTGCGCCGGGGGCGCGCACTACGGAAGTACAGAAGCCAACCCCATTCTCGTCCAGTCCTGCCTTTCTAGGCCTTCGGCCCTTCGCAGTTCGAGGGGCCCGCCGGGCACGCTTGCACGCCGACAACCGGAAAGACGGCGGAAAGACATACAGCGATCAACCCGATCAGATCACGTCGGCGTAAAAAGATGTCGCGAGGCGACGCGCGAGGAACGGAAATACATCACTCGTCGTGATTTGTCTGGTAGTCTTGTGCATCCGCAAGGCCTCCTCTTCTTCTCCCCTCATCGTTGTCAATGGCGCGGGCAGACTCTCCTCTCCTGGGCCTTCAGGACGAGCCCTGCCCATCACATTCTAGCGCCCTCGACATCGACGCGTCGGACGTAGTGGATGCCCTCTACAACCCTTCGCGATATCTCGCGATTCAGCATGCGAACAACGTGAGTCCCAGTTGCAATGGTATGTAGTATACCTTTGACGCGTCCCTCCCCCTCAGACGCGTCGTGGAGGCTCGGGACATTCACCTGCCTCGTCAATATCGTCGATATCCGCTGTGTCTACCGACATACAGGGGGATCCCGCCCTTCCTTCGTCCAACTTGCCGCGCCATGGAGCGCCCGTCTCTCCCTCGCACCTCTCTTCCCATGTTCCTACATTTGAAGATGCGACGCCGGCACGTCTTCCCGCACGCAAGAGCCTGCAGACCTACAACCTGCCGCTCCCCCACACCGTGGACACCAGGAACGCGAATCTGCCTACAACAATCGCCTTGTTCAAAGGCTGTCAGGCGAGTCTGACGCGCGTTCGACACATAAAACTTCCCCGCGAAGCGCGAAAACGCATTCCATTTCGCCGTCTATTTCGTCCATCGCGCCTCCTTCCCTCTCGTCACACTCCCCCAGTCCATCTGTCTCTTCATCTATTGTCACCCCTCGCAGTAGGAGCTCCAGCTTCCGTAACGCGGTTTACGTGTTCGGAGGGGATACTGGGAGTGATGTGGTGGACGCGACAGATTCCCCGGCCGTCTCGCCTTCCCACAAGGGCAAATCCTCCTTCTCTGTTCTGCGCAACGTATGCGACTTGGATGACGAGTCAACGGACTCGCCCATGAGACCCCATGTCGGTGTCGAAGACAGTACGCCTCGCCAAAGCATGGACTCTGATGTCTTACCATCCCCCCCTCGAGCTGCACCGCGATCGCCACCCGTCCGTCACTCCCCGGGACTTCCTGCCTCACCGAGACCCGGCGGTGGCTCAGAGGCCCGTCAAGCTCTGCAGTCGGGTGGACTGAACCGGCCGGTCCCACCACCATCCTTCGTACCACCTCCGGATGTCGCGGCACAGCGTGTCTCTCCTGCGCGAGCCTCGCGTCCACCGACCTTGCGAACAGATGCCCCGGTTCTGCATGTGGATATATTGTCGTCCTCTCCTGCACTGCGACGAGCAGAGTCCCCGGCAAAGCTGTCGACGCCGACCTTCGCGTCCGCGCCACGCACGGCTTTCCGAAGACAATTCTCGAAGCCAGCGGAGCAGGAGCCTATCTCACGACTTACGACGTTACGCGAACATTCGTATCTGGGTATCAGCCGGGAACCGACTTCGTCTTGCTACTCTGTGGACCCCGTAGATCCGTCAATGATGATCAACAGGACTCAGGGCAAGCATTTCCGTCCCGAGTCGCTCGCCGATGATCAGGAGTCTGTACTGCCTGTGGAGGTTCGTCCTTCTCCAGAGCCAGAGGTTGTTCCCCCGCCTGCAGAACATATCTACTACGCAGCGGAACCGGCGCCGGGGGTAGAGGGCGACTACATCGACGAGATCGCCGATTCCTACTTCGACTCGCCCATGCACTCACCTGCTATCTCGCGGCAATCGTCGCTACGGTCTATGGCCCGCTCCGCCCATCGTGCCGGGCCAGGGCCCTCGGACTCACCCAAGTCCTTCCCCTCGCGCTGGAATGACGACGACGCCCCCTCTCCTTCTGCATCGCAGTCAAGTCACCGCCTTAAATCGCAGACTTCGCAGCCCGAGATTGGTCAGCCAATGTCGAAGAGTGTGCGCAATACGTTCTCCCTCGGTGATATGAAGTCGTCTGCGGTCGTCCGCCCCACGATGCGCCCCCGTGCCTCGACGTCCAAGCTTGTCAAGCCGGCGCGACCGCTGCTGTCTAGGAAGCCTGCATCCGCACCCATTCCGGATGCCGACGACGGCGAAGATTTGTTGCGCCGCTTCCGCCTTCGCGTCTGAGCTCACGGCCGTCCACGTCGTCCAGCAAGGCGCGCGAATCACCGAGCTCCCCTGCCTCTCTGCCCTACTCCTCTTTCCCTATGTCGCCCTCCATACCGCCGTCGCCGTTCTCTGGCACGATGTCGCTACCCACCCGCTCACCGGGACCGTCCACTCCGTCTTCGTTCTTCGAAGACCATGCTGAACGGCCAAAGACGCGTGAGCGGAGCAACACACTGGATAAATTCAAGAGCGCCATCCGGACGCGCAAGCGCTCGCTCATTGGCGGCGGTGCCGAGGGCATGAAGCAGTCCGGAGACCTCCCTGCGCCCCCGAAGAGCGCAAAGGAACCTGTCAGTCCTACCCTCATTTCCTTTATGGCATTCATTCCTGACTGGGTTCTCAGGCGTCCTCTCAGTGGTATGCGGACGATGACGACCAGAAAACTTGGCTCTCCAGCCTTCGCAAGATGGGCCGCAACAACAAGAGCTCTGTTTGGTCGTAGGCCGACAGCTCCCCTGCCCATCTACCCAGCCATTTTCATCCCCCAGCCATTTTCGTTGCTGTATATATCCTCTTGCCTCTTCGGCCTTCGCTTTCGTGTTTATGTCTATCCGTATTCACTCGCGCTCATCCACTTTCCTTTGACCAGGCTGTACAGTATTCTTATTCTGGTATCCTAATACTGGCCTTTGTGTCGGTTCCCCTTTGGCATACCTAGCTCACATCACGCACATTCTACATTATCGGGAGCTCTGTGACCCCGCTTCGCGTTCCAGACAGAGACAGACAGCCCCGCTGCAGTCGAAGTCTGACACGTAGTTGCGCCTTTGCCACGGACACTTCCTGCGATTTGTACATACTACATAATCTCCTCAACGTCGTCATTCCTTTGCACTGTTCTTCTATACCACGGCTGTAGAACATTGGTCTACTACATACTGTATCGGAATCCCGGATGCCTGCTATATAAATGGAATATTTCGCAGTCATCGAGTGCGTCCGCCGTCGGGCGCTGCGACGCGCTCGGCGCGCGCTGCTCCACCGAGTTCGCTTTCGAGCTGCGGTATCCGCCTCGCTGTCCGCCTGCGCGTACACCCCTGTGCACCCTGGGATGTTGATCCCGACGATCAGCAAGACTGACAGGTGCGTGTGCAGGACGTTCTGTGCAGAACCTCCAGAAGCCCCGAGGGAGATCTTGACTTTGCGATACAGTCGAAGCCTAAGAGGTTATCGGGGCGGGCCGCGCAATCACTGGTCCGGTATCACCTTCTGTCGAACGCGGCAGCTGGCGTAGGGCCTGCGTAGGCAACAGGTCGGGTGCAATGCGCGCACTCCGGGGCATGGAGATGATAAGCTGGCGAAGCAGGCCGGGAGCTGGTAGAGAGTGCAGGTTCCTTCAAGGTGGTTCTGAGCGGCACGGCAAAAAGTCATAGAAGGACAACAGAAGTACACAGGGCGTAATATGTGGCATGCGGTCCGGATACAAAAGAAAACTCCCCAAAAATGCCTCCCAGCTCCTCCATAATCGGAGAGATGATCGCATGGCTGTTATACACCTCGCTCAGACCTTCCCAGAGGCGGATGACTCTGTCTTCCCCACGTCCAGCGGCGCGTCGATGGCAGACATTGCCGCGTCGACGCCATCCACTGACTCTCCCCTCGCCAGTTTATCGACCAAGTCGCGGTACCAGCGGTCGTCCGCTGTCGCGTCATGGACCTGAGGCACGCACGCTTCGGACGCGTACGGCGGCGGCTGGAACGCAAGCCAGGGTACGCCCCACCAGGCTGGCTGAGGGCCGTCCTCCGACGCGTCCGATAACAGGCTGCCGTCGGAGCACCGCCGGTCGCGCTCTTCCCAGTATCCGTTGCAGCCGGGGAGCTCCGACATGTTCATTGTACGCGGCTCGCGCGAGCGCGGAAAGGTGTAGGGCGCAGGCTCGTCATGTGACAGCGCAGCAGGAGGGTTGGCGCGCGGAGGAAGGGCGGTGTACGAGGGCGGGGAGTGGCGGGGCTCATCGTTGGAGGAATGTGGTTGATGGTCTTTCTGCTGGGAGTCGGCGAAGGTGTGGGCATATTCGCGCCTAGTAACGCGCCGTTGAGAGTTGGTCAGAGCGAGCATAGCAGCAACAAAGGCAGGCGCAGAAACCGACGGGCGCTCTTGGGGAAGTAAGGGTTGCACGACCACTACTACCTTCTATAAACAAGCAATCGCCTTTGTCGTCAGCATCGTGGCCGCCGCCGCGCATGAGGCCGGACATGAGGAGATGTCTGGCGCTGTCGATGGACGAGGTATAAAGGCATCTTGATAGCCGTAGGGGCGGGCGTACCAGGAGGTGTGCATCGTGTAGATGGGGGGCTTTGTTACGCCACCGCGTCGCACCGGGAGCACTTGAACGTCTGGAGCGAGGTAGGCACTGTCAATAGGCCGGCATATGCTCGATGTAAGATGCCCTTGACGGTACCGGAAAGGGATAGGAGATGGGAATCGCGTATGTGACGCAGAGGAGACGAAAATCACAGGAGAACACGAGGTTCGAAAGACCGTATGCGTCGTTCCCTCTCGGCCTTCCGAGCACTAACCTGGCACATACAGGTTGGCATGTCCTTGTGCACACCGATGGTGCTGTTCAAGAAAGGCAAGTTATTTGTGGACTCACCATGGAGGAGACTCGTTGACTCACCTACCACCGAGCAGGTACGGCGGCCGTTCTGCACGTGTAACAAGAACAAAGCAAGCAAGCGCAGTCGACGCACAAGTCAGCTGCCGTTTGTACGAGCTCCTGCCACAATCCCCGAGAGAAACCGGTGGCCGCTGATTTGTCGTCGCGAACCTTGTCCGTCTAAGTCCTACGCAATGTGCGGCTCAAGCTGGAGCTCCGAATTTTGAGGCACTTGCCAGGCGAGATGGAGCTAGGACAGTATGCATTTATTACTAGACGTCCAAGTTGCAGATGACTGTTTAGCCATCAATGGTCCTTCGGAAAGATTGGGAAACCTGCAACTTGTACGGTATGGTTGAAAACAAGAGTAATTCCGGATGGAGAATGGACTTCGACACGTGGTATCCAGATGATCGGATTTTGCCGCGGCCGGCAGGCCCGGCACACGCCGGCATTCATGCATCATGCCCGGTAACCTGCTCTTAACGGTCATTCTCAAGAGTCCTACCCTTTATTATCTCGATCACTACGACCTGCATTCATATTTCTTTGTGGACTGTCATGGGCGGGACCGTCACAGGTACACGGAGGCAACGCGCAGGACGCACGCCTACTTGAAGTCGATAACAATGGGCGTCCCAAACAAACAGATGGCCTTTCTGATCTTTACGCATTATGACCGGACAAAGCGCATTTGGGATCCACATTGGATAAAGGCCCTCAGGTATAAAAGCGTCTCTCCTTTGATCTCTTTGCCTCGTTATCCTTTCCGCTAACACTTGCTAGACATTGAAAGACCGCCCGCCTTGAACTCACTCGCCATGTTCCCGCCTACTGGTCTTCCCCCCGTCTCTGCGCCGCAGCAAACTATGGCTCTACTTTCCTCTGATGTCCCTCTCCCTGCTACTGCTGCTGGACCTGGTGGCATCGCCGCCGCCCACACGTCTGTCATCCCATCTCCCGATGTTGGCCACCCGAACGTCGGCGGACGCCCACTCATCTACGAAGCCACCGAGCTCATCTCAGAAGATGAGATATTCGTTCCCCAACCGCCCCGGCGCGGTCGCCCCCTAGGCCCCGCGCCGAACCAGCGCTACTTCGCCGCACGCATCGGGACGGACCCTGCAGTGGGGAGCTCGGAGGAGGAGCTCGCCCGGCAGCGCAACGAGCGCCAGCTCCTGGAGAGCCACCGGACGTTCAGCAAGTACCACACCAAGCTCTCCGAGACGCACTCCCTGCTCCGCAGCTTCGAGGAGGCCGCGCTTTCTACGTCCGACGAGTCCCAGGTCGCACTCGACGCGCAGGCGACGCCGAAGAAGATGCCCGCCAAGTCCGCGCAGGGCGGTCGCACGCGCGCGAAGGCGCCGGCGAAGGCCAAGAAGGAGGTGCGGCAGCAGGCGCGCAAGTCGCAGCAGCAGCCGCCGTCGCGGGAGATGCGCGCGAAGGAGCGCGAACGCAAGAAAGTCTCGCAGGTTCCTCTCAGCAAACGGCCCTCCACCCGTCGCGTGTCGTCCCGCCAGACCAGCGGCAGCGGCGAAGCGAGCTCGAGCCGAGTGACAACAAGGCGCATATCCCAGGGGTCCCGCGCAGCAGGCGACGAAGCTGAGCTCGCCATAGCTCCTGGTGCGTCTGGTTCTGCTGCAGACGATCGCATGGAGACGAGCTCCGAGGGCAACGAGACGGAGCCGGAGGATGACGGACCGGGAACCCCTCCACCCACGCAGCCTGGCCGACATGCGAGCTGGAAGGGTTATCTCAACCTCGACAAGGAGGCGCAGGAAGGTTTACGGCCACACCTTCCGTTCCCACCGGACTGGGCGCGCGAGAAGGCGAACGCTCTGAAGCGCCACAACACGGAGCAGGCTCTTCTGTGACGATCTGCGCAACATTTTACCCTCATGCGACGACATTGCATTGATATGCTGATTACTATGTATATGCTTTTCTGGTCTCTTTCATCCCACCTCACGTATCGCATCCCACCTCACGTATCGCATCCCACCTCACGTATCGCATCCCACCTCACGTATCACATCCCATCTCACATATCGCGCCATGTCGAATCCTCCTCACGCCAGTGAACCGCCAACGAGACTGCTTCTTTACTGACCAGCTCCATAGTATGTAACGTGACTACCTGACTGTTCAAATAACGATAGATTGAATGCCCTACATTCTCATTTCCCAGTTTTGCAGCGGTGGCACCGGAGCGCGATCCTCTTCATCACTTCGACGCACGCCTGACCGATATCGCCCGCTGACTTGAGACAAATGAGGCCTCAGGATGTCGCCAAAGCTTCAAGAGGGGACCGGCATACCTTGCCATTTTTGACGCTTCGTTCAACGCTGGCAGACGCACCCATGGCCAGCGCCAACAAACACCGCGGGACCCGCGGCCTTGTATTTCCCACATGTGGCTCGATCACCTGACCGCGTCGCGTCGCGTCTGCTAGGCTAATATAATCATCTTGTCTGCATACACCCATGTTTCTCCTCGTATATGTGCTCTCTCAGGCTCAGCTTTGCACTCTTGTCTCGACTCAATATTCTCTGGGCTGCGACTGACTCCGTGACGAGATTTCTCCCTTGCCAAGTTCGACAAGCTCTCTCATCTCGGCCCCTCAGAAGGCACGGCAAGAGCCGCTGCTACAAACGTGCCTCCATGGGCCCCTCACTGCGACTTGTACGCCTACTATGTTGTGACGCCTACGTGGCACGAGTTGGCCATCTGCAAGCAATATCGGACGGGCGCGAAAACTCCTCTGGCGCAACATGTCTTTCTCCGCCCTCGCAGCTCTCTGTTGATACACGTCGACCTGTTCAGAGTGAAGGCTCCAGGAACTACTGTCTCTGTGATATCTTTCACGTTGCTGTAGCGCGTCCGAGGGTCCCATGTACGTTGGCCTGCGTTTCTGCTTCACGAGAGACTAACTTGTGGCTAATAGCGTAACGCGCATTATCCTGCCAGGCCTAACGGCAGGTATCTCAGATATGCACGCCACGTTATACAGCACACACTGGCCAATTCATTGTCCCGGTTCCAAACATCGGAGGTGGACCTTGACTCAGCTGTGCGTGGTCACGTCCTCTTTGGTGTCGGTCGCGGCTCAGCAGCGCTAATTAGGACATTTATGTGTCCGCAACCTCTTCCCAGCTTTACAGTGGGCGTCGTACCGACCTGCCGTCCGAAGTTTTCCTCCGGCCATGGAACAGAGCAGCCACTTCGATGGGCAACCCGTGTTCGAGCTCACTTATGTTCGGTGAGAGCGTGACTCTGCCTTTCCCTTCGTTCTCTCATGCATCTGACTTCACTTCTCAGGGATCCACGTGGAGCATATACGTGCTTAGCGCTACTTTCAATGAGGCGCTGTGAAGGCGCGACTTTGTTTGCTGTTGTTTGCCTTACGACAGCGCGCCGCGGCCCGCGCTGATTCATGGCGACGGACACGTTCCTTCCACCGTCGCCATCGCCCGAACATCATGAGTACGGGTAGCTCACCGTGCTCCTCGCCTCCCCGGTGTCTTCGCTTCCTGGCATACAGGAGCGTGTAAGCCAGCTGCCAGCCATGCGGCACGTCCGACCCCAAGATAGAACCGAGGAGGAGCGAAGGTGCCATGGGAAACGCATCCGCGCCACCGCCAGCATCGCTGCTGTTGAGCACGGTGCATCTATCATCAGTCGATCGCCTTCATTCACGCTCACCCGGGGAGACCAGACACCTTCCACACACGTGTCCGCGTCGTGTTTGTCCGGCTCGCACAACCGTGCTATCGGCGTCCGACTTTCGTCACGACTGCATGGTGGTCACGGTGCGCCGTGGGGTCTAATAGGCGCCATCGCAGTGCTAGCCTGCTGGCATCCTCCTACTCGGCCCACATAACCGTCTGCGCTCGCCAGCTGTCCCCTTCCCCCTTATCGCACGCGCCATGCAGCAGCCGAACGCGGAGTTTGAGCCAGATGATGCGTGGAAAGCGGAGCTGCGCGAGCGCGTGCAAAAGGACCTCGACTCGCTCGCACAAGAGGCTTACCTCGACCGCGAGCTGGGCCTGAAGAACGCCGGGTCTGACTTGGAGCGCAATCTCGTGCAGGAGGTCTTCGACGACAGCATCGCGCATCTCAGGACGATCAGGGAGGAGCAGATCGAGGCCGAGATTCAAAGGGAGCGCGAGGAACGACGCATGGCGCGCTTGACCGGCGGCGGGGACGGCGGCGGCCACTCCTACACGCACTCGGGCAGTTTTCAGGACAGCCATCGCCGCGGGATCAGCTACTCCCAGCGGCATAACCCCTCGTATCGTGAGTTCCCCGTGCTGCGTCACTCATCCAAGTCCTGATCGACTCGATCGCCAGACTCCCCCCGCCCATCCTCGCATCGACCCGAGAGCCGCTCGTCTGTCGACCACAAGATCTGGACACCATCCATCTCCCCCGAACAAGATTACTTACTGGAGCAGCAGCGCCGTCTCGGCAGGCCACGAGCCAACTCCACTGCATCCCGCAGCAACACACCCTACCAATCCTTCGCGCGCTCCCTCGCGCCGAACGGCCGCACCGTCTCAGCCTCGTCCAGCGCCAAGGTCGCTTCATCCACCAATGGCCGGTCCGCGCCACCGCCAACACAGCCACCGACACGCACGCGCACGGCGTCGATGTCGTCTTCCGCGAACAATGCTTCCTTCCAGGTGATCAACGAGGACGAGTACGATGTGTTCGCGTTCGACGAGTTCGACGGCGACTATCCGGGACGGCCTCTAGCAGGCGGCCGTCTCACGTCAGGCAGGACGGCGAGGGACGCACGGGCGAAGGCACGGCGCCGATGCGCATACCTATTGTCAGGCCGGAGGCGCGGTCGGCCTCGCAGATGGCCAGACGCGCGGCAACGGCAGACATCGCCTCAGGAAGCCCTACGGCAGTCTCGCTTGCGTGAGTGGAACATGTCACCCCTACCAGCTGCTCCTGACATCCTCTGCAGCTCCACCACTGCCTCTGCCAGCCACCCCCGGTCATCATCCTATCTCTACGTGCGCACGAACACCCCACACGCGCAACGCACATCCGACGCCACGGACGGCTCTGACCCGACCGATGGAGGGGGCTCCGACCCCACCGACGGCGGCTCCGGCTCCGAGCAGGGCGTCACCGTCGAGTCGGAGTCGCTCAGCGACGAGGAGGACGACTTGAAAAACGCGCGGCGCAAGCTCGAGGTCGCGCGGATGAAGGAGAGCGTCGCGCTGGGCGAATTCCAGCGCGCGATGGAGACGTATCACGCGGCGAAGCAGACGCGCGAGGCGGTCGAGCGCGAGGTGCATAGCCAGGAGGAGCGGAGGATGAGCAAGATGAAGCGCGTGTATCGCGAGATCTTGAGGATGCCGAAGAAGGGGCCGTCCAGTGGTTGGGGGGCGTGAACGACAGGCAACGGCGGCGGAGGGAGGCGCGCGCTCGACCAGCGGGCGCAGCGCAGTACAACACCGCCGAACCGCCATACACGACCGGCCAGACAGCTCGATGGAGGGGGCGGGGGGCGAGGGAGGGAGGGAGTTAGGGTTAGAGTTAGCCCTCCTCCCCTTCGTGGCTGTTGTATCGAGACGCGCCCGCTACGACGCCTTCCCGCCGCTACAGACGTCGCGCCAGGCGAGACAAGCGTGGGGCTTCGGACAAGGGGGGAGGGGGGAGCTAGGGTTAGGGTTAGCCCCTCCACCCCCTTCCTCCGTCGCTTTCGTACGCGAGGAAGCAAAGACGACGTCTGCGACGCTGTCGAGACGTGTTGATGGCGACCCCTGCGCTCGGTGTGAGGGAATACGGAGGGGCGACGACGGCGGGGAGAGGGAGGGGAGGGGAGGGGAGGGGGAGGGGAGGGGAGGGGGCGAAGGGGAGGAGGAAGGAGGGGACGAAGGAGGGGACGAGAGGACAGCGCGTGGAGCGCAGCTGTCTTCTCGCGCTCGCCCTTGTTCCCCGCGTGCCCTCATCCCTCCTCGCGTGCTCGACGAGGGGTAATCGAAGGCGAGAGTGAGGGAGGCGGGGGCGACGGGAGCGCGCTCCCCTTTCAACCCGTTTTCATTCACCTGTCTCCTCCCTCATCTCCCCTTCGCTCCCCCGCCTCCCTTACTCATCGGCTGCGCGACCAGGTACGTCCCCCCGCTCTCATGTCTCCCTCCACCTTCGTGCCGCGCAACTCGTCCCTTCGCGTCGCATTACACATCGCCTCGGGAGCGCGTCTGTAGTGTACCACAATGTAGACGAGTATATAGCCCCAATATGAGTTGATTTCCATGAACTACGTGTGCACGCGGCGTGAGTGGGCGGGAGGGGGCCAGCGAGTTACGGGTGAGTGAACAGCGAGATTACAAACACTAGTAAGGATTATATGGGCGGATAGGTGTCGTAGACTGTGCACGCACAAAGGAGTGACGGAACTTGCGATCTTGACTGAGGTGTAAAAGAACAATGACACAAGAGGCGAGAGCCGGCGTAGACTACGAAGGTGAGAGGGTACGAGAGTTGCAAGACACCCCGCGCATGAGGAGAGCGAGGGAGTAGGAGGGAATGTCCAAGACGGCATGCCGCCGTGAGTAAGTAGCGTCGTGTTTGCCGTTAGAGGGCTTTCAATAATTGGGGTCTGGGACCCTTCACGCAAGTCTCGTCCATTGTACTCAAAGAAATCCATTGTATTTTCTATCTATTACATGGAGCGTAATTTACCCACTACCGTAATACGATGAACTCGACTCGCAATCATTGCTCGAGCCTCGACCGCGACGCCTCCCTCAGTAAGATGAGTGGCGGCGGCGCTGCGCGCCGCCCGCCGCACTCCCCAGACCCCTCTCCCGACAGGCGACGCTGTCCGCTAGAACCCCGGCGCGGATCCCAGCGCAATTGACCTCCATTTACATTCATATTCGACCTGAAAACGCCGTCAGAAACGCCTCCGCTTGGATCTCCAGCCAGGCGAAAATTAGGTGCATGGCCTCACCACAGTCCTGGTCATGGTCCTGTATAGCGGGTACGAAGCTCGTCATCGCCTCATGGCGACGGCGATGAATTTGACGTCGCCCCGCGCCAGAAAATATTCGCCAGCGTGTTGCTCGGGCCACACCCATCTCACTCACTCCCCTCGTCGGCGCGCACTGCGACGCGGCCGTCGACTCGCTCAAGCTCGAGCACACCCTTGACCCACGCCGAAGGCGCAAATTCGGGGCCGCCGCGCACGTCTGCTGAGAGCGCCCGCCACCTCGTTTCTCGTTCATCCTCAACGCACGCGACATCGACCACTCCTTGCCGACTGTCTCCCGCCCCTCTTCGTCGTCGCCTAGCGCGTCCCCCGCGAAGAAAGCGGTGAGCCCAAGACCCTCGCTGTCTGCGAAGGCGAGTGAGTAAAATTGTTGTATGGCAGCGCCTCAGCGGCGAGGCGCAGCGACGTACCGTCCCGTAGCTGTGTCGAACGGCTAGCAGCGAAGGCGGGCTGCGGCGGCGGCGGCTGCGGCGGCTGCGGCGGGTAAAATCGGCTGTACACGCCGTCGTGAAAATCTACAATGATGGTCAGCATTGACGTATAGCAAGCACGGGGACGATGACCGGGACGCCGAGACACCTGACATGCCACCGTCGTCGTGCTCAGGATATTGGAGGGACATAAGTACCTTGCATATTCTGCCAGCCATCATGAGTAGTCGCCTCGTCGTCTTGCACGACGCCAAAGCCCCGATGCCGTGGGAGAGGGCGGGAGACGCGATGAGGGCACCATCTCGATGTCTGGGGAGTCGGTCAGCGGGGATGCGGCACATGAGAGACAGCACGTACCCTTCCGTCGACGCGGTCGACGGCGAGCAGCAGAGGCGAGTCGCGATGAATCAGCGCGGCATCTAGCACATGACGTCTACAAAAGGAATTAGCATGAGTGTACGGCGGGAGATCAATGTCGTGAGTCAGATCGACGTACCTTGAGATCGCGAGCTCGCTCTCGACGCGTGGCGCGCCCTCTTCAACGCCGCTGAAGTTGGTCGCCGGCTCCGAGTAATCATCGATCACGACGGCGAGACGCTCGTCGACATCGGTGCGCATGTCGAGCTCATCGCCCAGTGCATGTCCGGCGAGAGCCCCGAGGCCAGCAAGTCATCCGCGAGGTCCCGAAGGACGTCGAGCAGCGCTCGACAGACGCGGGGCCGACGCACGAGCAAAGTCGGGTGCTCGACGCTGCACGCGTCTGTATTGCCATGGCAACGCAAGGCGAGCTGGCCGTCAGCATCGTCCTGCGCGGGCTTGACGACGACGTGGTCGAGCTCGCCAACGTATATCGCCATGACTGGGCGCTCGAGGTCGCCTGGGACGGCGCAGGGGAATGCCGATGATGGTGGTGAGAGCCAAGCTGCGGGAGCATCAGTGATGAGTCGACGAGTTGAATAAAATTACTTACTGAATAGGCTTCAGGGCATCAGGCCTGCGTAGAGAGTCAGCGAAGGGTAAAAGACAAGTAAGATGAAATTGACTTACCTCGACTCGTATTTAAATGACAGGAAAGCTAGGTGTTTGCAAAGTTGATGTGCGAGAACTAGCTCAGAGTGGTCAGATATCGGCGAGAAACCGATGGGAGACACTCACTAGACAAAAGCTGATACTGCGTGTTGGGAGTGACAGGAGAAGGAGTCTGGCGTATCAGACACTAAAATAATGTGGTCAGTAAAGAAACCGAGAACGAAACATTACATACCGAGCTCACGTCAAAGTCACTCGGCGACTCCAGCGACGGCGAGTAGGAGCCAGAACGGGAGACAGAGGATGGTAAGGGGAGAAGGTGTTGGGAGCCTGAAGAAAATCACTACACACGCCGCCTTTTATACATCGCGAGACGGCTGTCCAGCCGCGCGCGCGCGTAACCTCGCTACGAGTCCCATTCTAATCCGCAGTGAACACGTCAGAAGCATGACGGCCGCACCCCGATAAGCCGCCGCGAATCTGGGGCCAAAATCTGGGCGCTCAAGAGCGGAAGATTGGGCGCTGCTGGGATGGTTACTCGCCAACGCTGTCCTGGGCCGCACGTCAGCCCGGTCGCCACTCCATTCAGTGGCAACATACCGCTGCGGTCAGGGACGGCCGTGCGCAGAGTCGATGACGGAAGGGTGGAAGTTCGGGAGGTCGGTCTGTGGGCGACGCGCCACAGCGAGTCCAAGTCGCTCTGCACTGTCCTCGTCGCGCGCAGCGTCGAGCACAGAGCGCCATATGCATCCCACAACGGGCCATGAGTGACATGTAACGCGTTACAAAGTCCGCGAGCCCGCGACAAGGCGCCAGGAAAATCGAGTGCAAGCTGAACGAAGAGATCAGGCCCAAACCCCATTGGGAAGTCCTTGGGCGGTCCTAAAGGCGGCGCGCCGCTGGCGCGCGTCGCCCGCCTCGTCGACCGCCTCCCTCGCTGGGGCGTAAACAAATAATATTATAATGGATTGAATGGCGCGTCGCCCCGGCGTTTTCAGGTCGAATGAGCGGCATATGCGCTGTGCGAGTGAAGTGCAATAGCGCAGGGCGAGGGCCTGCGCAGCGCGGTCGCTGTCGACCCC
This sequence comes from Schizophyllum amplum, assembly GCA_007026445.1. Classification (NCBI taxonomy): domain Eukaryota; kingdom Fungi; phylum Basidiomycota; class Agaricomycetes; order Agaricales; family Schizophyllaceae; genus Schizophyllum; species Schizophyllum amplum. The sequence goes on along the minus strand of VDMD01000027.1, from coordinate 90,317 downwards.
CATCACGTTTCCATCATTCCGATTGAGTACATTGGCGCCCAGGTCCGAGTCGGTGACAGCAGAATTCGACCGGTCGCCGGTGGAAGATGCGGATGGGCGGGTGGGATGTTCTGGTTCGTAGCGCAATTGCGACCGCGTACTGTGCGCGGCGCGCGGCGTGTCGTCACCCACGTGCTGAAGCGGCGTTCAGAAATAGGCACGGTTTCAGAGGTGTCGGCAGGTGGAAGATTGGGGTCGCGGCGGGGAAGGCGAGGACGGGGAAGGGGTGATGCATTGCGCGGTGAGGAGAGCTCTGGAGAGCGTCCGGCTTCATAGGCGTCGAGGGACATGTCCATACACAAGTACTAAACACGTGGCGGGTCAGCGAGAGCTCGGGAGAGAACGCTATTCGCGCACCAAAAACGACGCCACATACAAAAATGACCCTTGTGCGCGTTCCACAACAAGTTCGGGGCCGGTGATGGAGTTTCTGGCAGCGGAAACGTATCCGAGTAGACTGCGCGGATCGAATTCGGTTTGCGAATATTTTTGGGTTGGGTGACCACTTATGCAGGGGAAGACGTCGAGTTCTACAGTCGAAATTCTCATAATGGATAGAGGTTGAGCCGCCCGGAAATTATTCATTATGAGCGATTATTCATTCCGCGAATGTCACGTATATGTGACGGGTGTGACACACGCCTAGAATCTGTCACGCCGGCCGTCCGCGCGATGTATTCGAGTAACTACTGTTTAGCGAAGAATGTATCAAGGGTAGACTGCGACATGTGACTTGCTTGATCCCGCCTCAAGTCCCCTTTCCATCTTCTAAGTAAATTGTGCAGCTGGTAGGCCTTGTCATCATCTGCACAAGTCAGCCTCTCGATGCATGCCTCTTCCAAGTCGGAGCAAAGCTTCAGGACCGCGTCCGTGCTGTACTTCAGCGGCACTTCCTCCTCCACTGTCTCGGACTCATCGTCCACCGCCATGCCCGCTGCCTCCCTCTGCACCTCTGCAACAATCTCTTCGTCAGTCATGAACCTAGCCTCGGGATCCTCCTGCTCCTCCCTACTGTCCAGAATCTCGTCGACGGTCGGGGCATCGCTGCCAAGTCGATTGACCTCCTTGAGTTCAGCCAAACAGTCACCGAGCTCCTTCTCGGCCTGGTCCAATGCACTGAGCCGCGCACGGAGGGCCGGAAGTTTAATCGGCGGGATCGTGGCCGAGTGCTCGAGCTTGTCGACCGCGTCTAGCGCTTCCTCCGTTGTTTCGCTCTCCGTGACGGCGTTGAGTGCGCGTGTCCAGTCCTCAGTCTTGTAACGCAGCCCAAGGCGAGTCTTCAACCGTTCTTCGGACTGAGCTCGGTCGAGATGACCTTCTGCGTAGCTTCGCATGATGGCCCATGCACCAGGATCGACTCGAGCACGCTCATTGGTGGGCTCCGATGCGCCGCCATCCCGCGCGCCACGAATTCCGGTGTGATCCCAGCAGTGTTTGATTGTGTCCGCTGAGACCTGCGCCCACGCATCGCGAATCATGAGCAACGCCTGCTTGAAGTTCAGCTTCCAGACGTCCTTGGTTGCGGGGTTGGCTCGGTGCTGTTCCAATGCGTAGAGGCAGAATAGCCGTCTATAGATCGCCTTGAAGCATCGGATGACGCCGGCATCGCATGGTTGGACGAAGGGCGTCATGTTGGGCTCAAAGAAGATAATCTTCACGTTGCTGGGCGCATAGGACACGTAATGTCCGCGGAAGTTGTCGAGCGTGAGGACTATGTGGCGCTTCTGCGCGCGCATCCGCTGGTCTAGTTTGATGATCCATCTAGGAAATGATGAGCATGTCGTTGAATAGCGATGTACATGACTTACGCCTCGAAGATCTTCGCATTCATCCAGGCGGTCTCGTTGTTCTCGTAGTCGAAGCCGGCCGAGCGCGGAGACTTTGTCCCAAAGGACACCGGCTTCGCAGACTTGCCAATGTACAGAGGCTCAAGTTTCTCCGTCCCGCTCGCGTTCACGCAGAACAACAGGCTGATGCGCGTCTTGTTCTCCTTCTTCCCAGGCATCTGCTGGGTTGCGAGACCACGGGACGGCAGTGCGTAGAGGAAGCAGCCGGTTTCGTCGGCGTTGAAGGAGTCGTCGGGTGCGTAGGGTGCCAGCTCGGCTTCCAGACGCTTCTTCTCCTTCGCGACTGCAGCGAGATCCACCGATCCAGCTTCTCCGTGTCGCCTGTATTCACGAATACCGTACGTCGTTTTGAACGACGCGATCCAGCCTTTAGATTCTCGAGAACTGCCGAAGCCCAGGCGTTGTTCCTCGGGTATGTTGAGCTGCTTCTCGAAGTTGCCCCTCGCCACCGAAAGCATGTCGCCCGTGTAGTGATCACCGCGTTCCTCGAATTGGCGAATGAGTTTAACGAGCGCCTTTTCGACGAGAGGGCTTGTCACCACGCGGTCACGCTTCAAGGACATGCCGTTAGGTGTTGCCACTGCGCGCGCCTCAACGGCCTCTCGCTCCTTCAGCTTGCGGGCGAGCGTTGCCTGAGAAAAGATGAGAGCGCCCTCCGGACGTTTCTTGAAGTGGTCAACGATTTTCATTTGCGTGAAACCAGGATTGGCGTCGCGGAAAGCGTAGACAAGGAGCCAGTCCGAGGTGGTAAGCTGCTCTCGAGTACTTTTTGCAGCAGGAATCGCGGAGGTTTTCGGGCGAGAGGCATCACCTTTCGGTGGACGGCCCACCTTCTTCGTGATGTTGTACGGAGCGTGAGAGGTCCGAACCTTGCGGCGCTTTTCAGCGTCAGCGGCGTCAGAATCGTCGCGGGGCATTGCACGTCGGGAGCTGCGGCAGAAGGGGGATGAGGGGTAGCAGGAAGAGAGCACTCTCCATTGATGTCATATTTATACATTCCAGCAGCTGGCTTTTTGCTGCGGCTGACCTGAGGCATCGTCGACGCTCAGAAAAGGCTCATTGTTCGACTTCGCGGGCAGCCGATCACTTGATTGGCGCCCGCGGTCCGGTCCACCGGAATGAATAATGCCCCTGACGGCCTATCCATTATTCATTATTCATGATACATGATTTTCCCCGCATACAAGAGGGGGTGCCGCTCGTTTTCGCCCAGATCCTATCCATTATGAGAAATATTCATTTTGACAATATTCATTCCGAGAATTTCGACTGTACATGCAAAGTAGCTCGACCTTCCAGAACGATAAGGAAGAACCCTGATCTCGCTCATCGGTAGTTGATGAGCATGTTCATATGGCACAGTAGGTTGGTACTGACGCTGCTTGACCCATCGCTGGCGTTAGGTAGCCCGCGGACGGCCTCCGAAAGGTCGCGCCGTAGACTTGCGCGCCACCGTAAGGTATTCGGCGAATGGCGGAGGATCGGCGGCGTGTCCTGCGTCCCAAGTTCACGGATACGCTGTTATGAGTATGCTGAAAGAGATCTTGACGTTGGTGGTAGGAGGGAAGCATGCGATGAGCGGGAAGCGAAGTGGAAGCGCAGGACGTGGCGTGCGAAAGCTGAGCGGACCGACCCTCCGCGTCGCGTGCGCATGCGAATTTCGTCAAGTTGAAGTTCCTTTCGACCATCACTGACCCTCGCGGGCGTCCCATGTATTCATTCGCTCCAGACGCGTCGCTGTACATGAACGAAAATGGGAGGATGTTCAACCACAACATTGCTTTTCGGTGGTCACACAAAGACGGGAGCGCGGACAGCTCAGCCGCGCCCGCCGTGCCGTTTGCGGGACCGTTTCGAGAGCTCATCGCACCGGGCATTCACGGTACCGCAGACGGCCCGGCAAGCGCGAACCAGCTGCTGGGAGGAGGCATAACGTGGGAAGCGCCCTATCGTCGCAGACAGGTGAAAATTGTATTCATTCGCCCAGGATGATTCAGACTACACGTTGGATGACGATGCTTCGGATCGAGTCGTTCACGTCGGGACACCACCCGCATCCCACGCCCACGATGCAAGTCCCACGGACGCAGGGTTCACGAAGTTCGGGCGAGGTCCCAAAGCAGAAGGATGCGGATTTCCCGAGCGGCGGGCGTGCGATCGGTCGCGGCGGGATCTTTGTATGGGCGTTGCCATTTGATGCGCAGCGCCCCGGCCATATATACCGGTCTGGTGCGTGGTTCGTAAGTTTTGCTTCCCCGTCGTCTCCCGGCCTCAATGCCCCGCTTCGCCTTCTCGCAGAGCCCGCTCCTCGCGACTTTGTTTCGTTCAACATGGTGAGTAAGAGGGCGCGCCCTGCTTGATTTGTGTTGACTAAACTTTTCCAGGAGCGACGGCGCGTCAGCTCCACCGCTACGCCAGGAACGCCATCCTCGTCCTTCTCGCACTGGTCGACACGCTTGCGACACCACTGCCGACGACCGACTCGCTGCACTTTAAGAGTGACAGCCCGCTACACCAGAAACGCCATCCACGTCCTTTTCGCACTCGACGGCTCGCGTCTTATGCATCGTGAGTACCCTCTATTCATTTTCAAGGTTCGGGCTCTTACTAATTCTCTCCTCAGTCCTGTCGTGTCGTACTCCTCCAACCTCAGCACCCTTTTGGCGCCCTCGCTCTCGAGCTCTCGGTGAGTCGCCTACGATGTCCACGCGGCATCGATTCTGACGACCTTTGCAGGCATACCGAACATCATTAATGTGCGACCTCCGCGCGGGAATTCTCGAGGACGGCGCGCAGTGCCGCCGAGAACTTTTTTGCACCCGGGTATTTTCGCGAGTTTTGTATTCAGTCCAAGCCGTACCGACACTGACAACGTTCTAGACTTCTCCGAATACCAAGGGGCTGCGAACATGGACGGCGACGCCGCCGACCAACAACACCCTCGCCGACTGCGCGGATGACGCCCCGGCAGTCATCTGCCGTCCTCCCCCGAGCCTCTACTCCACATCCCGACCCCCCTGTAAGTCTATTTTACCGGTCTAAGCGGAGGACGTTCTGACCGACTTTCCAGGCCGATTTCGATGCAAAATGGAGGTCAATTCTGCTGAGAACCGCGCGGGAATTATAGCGGACAGCTTCGAGTGTTTTGGGGCCGGGGCGCGCGGCGCGGAGCGCCGCTGACGCCTTGTGAGTGCTCGCGGTGCACCTTGACGTTTCCCCGACGCGTTCTCGCCGTCCCACGTACCTCTGTAAGCCGATTTACCGGTCTAAGCGGAGGACGTTCTGACCAACTTTCCAGGGCGAAATATATGCGAAATGGAGGTCAACTGTGCTGAGACCCGCGCGGGAATTCTAGCGGATGCTTTCGAGGATTTGGGGCCGGGGCGAGCGGCGCGGAGCGCCGCTGACGCCTCCTGGTGGTGGTGGGGGTGGTGAGTACGCATCTAACATGCCGTCTCGCGCTCTGTGTCCGACTAACTCGTGAGGCAATGTATCGACGTCCCGCGAGCGAGGCCGGCGAGTGACTGACGCCGGGCGAGGTCGAGCGATGTCGAGTGACTGACGACAGGGGCGATGTCGACTGACGACACGGGCAATGTCGACTAACTCACGAAGCAACGTATCGACTCCGGCGAGCGAGGTCGAGCGACTCGTGAGGCAATGTATCGACGTCCCGCGAGCAGGATTAGGATGATGGGGTCTGGCACGCAGACAACGACGACGGTGGCGGGCTCGCTCGCAGACAACGACGACGGTGGCGGGCTCGCTCGCAGACGATGACGAAGGCTGGCACGCAGACGAGGACGAGGGTGGCGGCTCGCAGACGAGGACGGCGGCGGGCAAACGGGGACGGCGGCAGGCACACGGCATCGACTCGGTGGTCAGCTCGGGCGCGGCGCGACGCGGCCGACTAACTCGCGAAGCAATGGATCGGCTTCCCGCGAGCGGTGTCGACAGGCGGTGAGGTGACGGATCGACGTCCGGCGAGCTGGAGGACGAGGCGGGCGAGTCGAACGAGAGGCCGACCAAGTCGTGAGGCAACGTATCGACGTCCGCCGATCGGTGTTCTCACTCAGGGTTATGGACTCGGCGTCTCCACGTCGGGCGTCCGGTGCACGCCCAACTCGAGGTGAGTCAGTGTATGCGGAGACGTGAGAGGTTGGGTGGGTTCGCGGTGTCATTTGAGGTGCCTTTGACGTCGCGGGATGTGAGGTGCGTGCGCGAGGGAGAGCTTGTTTGTGGCGCGGGCGGCACTCGGATTCAATAAAGTAGCTACGTAGTACAGTACCATAGCTGGAATACAATGGGTTTTGCGACAAACACTCGTGCTATGTGTCTGACCTTGTACCTGCTGTGATGGTATGTTCCGTGGTGTCAGAGGGCTTGTTCCGGCAGCAACGATCATAAAACGAGGGAGTCACAGGGAAGAGAGAAATAATGGGTTGGAGGCAAGGAGAGTGAGTGTGGAGAGGTAGGGTGTTGAGAGTGGAGATGGTGTGGGATGCATATGTTGTCATTCACAGAGAATAAATGCAGAGAGGTAGGTAAAGAGAGTGGCATGCAGTGAGAGCTGGACAGTCCGGCGGTATAGGTAACGGGTGCCGTAAAGTGACATGTCGAGATGTCTGGTGAGGAGGATGAGGTGGAGGGCATAGCGAGAGTGAGAGTGAAGGGAGGGAGTTGATCAAGAAACAGAACTTGTAGAGATTCATGTCTAGAGTGCATTGGTAACTATCCGAGACGCGTACGATGTTCGGCGCGTCAAGTCGACAAGGCCAAAAAGAAGAAGTTGCAGAAACACGCCAAACAACAGACATCGGTGTCACGCCGCCGAATCAGGCAGCCAGTGCGTGACCACGCCAGTGACCGGTACGCAACCAGGGCGGGCGGCGCGGCGAGCTGGGCGACGCACACGTTCCTTCTCGCCGCCGTCGTCGTCGCACGAACATCATGAGTACGGGTAGCGCACGCCCCAGTGTCGTCGCTTCCTGACGATCGTGTAAGCCAGCTGCCAGCCATGCGGCACGTCCGACCCCAAGATAGAACCGAGGAGGAGGAGCGAAGGTGCCATGGGAAACGCATCCGCGCCACCGCCAGCATCGCTGCTGTTGAGCACGGTGCATCTATCATCAGTCGATCGCCTTCATTCACGCTCACCCGGGGAGACCAGACACCTTCCACACACGTGTCCGCGTCGTGTTTGTCCGGCTCGCACAACCGTGCTATCGGCGTCCGACTTTCGTCACGACTGCATGCTGGTCACGGCGCCATCCCAGTACTAGCCTGCTGGCATCCTCCTACTCGGCCCACATAACCGTCTGCGCTCGCCAGCTGTCCCCTTCCCCCTTATCGCACGCGCCATGCAGCAGCCGAACGCGGAGTTTGAGCCAGATGATGCGTGGAAAGCGGAGCTGCGCGAGCGCGTGCAAAAGGACCTCGATTCGCTCGCACAAGAGGCTTACCTCGACCGCGAGCTGGGCCTGAAGAACGCCGGGTCTGACTTGGAGCGCAATCTCGTGCAGGAGGTCTTCGACGACAGCATCGCGCATCTCAGGACGATCAGGGAGGAGCAGATCGAGGCCGAGATTCAAAGAGAGCGCGAGGAACGACGCATGGCGCGCTTGACCGGCGGCGGGGACGGCGGCGGCCACTCCTACACGCACTCGGGCAGTTTTCAGGACAGCCATCGCCGCGGGATCAGCTACTCCCAGCGGCATAACCCCTCGTATCGTGAGTTCCCCGTGCTGCGTCACTCATCCAAGTCCTGATCGACTCGATCGCCAGACTCCCCCCGCCCATCCTCGCATCGACCCGAGAGCCGCTCGTCTGTCGACCACAAGATCTGGACACCATCCATCTCCCCCGAACAAGATTACTTACTGGAGCAGCAGCGCCGTCTCGGCAGGCCACGAGCCAACTCCACCGCATCCCGCAGCAACACACCCTACCAATCCTTCGCGCGCTCCCTCGCGCCGAACGGCCGCACCGTCTCAGCCTCGTCCAGCGCCAAGGTCGCTTCATCCACCAATGGCCGGTCCGCGCCACCGCCGACACAGCCACCGACACGCACGCGCACGGCGTCGATGTCGTCTTCCGCGAACAATGCTTCCTTCCAGGTGATCAATGAGGACGAGTACGATGTGTTCGCGTTCGACGAGTTCGACGGCGACTATCCAGGACGACCGTCTAGCAGGCGGCCGTCTCACGTCAGGCAGGACGGCGAGGGACGCACGGGCGAAGGCACGGCGCCGATGCGCATACCTATCGTCAGGCCGGAGGCGCGGTCGGCCTCGCAGATGGCCAGACGTGCGGCAACGGCAGACATCGCCTCAGGAAGCCCTACGGCGGTCTCTCTCGCGTGAGTGGGACGTGTCACCCCTGTCGCTGCTCCTGACATCCTCTGCAGCTCCACCACTGCCTCTGCCAGCCACCCCCGGTCATCATCCTATCTCTACGTGCGCACGAACACCCCACACGCGCAACGCACATCCGACGCCACGGACGGCTCTGACCCGACCGATGGAGGGGGCTCCGACCCCACCGACGGCGGCTCCGGCTCCGAGCAGGGCGTCACCGTCGAGTCGGAGTCGCTCAGCGACGAGGAGGACGACTTGAAAAACGCGCGGCGCAAGCTCGAGGTCGCGCGGATGAAGGAGAGCGTCGCGCTGGGCGAGTTCCAGCGCGCGATGGAGACGTACCATGCGGCGAAGCAGACGCGCGAGGCGGTCGAGCGCGAGGTGCATAGCCAGGAGGAGCGGAGGATGAGCAAGATGAAGCGTGTGTATCGCGAGATCTTGAGGATGCCGAAGAAGGGGCGCTCCAACAGTCGCAGTGGTTGGGGGGCGTGAACGTCAACTTCATTTGCTGGTACCATTTCTCGTTCTGTAATACTCTATGGGTTTACTTGGAAGATATGGGTTTCGAATGTGCTTGTTCCAGCGGTTTGCAAAATAGTAGACCATCTCAACGTAAAGACCACATCATTCCCACGCTCCGCCGCCGGACGCGCCGACAGGTCCCGCCCATTCGTCTACCACAACGTGTCATTTACGTGCTATGTAGGCCTTCATATCCTCTCCAAGGACCTCCATATAACATGATATTGGGGATCTTACGGCTGCAAAAACGGCCATTTGAGGCGACGTTGCATGTCGGCGCGTTCGGCGGCGGGGCGTGGGAATGATGACCATAGTGACTGCTTTGCGCGGAGATGGTCTACTTAACCAGCGGTGACGGCAGGATCCGTTGCCTCATTGAAATTACGTAAAGTCCGCGCGCCGTCGGACGGAGTCCGCTCATTCGCGGCTCCGCCAAAGCAGCGACAAGCGCTGGTTGCCCTTTTGAGTCTTTCCTTTCCAGGTAAGTCAACTCCTTCCTCTCATGGCTGCAACTCGGAACCACCGCAGAAATCGTTTCTTGCATCTCGTCTTCTACTTCTTCGAGTTCGACATGAGAGGGCCCGGGATGGGTATACTATTTATGAGACATCATCGTCTGCAAGACATCGTTGCTTACTCATGCGATGATATATAGCATCTTGCGGCGCCATTCCCTTCTCTTCGTTATCCTCCCTCCTCCAATTCGTTTACGCCTCCGAGAATAAGAGCAGGATGTCAGGGGAACGCGCCCCGCTGCTGCCTTCTGAGCCAGAACCATCGTACACGGAGCCCGCGCCGCTGCCATCACGCCCAGAAGCCGAGGATGTCGAGAGCGCTGCTTCGGGTGAGGTGAAAAGGCCGGCTATGGTCACTATCGTGCGTCTATTGAATCTGCGACGCGTCCGAAGCTCGCTAACGCGCACTTTTGCTATGTGTAGATCGTGCCCATGATAGTGGGAATCTTCTTGGCAGCGATGGACACAACGATCGTCGTTTCTGGTGCGACACCTCCCATAATTTATCCTATACAATTCCTCTAATGCCGCGAATGATAGCGTACGCGGCTATTGGCAGCGATCTTAAACAGCTGCAGAACGCTAGTTGGGTAGCAACGGGCTACATGCTTACGGCCACCAGTTTCCAGTGCGCCCCCTACCTTCGTTTCTGTTCCCCCCTCGGCAGGCTTACCTTTGCGTTAGAGCTTTGTACGGAAAACTCAGCGACATCTTCGGGCGCAAGACATGCCTTCTGTTTGCGTATAGCGTGTTCGCGCTAGGCTGTCTCTTCTGCGGTCTTGCGAGGAACATGACCGAGTTGATCGCTGCGCGCGCGTTCGCGGGCGCTGGAGGTGGCGGGATGACGACGTGCGTGCTGGGATTGCTTGAGCGCAGCACATCGCTGATTGCACGAACATGACAGCGTAGTCAGCATCATCATGTCCGACGTGGTTCCCCTGCGCTCCCGCGGGACATGGCAGGGCATCCTGAACGTCATCTGGGCCACCGGCTCTGTTACGGGTGCGCCGCTTGGAGGGATCCTGGCTGACAGCATTGGCTGGCGATGGTGAGCTTTTGCGTAAGGACGAGAGCTTGCTGACTGACATCGCTTAGGGGCTTCCTTATCCAAGTCCCGATGGCCACCATCGCCATCGTCTCCGTGGCCATCTTCCTCCACCTCCCCTCCGCGGACCGTTCCCATTTTAAGGAGAAGCTCAAGCGCGTCGACTTCGCCGGCGCCATCATGCTCATCTCCACCATCTTCGCCCTCCTCTTCGGCCTCGACCGCGGTGGCAATATCTCCTGGACGGACAAGTACACCGTCGCCTCCTTCGCCGCCTTCGCCGTATCGTTCCCCGTGTTCCTGTACATCGAGTTCCGCGTCGCCGCGGAGCCCTTTGTGCCGCTGCGGCTCGTCGGGAACAGCACGCTCATGGCGAGCCTGATGACCCCCTTCTGGCAGTTCTTCACCGCAGCGCCGTTGCTCTTCAACCTCGCGCTATACTACCAGGCCGTGATGGGCTGCAGCGCGGGGCGGGCGGGCGTGTACCTCATCCCGAGCGTGGCGGCGTCAACGACGGGGAGCTTGGTCGGCGGGCTGATCATTCAGAAAACGGGGAAGTACTATAGGCTGACGGTGGGTGCCTATGCGATGTTTGCGGCGGGGGTGGCGATGATAGCGGTCAATGCGGGGACGGTGAAGCACTCGGTCGTGTGGTTTGCGGTCGGGTTGCTGGTGCAGGGGTTAGGGGGAGGTGAGTCGGGATACTTAGTTGTGGTGCTACTAAGCGAGTTTGCTCATGCGCTACTCAAGGTTGCGGTTCGACGACCAACCTTATAGCCCTTATCGCCAATGCGGGTGCAGCGGACCAGGCTATAGCGACCGCAGGTGGGTGTTCATATTCTGTTTTCCGCGTATCTCGCTGACCCGTCATCGCTAGGGTCCTACCTCTTCCGCTCCCTGGGCCAGGTCACCGGCCTCGCCATAGCAGGCACGATCATGCAAGACGTGCTCCGGAAAACGCTGCGCGAAAAGCTCCACGGACAGGATGTGGACGAGATCATCAACCGCGTCCGCGAGTCGCTCGACTACCTCCAGGAGCTCGACCCCGAGGCGCGCGGCATCGTGCGCTACTCGTACGAGCACGCGTTGAACATGACGTTCTGGGTGATGACGTGCAGCGCGGGGCTTGCGCTCGTTATTTCCGTGTTTATAAGGGAGACGGAGTTGAGTAAGAAGTAGATGTACAGTTGATACAGACCTAAAATATTGAAACTAGAAAGCTGCCATTAATCACTAGCACTGCTCTGGACATTTACTCTGGGACCCTTACTTATGCATTATGACTTGATCACACCCTCGGCGCCGGTGCGCAGGTCTGTCAAGAGGTCCTTTAGGCGCTGTCGCAGCTTTTTAACAAGCTCGTCATCGTCGGCGGAGGGTGGCGGCTGAAGACGATGTGAGGACTCCTGCGCTGACAATTTGTGGAGCTGTGAGAGACCTACCATCTGATCTAGCAAGTACTGTATATTCTCTGATCAGCTTGAATCCGACAGACATAGCGCAGCCACACGAACCTCTGCCTCGTCTATCGTCTACTCGACAATGCTTGATCAGCTCTCAGCCTGTAAGAAGTATAAATTATCAGCGAACAAGTATCAAAGGTCCCCTGAGAGTCGTCAGCCGATTATGCGTCGCTCAAAGTTTCTCGCGGACATACCTATTCATTGTCTTTCTGTGGATGGAGATTGACGCAGATGAGCGGACGGGGAGACGAAGTTCAAGTGTCCAAGCGTCTTTGCGCAGAAACGGTAACCTCCGAGACAAACAACGCCACTTTTGTCCTTCCTCCTCCGGCCATGGCAAGCGTGATCGCGCGCGCCTCCGTGCGCGCAGTCCTCCGTCCGGCGCGTATATTTCCTCGGAGAACGCTGCATGTCAGCGCGCCTGGTATGTATCACTGTAATATAATATGGAAAACATATACTGAGAAGATATACAGCGCTCAAGAAGAAGGGCAAAGGCAAAATCGCCGCTTTCGAGGATGAATTCTCATTCGAGGACACCAGTTCTGGAGACTCCTTATTCGCCGGCGCCGGCGCGGAGAGCGCAATGGAGGGCGTAGAGGGTCAGCATGCCACTTCAGGAGTGGACAGGAAGCACGAGCATGTCGCGAATACGCGCAAGCTCTCGCCGGCAGCGCGTCAGCAGCGGTTCGACGAGCTATACAACTACGTCAAGCCCAGAATAGGACGCCGGCCTGCAATTGCGAAGGAGCAGATCCGTCGGACGGCGTGGAACCACCTCATCCAGCTTAGTACGGAGACGGAGCAGCTCGAGCAGGTGGTCGAGCTGCTCTCGCAGTGGAAGGACGGTGGACGCGATATCAATGGCACCATTAGTGACCTGTTCGTCCGTGCGTAATTTGACTTACCCGCTGAACCTATGCTTACGACAGTTAAGGCCGGTGCCACGAGTTGCAGTGCCCCGCCCTCGCTGTCAAGGTCTTTGGTGACTTCGGCAGGTACGGCATGCCCCTCACTCTCGAAGGCGGCCGGACACTGCTCTACTCCCTCCTCCTTCATGACTCCATTTCCAACATCGTCGCCGTCACCACCTTGTACAAGGTGTACGACCTCCCCCCGGTCGCCACAGACCTCGTCTCGTGCAGCATCCTCGTCGCGGCGTGTCGCCAACATGGGGACAAGGATGCGGAGAACGTCGCGGAGACCCTTATGCCTTTCTTGAGGAACCTCGTGACAAAAAACAGCCGCGAGGGATCCATCAATCGCGGGAAGCATCCTGAGGAGGCGTACGACAAGTGGTTGAGTTGGTCGCTGTGGCTGGTGCAAGAGGCGGAACTGCAAGAGTCGCAGACACTTTTGCCGTGGCTGGATACTTGGCACAACGTCTGGAAGTCTCTGGGTGTCGTGGATCCCGTCACGAACGAAGAGGTCCCAGTCGCTAGGATTTTCCAGTAGTATACGACGAACTAATACAGTCTGTCTGCCACCATTCACTGAACTCGGCAGCTAGACCTCGCGAGTACTATGGCCAGATATCATCTGGTATACACACCATACCTCGCCGGCTTCATCAGAGTACTGCGCAGGAGTATTCCAGCTTCGAAGAACGCTTATGACGCCCTGGCTCCTATAAGTAAGTACAGTAAGTACAGCCTAGACGACCCCGTTCATTCCATGACCCGTCCACCATTTGCGTGTATCTGTCCATGCGTCAATTCCTGTTCCACGACATGCAAACCTACGTACCGATTGTCCTGCAAAAGTCGGTTCAGATGTGCGGTCAATGAAAACCAACCAAACGAGCCAACGCACCCGTGATGAACTGCGACTTGGGCGACACGAGGAACGAAACGACGTTCGAGATATCCTCGGGCGTCCCGAGACGTCCTACCATTGTCTTGTTCTTTTCCTAGAATGATTGAAGTCAATTTCCCCGAAAGGTGAAAGTACTTGGACGCGTACATCGGCATAGAGCTTGTCTTTGTCGCCAGTACCTTCGCCTAGCTCGCGAACTGTACGGGAGGCAATGCAGTCAGTCACGAGGCGCGAGACCTGACAAAAGGGACGCCTCACGTAGGTTGGTGTCTATTGCACCTAGAATCCGAGGGATGTGTAAGAAACCATGCCGCGCACTGTATATTCCCTTGACGCACCTGGGCAATAACAGTTGACAGTGATGCCTGTGTTAGCCAATTCGCCCGCTTGTAAGCTGTTAGCGACCACGACCGCTTGCAGGACAATCACCGTCCTTACCGAGCGCCTGCGTTAGACCACGAACACCGAACTTGGTCTGGCTGTATGTAGCACAGAATGGTTCGCCTAGTAAACATCAGCTGAGTGGCTGCATGCTATGCGGGACTCTGAGCTAGAGATACGTACCGACTTTACCAGCGACGGAAGACGCGCCTACTATGCGTCCGCTTTCGGTCCCTAGCTGTTGCATCTTGATTGCAGCGTGCTTATAGCAGAGGAAGAGGCCGAGACCGTTGATCTTGTGTACGTGGTGCCATTCTTCTACAGTCGCTGCAGATTAGGATGTCAGTGCAAGGAGCGCGAAGATTCCCTAGCTCTGAGGCACGTACTTTCTACCAGAGGCTTGGAAAACATGATCCCCGCATTGGCGATCATCTGGCGCGAGGTAAGCACTTCGATAGTCCCTGCTAACATATAAGCAGCGGCAACTCACAGCGTCCAGTCTTCCAAAATGCTCGGCCGTCTCGTCGACCAGGCGTATAACGTCCGGCTCAGACGACACGTCGCCGAGAACGATAAGAGCCTTCCTGCCCTTCGCCTCGACCTCTTGGCGCACCCCCTCCAGGTGATCTTTCATATGCGGCAGGTCGTACAGCGTAATGTCGAGGCCGTCGTCGGCGAGCTGGAGAGCAATGGCGCGCCTATGCCACGACCGGCACCCGTTACGATTGCGACGCGCGAAGAAGACATGATGATGAACGTAGGAAGGGAAAGGGCGTGCACAGCCTCAGGTGCCGTGAGTGTTCGCATATAAGGCATATCATCTGTCCACGACGGGCACGGAGGTCTTGAAGCCGGAGATCAATGGATGCATCGTCGTCCGCAGGAAAATGATGGCGAGACTACATCTCAGCCTCAGGTCTATCTGCACGATCAAGGAAGCGTGAATGTGGTGCGGTCAGTGGGCGAAACGAGGTGCCCGATCTGAACATGAAGAGCGCACGAGGGTTGATGATCCATCTCTTGGGTGGTATCGGCCTCTCACGAACCACAAGGATTGACTGCGGGCCTGCTGAAGTTACCTATGGAGGAATAATAGGCGATGATGTGGGAAGAAACGTGGTGAGCAATTCCCACTGGAATGGAATCGATAATCATGACGACAGTCAAGAGCATCGGTGCGGACCGCGACTGGGAGGTTTGAAAGCTCGACTGCGATAAGCACCAGGACAGAGAGTGAAGACTGAAGTACCAAAGAAGTATTTTTACAACCGCGTCGGATGCGCAGTTCAATCCATGACCCGTCCACCGTTTGCGTGCATCTGTTTGTCCGTCAGTCTTCGTTCTCCAAGATACGGAGACACGTACTGATTGTCCTGCGGTAACCGATTCAGTTGGTCAAATGACAAGCAAGGATGGAACGCACCCGTAATGAATTGTGACTTTGGCGATACGAGGAAGGAGACTACGTTCGAGATATCCTCCGGCGTTCCGAGACGTCCTACTAGAATCTTGTCTTTCTCCTGTGGCCGCATTAGTCTATACGATAGAAGAATAGAATGGGACACGTACTTTAGCATAGAATGGGTCGACACCACCAGCACCTTCAGCTAGCTCGCGGACTGGATGAGCAGTAAGTCACTAGGTAAGACCCGCTATGGAAGACGGCTTACGCATGATCGTGTCGATTGCGCCTGAAGTGCATAAGTCGGAAGCCCGTCACATACCATACACGCCCTTGACGCACCTGGGCAGTAGCAGTTGACAGTAATGCCCGTATTCGCCAGTTCGCCGGCTTGGAAGCTGTCAAGGACTGCGCTACGCAGGATGGGGAAAATCGCTACCGAGTGCCTGCGTAAGACCGCGAACGCCAAACTTGGTCTGGCTGTATGCGGCGGCGAAAGGTTCGCCTGAAATTTCGGTTGAAGGGTTGTCAGTTGTCACGTACAACGGGGCGTCGGTGATACGTACCCAATTTGCCAGCGACTGAGGATGCGCCAACGATGCGCCCGATTTGTTTCCCAGCTGTTGCATTTTGATCGCAGCGTGCTTGTAGCAGAGGAAGAGGCCGAGACCGTTGATGTTGTGTATGCGATGCCAGTCTTCTACGCTCGCTGGCCAGGTGTCAGTATGTCGAGGCTGGATCGCGCTAGCTTTTGGGCGCGCACTTTCCACCACAGGCTTGGCGATTACGATCCCGGCATTGGCGATCATCTAATGGGTATCAGTCTATACTGTTGGATAGATTTGGGTGTAGGCGACTCACGACGTCCAGTCTACCAAAGTGCTCGACAGTCTCGTCGACTAGGCGCACGACATCCGGCTCCAAGGATACGTCGCCGAGGACAATGAGGGTCTTCTTGCCTTGGCCTCAATCTCGCGGCGCACCTCTTCCAGCTGTCCTTCATCTGTGGCAAGTCTTCAATGTGAGTCGAGACCGTCGTCGGCGAGCTGTAGGGCGACAGCGCGGCCTATGCCTCGAGAGGCACCTGTTATGATAGCGACGCGCGAGGAGACATAGTCACGTAGTTTGGAAGTCGCTTGGGGGATTTAGCAAAGGGGGAGAACTTGATGCACAGACGCCATCGGTGCCCGTATATAAAAGCTTCTCGGCTGTTCCGACTCCCCAGCGGCGACGGGCATGCCAGGAAACCTGTGGCTGTCTTCAATCGGACGACATTGTCGCATGGTGATAGGACTACATCTCGGCCTGCTGTCCAAGGCGCCGGTCCCGCGCCGGTCCATGTCAGCGGGCTTGAGTTGCAGGCTTGTCTGCGCGATCAGCGGCGAGCGGATGAGGTCAAGGCTGCTTTCAATGGGGAAGTGAAGCGGTCCATGGGAGGGCGAAGAGTGCACGAGGGGGCGACTACCCGTTTCCTGGTTGCTATTCGCTCCTGGCAGACCACAAGACTTGATTGGGAGCTTCAGAAGGCGAAATGAGCGATGTTTTGGGGAGGGAATTTGGTCCACGCCTTTACCACACAAGTGGAATCGATGATGGTGACGTTCAAGAGCAGAGCGCCGAGGTTGACAGATCTGCAGCAGTGCAGGCTCAGTCAGCAGGAGAAGAGGATGAAGAAGTGTGGAGACGAGGCTGTTGACGTACTGAAGTTCAGAACAATGAGGTGGCGGAAACAGTACTTACACCTCTGCTGGTCTGATCACGCGCCATGTCGCTGTACGTCTTCTTCGCTTCCCACATCCAGCCCAACACAGTCGTTCGTTGTCAATCTCTTTGCCCATTGTTCGACAAACGCATTTGTGCTATACCTACACACCATCCCTTATCCCGAGCACTCACTTCATTCCAATACAGAGAACGCGTACTTCACTTCCCAGAAGAAGTCCCGGCCAGGGTAATCTGTTAACAACATGAACGATCAGCAGAACGCTCTCCCAGAAAACCAGCAGCACGCCATTTCCGGTGGACCACCTCCCCGATGGTCAGAAGCGCGCTCTACCAAGTGGTCACCAGTACGCCCTCCCACGCGCCACGACTTCGGCCAATACCAGTTCTACAAGCCAGACCAATAGAACAACACGCACACATCTGATCCACGCCCCACTCCGGGGTGTTGATGGCGTCCATGTACCCCTGCTGCTCGATCGCGACCGCCGACCAGGCCGTGTAATTCACGTCCGGCCCGCCGTGCACGACCTTGCGCGGGAGGTTGAGCTGGTAGGCGGTGTAGACCTGCACGGCGGGCTGGTTCGAGGAAATGTCCACGCTAAGAACATTGTTAAGGGTGACGGGGTGGCAGGCGCGGTGACGGATGGGCTTACCGGATGCCGGACGCGTCACTCCAGAGGCTAGTCCGCGTCCCAGTGTCCGTGGCGTTGCTGAAGATCCAGCAGTTGTCGTAGCCTTGGCAGCCTGGGGAAGGTAGCCGTCAGATGGGCCGTATCGGGAAAGAGAGAGAAGGGGCGGGCCGGAAGTCAAGCGCTATCGCGAGAGGCGGGCCAAGAGACAGGAGTCGAAACGAGTGGACAGACGAAAGTCAAAGCCTGCTTACCAGCGCCGCACAAGTCGTACGTCTCATTCCACTTCGCATCGATCGCGCGCGCCTCGGTGAAGTCGAGCGCCGTCCCGGACACGTCAATGAAGTCGCCGGTCGGGACCTGGTTGGAGTCGACGGCGATGACCCTGTCCGCATCGACCTGCAAATGGTGCGATAGGATGTTGCTGCTGTTGTCCTTGAAGGCGTCGAGGTTCCTGCATAAGGGCGTGAGTATAAAGTTCGAGGTCTCATGAACTTCAAGGTCTTGTGAAGCTCGATGCCCTAGGAAGCTCGACACATCATTGCAGCACAGCTTTTCCGACCCGTCTAGTGCTCGGAGACGAGACCCAGACTGGCCAACTTACCAGTACACGTGCTGCGTAGTCATAATGGGCGTCTTCTCAGTCGCGGTGGCCCACACCTTCGACTCCAGGATGCCGCCGTTGTACACGGTGTGCGTTGCCTGCGCAGGTATGAGCGATCTTGGTCTCCCACCCCATTCATACGCAAACCCTGCACGCCATCACCCGAACACAAAACACCACACGACTCACAATGACAGTCACATTCCCCGGGAACCCCTCGTTGGCGGGGTCGAAGTGCATGTACGAGACATGCGTCGGAGACGAGTCGAGGATCGTCCAGTTGCGGCGGTCCCAGCCAAGAATACCGCCGTGCAGCGCTGCGGACTTCATACGAGGGATCAGACGTTTGTGTTGGTCCCAACGCTAGAGTTAGTTACCTGACCTGAAGAGGGGATGTGAGACCAAAATCAAGGACAAGCACGCTAAAACTCACCATTGGTGGGGATGCGGTACACGCCCGGGCCGTCCGGTTGCTCATCCTTCGTGATCGGGATCGAGAAACTGCCGTTTTTTATGCCTAAATATCAGGCTCAACCGACGTGCGCACACGGAGTCCAGCTAAGTAGGACGCGCACGATTCGCATAGCTAGAATATATTTGCGTCAGCTCAAGCAATACACTTCTCGGCTACTACCACTCACCGGCCGATGATAGGATTGAATGAAGGGTGATTGGGATCTGTTAGAAGCTTCGACTGAGCAGATACAATGAGTACCGGTGAAGCTCGAAGGGGATGAGGGTTGGAGCTATGCGCGTACATTGTCATCGTATCCGAGAACGACGTCTCGCGCTTCGCCGTCCCGGTCCTTGACCCATAGCTCCGTCAGCGTCGCGCCCAGAGACACGAACTTTGCCGTCACGGAGCCGTCAGGCGCGGTGAGGGTCGTTATATCGAAGGGCTAGCAGGATGCTGGTCAGCGCCACTACGCAACACGAAGAGGCCAACAACGCACCCATTCATCATCCTGCGCCTTCACGCCTGCGCATGCCAGGCCTACAGTGAGGAGAGCTTGAAGGATCATCATCGTGCTTGTTATAGCTGGGGGAGATGAGGTGGCTCAGCGCCATTGCGCCTAGCCATGCTGGGCTTAAGTAGGCTGCGAGCAGAGCATTGACGCGCGGTCAAATACAACATGGGAGCATCCGCATAGAACCACATGAGCGAAAGAAGCCTGCCTATGGACTAGACTCACTACGGTCGATGGCGTAAACGGGGGAAGAACGTCGGAGAGGAACGCGCACACTGTATACGACGTGCGCGTAGAGCCCTATCCGTCCAGACGACAACAGTCACCTGCGAGGAACGATGTCGAGAGGCGTCGGGACGAGCGGGATAGGACGAGTTACGCGGGCCCGTCCGCGAGAACTTGAGCACGGAGAAATGGGCGCAAACGTCATTTCTGCCCATGCGTGCTGTCCCAATCGAGAACATCCGCGGGGAGGTTCCCGGAGCGTTTGGAAGGAGGTCGGGGGCGGTGAAAGGCGTCTACGACGCAGAGAAGATGCTTTGAGACCCCGTCAGTGTCTGGACTAGATCCGCCCACCGCGGCCCGCAGGTCAGTGCCGGCCGCTACTCAGTAGCAACATATACAGAGAGCAGACTCGTGCTCAAAAGTATGACATTCCGGACAAGTCTCGAGGGACAATGAACATTGTGGCTGGATGGTGGTCGAAGGCAAGAAGTTGTCCGGACTCCGGAGGATATCAACTTCACAGCCACTGATCCATCCCCTTTAGGAAGCCTTTGTTTTTACGGATGGACTCGCAACAGAGAAGAATACATCGGATTCATGAATCATGAGAGCATCGCGCGGTGTTCGTGCAAGGTATGGGTAAGTACCGTAAAGTCAGTAAGCTACTTTCAGGTCAATAAATAAGCTGCCCCACGCCGCAGGAGACTGGGGCAAGTAATAGCGTTGTCTCGACACGGTGCGCTAACGACGCAGCAGACTAACAGCGGGGCGGGCTACACCGTCTCGAGGGGCTCAGTAATGTTGCTGCTGCCCATAGCCCCACCTCGCTGCGCGGCCGGCATCACGCTCTTCTCCTCCAGCTCTATCTCACGACTCTCCTGCGTGAGCGCGCAGGGATTGCACCAGAACGAACTGCAGCAGTCGCCGAAGGTGCCACCCTGGATGGAGTACCGGTTGCGCACGCTGCCGCGGAGGGGGATCTGGGGGAGGGAGGGTGAGTTGGGTGCGGTACGGGTGAATGGATAGTTGCAGAAGGAAGAAGAGTGAGAAAGAGAAGAGCTCCAGGTAGTACAAGAGTTCTCGGTGGTTGAAGAGGTGCAGGAGGGGAAAGCATCGTAGGACTTGAGGAGGCAGGCGTGCATGACATACCTGTAAGATCCATCCAAACCCGGTGAAGGACGTGAGCAAACAGTGCACCCAGCAGTCGCCCCCGCAGGAGCCGCCGGCCTCGGGATCAGGGATGCCATGATCCTTGAGGTGTTCGTAGCGCCGCTTGTTCTGCCCGTAGACCATGCAGGGGCAGCAGCATGCGAGGCAGACTGGGAGAGGGAGATGTAAGCCCAAGCTCTAGGTATACGGAGAGATTAACTAGACGCACATGTAGAACAGTCGCCGAAGCAGCTGCACGTCCCGTTGCTCCAGGGCCTGCGTCCCGTACCGTCCAAGGGCAAATTCTTCGCGTTGAGCTTACCGCTGCCGGGCATGATCATCATGCCTTCCTTGGCTGCGGGTTGGCTGTGTACGGGGGCAGAGGATGGCTCGTGCGCAAGAAGCGGCATCTGCGACTGCATCAAGGGAGATGGCTGGTGGAAGGGCGTGTTGTGCGACATTTGGGTTATTGGCGGTGGGTCGGCGGGCAGAACGCGTGACTCGAACTGCAACCCGCGTCGTGAGCGCGATTGAAAGAGGCTCTCTGAATGGGATACGCACCTCGTATGGTTCCGCAGGTGGCGTGGGCTGAGGAGGACAGAGATCCACTGCACCTGGCTGGCGGAAGGGCGGTTGTGCTTCGGCCTGGGGCTGCGGGAAGGGCGACGTGTACTGCGACGGCGGGGCGGCGAAGTAGTCGGGGTTGTGTGGTCAGGAGGTGGCGCGCCTGGGTGTATATATGTCTCCCGGCCATTGGTAATGTGGTATTTGAGTGCTAGCGCTCGTGCAGGCACTGGCAAACGGAACGGGATGAAAAGCCGCAGAGCTGTACTTAGACAACCTATGCAAAACGATGACAGTAATACGCGTCTGCCAGTGTAGACCGGCGCGATTTAGCTGAATATTGCTGTGGGTTCGCGATGTCGGTGGAGCAATGAGTGCCCAAGTGAGAGCAAGAGAAGCTGAAGAGACGACTGACTGGGGAAACTCGAATGTGATGATGACTGCACATAACAAGATTTACTTTAACTTACGGAGAGCGCCAGGAAAGCGCCGACCGCTTCAGACAAGTTTCAGAGGCCGAGATGACAGGATGTTGATGGTAGGTGGCCGTGGCGATGTTCGAGGGTTCCTTCAATGAACTTTCAATCCTGTTTCAATCTGAGGCTTCAGATCCTCTTGTACCCCAAACTGACCCCATACTTAAGATGCTGCGTTTCAGGAGAGCCAGGGGAGGAGGCATCAGAGAAAATTCAGACATGAGTAAGAATCAGATTGACTGTTGCTATCCCTCCGTTTGAAAACAAAGGCTTCCTAAAGGAGACCGATCAGGGGCTATGAAGTTGATTGCATTCTTCGGAGTCCGGACCGCCACTCAACTTCCGTTCTTGCCAGCCTGCCAGGGGGCTCTCATCTAGGTTCTCGCTCAATTCTTGCTCCGTTCTTCTTTGGGTCTGCAATGGAGGTGATGTTTGGTGTGACGAAAGGCAGGGAGAAATCAACTTTAAAAGCAGGCAACAAGAAAGTGTACAAGTAGTAGATCACGACGTAGTGTCCACGTCGGACTTCAGTACAGGTAAGTAGGTTAGATTCGATATTAGTACTAGTAGACATGATAGTCTGAGCAGTGAACGAATAGTGGAGAAGAATGGGCGGACAGAGAGTCAAGGTAAGCAAGAGGCTCGTTCATCAGATTAGCGTCTCGTTGCAGGCGCGAGATGGATATCTCGTAGGGCAACCACCTAGAAGTCCTCGCATACCTATCGTGCATCGCCTCGTCACCCTTGCACTCGGCGAAGAAGCTCTCCATCTTGTCCAGGCGGTCGGCGACTGTCTTGCCCGTCGCCTTCCAGAACGCGCCGCCGCAATTGTACGCCTCGATTTTGGTACCCTTGAAGCGCCTGCAGGACGGTGTCAGCATCAGCTCAATCTCATCTTAGCCTCCTCAGATGAGGTGAAGACGGAAGAGGAGGAATTGACGAAGCGGAGAACAACCGAGCGGAGAGGGCAGCGCATCCGAAGAGGAAGAAGCACATTCGAAAAGGAGTGAGCAAGTAAATAACGCCAGAACTCACATCTCCGGGCGCCGCTTGTCAATCCACTGCCAGCGCGTGTCCTCCGGCTCACCCTTCTTCTTGGTGACGCGCTTGGGCTTGTAGCGCTCCGGGTAGCCGTAGGACGGATGGCATGTCTCGTCCCCTTCGCACTCGGCGAGGAAGCCCTCGAGCTTGTCAAGCCTGTCTGCGACGTTCTGGCGAGGTCGTGTCTTAAGTCAGGTTCCACAAGACGCGTCGTAAGCACGGCGCACCTTGGCCGTAGACTTGAAGAACGTGCCGCCGCAGTTGAAGGCCTCGATCTTGGTGCCCTTCATCTCGCTGCACAGAGGGGGAGGGAGGACAATGATATGATAGGTTGGCAAGATGTCAGGATGCGTGCGGGAAAGACGTCGTCAGCGGCTCAAGATTCCATAGGAGAAAGACGACGGCACACGCACAACTCAGGCCGGGCACTGTCGATCCACTTCCAGCGCACCGCGGGGTCCTTCTTCTCCTCGACCTTGGACCCGCTGGCGCTGTTCTCCTTGGGCGCGGCAGTCGTCTTGGTGCGCTTTGCCGCCGAGGTCGGCGCGTCGAGGGACTTGCGCTTCGCGCCTGCTGACGACGACGCTTTCGCCGCAGCTGGTGGCGCAGCGGGCTATAAGTCGTCAGCGACACGTCTCCAAGGGGGATTTATCTCAACGCACCTTCGTCGCCGGCGCGATAGCGACCGCGCCTGCCTTCGTGTACTCGTCCTGCACCTTCGCAGCCTTCGCGATCGGCGCAGTGACACCCTTCGTCCAAGCCCCGTTCTGCTAGGAGACTGGTTGTTCGCGGTCCTCGTCGACTCTACAAGCGCGGTTTTTCTGGGATGGCCGACAGACACGATCTCGATAGAGGGCGAGCGCTGACGAGAGGCCATGGTGCTGTTAGATGTCTTCGTGTCGAGAAGGTTTCCTTCTTGTGTGGTAGGTATTCGCCGGTGGACGATCTGTAGCAGCGGAAGTGCAGAAGGAAAATTGTTGGTCAACCTGCGAGCTGAGGGCTCCTGTATAAGTAGACGCGAGCGTGCGAAGGTGACGTTGCATGTGACCGCGAGTGGAGTGCCGAGTTCGAACCAGGGAACGAAGCACAGAACATCCAACTGGAACTTCAAGTTGAACTGGCAGCTTCCTCGAAGCAAAGCAAATAGGATTGTTGACCGAGCTGCTCTAAGATACATCAAGTACTACGTAGATAGAGTCAGAAGAGAACTCTCCACGAAGGAAGAAGGGGAGGAAAAAATTGTGCGGATACGACGACGCCGAGCACGAAGCCCAGCGCCGCTGACGACACCAAACGAAGCAGGTGCCGAACCGCTGTCCACGACCCGATGAAGAGTCGCGGACGAGCACCGAGCACGAAGCTCGATGCTCGCCGACGGGTGGAAAGACCGAGGCAAGCCCCAATCTCACCACCCGCGGATGCGAAACTAACAAATAATGCCAGTCGCAGCGATGCGCAAGCTAGACGAGCAGATGCCCGGCGCTCATATGACGACGGTGAGCCGCGACGACTCCCGCCGCGGAGCAGGCAGGCGCCGCAGTCGCAGGATGATGTCCCAGCTCTTCGCGAGAAGCGATACGAAGGCAATACCGCGTATCAGCTGGCATGCAACGAGAGGGGAGCTGTGCCGCGTATGTTGCAGGCATGCGATGAGAATGGGCTGCCCGCTGCGTGAACCGCGACTGTGACCCGGCGCGACGAGCGACGCGGGTGCGGGAGGTCGATCAGCCCCGAGCATGTCTCGTGGGCGACGTCGAGCGCGCTGCGCGCATCGAGATGACACCAACGAAGGTGCACCTGTTCTGTCGTGCGACAGGAATGGGGCGTGCGCCCGTGGCAGAGTGAGCTCGTGCGAGCCTGCACTCGCCAGTGCTGATACCAGCTAAAGGGCGTGCGCCCTACCGCGTGTGCGGTGCGAGGATGGACCTCTGGCTACGTCGTAGCCTGCTCGTCATGAGCGTCCCGATACCGGGGACTCCGCCGCATCAGCGGGCGGGAGCATGGGCGTCAGCCCAGCGAGGTGCGTGACGCTACCTCTGGCTGCGAGCAAGCGCAGCTAGCCCATAACGGGCTATCCCGGATCGATCGATCGCGGGGTGCTCTCCTGCACGCCGAGAGCGAGAGCAGGGAGCGAGTGGAGTCCTCGTACGAGATACCCGCTCTGGGGTGGCGCCCGTATGGGTCACTCCCCACCGACCAGGCGTGCGCCTTAGCCGGTCGTCCTGTGTATAGGACGGGATCCGCCGCCCGACGTATGATGGTGGTCCTGGAGCGATTGAGTCGTCGCGCTTGCCGTTCATGTGGCGGCCTTGTATGGCCCTCTCGTCTTTCATAGATGGCGCTCCCGGGGCGGACCAGTTTCCAGAGGCCCCACTCCCGCGTACTGTAAACAGCACGCGGAACGAGCGTGCCGATAGCGGGCTTGCGCCCGCCTCGTTGCACCCTGCTGTTATGGGGCCCGAAAACTGATCCTACGTAGCTTTCCAGGTCGGTTCTTTCGCCGGCCTCCCGCCCATGCGTTATCGTCGCATCGACGCTAAGGACCAAGCAAGAGATGGTCGTGGTGGTCTCGACGACAGGGATCGGACCTGTCGCGACGACCACCGTATGCTGAAGGTCGAGGAGATGTCTCGCAGTCAGCGACGAGCCGTGAGCGAGGGATCGGACCTCAACAACACGCCCAGCCGCGGTCTGCAAAACAGAGCTCCTCCCATCGCGCACCACGTCGAGCCATCCGCTCTGTCCCGCTGTCGGAGAAGATCAGATCTTCTCCGTTGCGCCCAGGATATACATCCTGAGCTACCCGGGTGGCCGTCGTAACGACCACTTTAGACCAGGGGTGGAAGTAGCTGCTAGCTGCTTCCCAACCTCTTCTGCGAGTGTTGTACGGACATCGTTCTAGATGTCGAGCGGGCTACTGGAGTCTTGACCATCGGAGGAGCGCGCGGGCCTGTCGGGCGTCCTTTCATAGGACATGAGCTGAGTGCATGGCGGATCGGAGGAAAGAGGGATCGCATCTGATGGCCTTATATAGGTAGGTCGGCATTTCCCGAAGCCACGTCACCATGACCCACGTGTGGCAAGCAGCAGCCCGCTCAAGACGCCTTCAGGACTCAAAGCAATAGATGTCCGTCGGTGGTTTTTGGCCGTGAGCAGGGAGGGCATAAATCGCATGAAACTGTCATATATGTATGCATACGGTGTCCATGGTCGCTGCAATAATCATAGGCCAGCCGCCCCCACAAACCCATCCTGTCCTCCCTTCGAAAGCCTGCGACATACACGAAGGATATGCTATAATACACGTCTTTATGGTAGTAAAATTATCTAGAATATAAGCGACGTTCCTCCTAGTCGCTCGCGCGACGGAGAAAGAACATAAATAAGGGCATGGACAGACCGCAGACCAGGAGTGTCCTCAGTACCCGTTCTGCGCCTGACCGTGATGAACGGGACCTGCTGCGGCTGCGAGGTCGTCGCCACCGGGCGGACGGTGACACGGAGTGCTGGGGCTGTCCATTTGCACGGGCTGCTGGGCGGGGCGGGCGGCGTGCATCCCGTTGACCTGCGGAGATGCGTGCGCCCACTGCCCCGGCGCCATCTTTGGGAAGTTCGCGGCGGCAAGATGCATGTACGACGGGGGCAGCCGCCGCTGGGCGCAGCGCCGGTGTAGGCAGCTTCGTCCCAGGCGCATGTTGCACGTTGAACTGCCCGTTCGCCTGCATGTATGCGTACGCGGCCATCATGTCCGGGGTGTAGCCGTTCGCGGCTGAGCCCGTTCGTTGGTGTTGCACGCCGTTCGTGTGAGGCTGGCTGCCGGTCGCATGCTGCACGGCACCGCTGCTGTGAGGCTGAGCAAGCTGCTGCTGGGACGGCGGACGCGACGCGGATCCGTTGACCACAGACGGCTGCCGTTGGCATTGGGCAGAGACGCATGCTGCTGTTGCTGACTGGGTATTCGTTGTATCGTCGGCAGACCACCCCCTACGTGGTTGTCGACATGTGGTATCGGTATGGCTTGTGGCCGCGGCGCCGCAATAGGTGCGCTCGCGTTCGGTGGGGACTGCTGCTGCGAGACGGTGGGCACCTGGGCCGGAGCGGGGTTGGTGGACGCGGGACGGGGTGCCGCCAGAACATTGCTGGGAAGCTGTATAGGCGGTGGGCGCGCGCGCTGGTGATGAGGGACGGCGACGTGCGGCGGCTGGGCACCTGGCTGCGGCGTTGCAGCCTGCTGAGCCATCGGTGGCGCCGGCGCTGCAGCGAGGCCTTGACCGTTCTTCTGGGTGCCGGTAACCACAGTCTGCATGCCCACTGGCTGAGCGGTGACGACCGGCGGCTGCGCAGCCTGCTGAGCCTGGGCCGCGCCCGCCCGCCGTGCCAGCATGGCCTGCTGCATTATCCTCGGGTCGCGGATCTGCGGCCGGAGCGCTGGCATGAACAGGAGCGGACGTTCCACCTCCCGACCTTCAGCGTTCATGTAATGGAAGGCCGCATGCGTGCCCAAGTTCATGACATCGGCCTCGTGGAATATGCTGCTAGTGAACTTGAGTTCCTAAGAGGAACGTCAGTCAGAGAGAAGGGCGACTAAGATCGCAACGTACCGAGAGGAGAAGTCGTCCAGCAAGATACGGTCCTGCTCTTCCAAGCCCTCCGGGCCTACAGCGGGCGTGTCGTCGACGTCAAAGGCCCACTGAGCGAGCAGGCGATCGTCGGGTGTCTCCGCGTCGGGGATAGCAACGGGAGGAGACGGTGCTTGGCTTCTTCTGATCGCTCAACGTCTTGATTGGAGACGCCACACCGGCATCCTCCACACCGGCATCCCCATCGTCAACAAGGGGTTCAGCGGCACCGTCGCGTCACCGGCAGGCTTCACATCAACGGCCATGGTGTCTCCTTCGGCGGTGCGGAACAAGCGTGGTTGACCTGCTGTCGTCGCTCGTCTCTCCGGAGTCGTCCGCGTCTGGCTGCTCGTCTTGTACCTCGGTGATGGAACCAAACAAGGTAGACTGCGACGTCGACGCCAATGATGACAGCCCAATATCAGGGAAGATCGCCGAGCGACGTGCAGACGCGTCGATGCGCCGTACCGCAGTAGACCGGCGGTCGACAAGCAGCCGGCCGCCCCGACCATATCGGTCCGAACGGCGCGATCCGTCCGTTGGGTACCCTCCTCAACCGCAGGAAGTACTTGAACACCGGCGTCCCCACGTAGCGGACGGTTGCTGATACGGAGACTGCCAGACATCAGTCAACTGTGCCATCAGGACGCGAGACACTCACGTCGACCTCGTCTGCCAGTGCTTGTCGCGCTCTTTGTGGCGGTGTAGTTCATGCTCGACGTTGGCCATGACACTGTTAAGCGCTCCTGCGGCTTGATCGCAACATCTGCAGATTTGCCAGATACGTTCGATGGGTCCGCCGGCGCTCTGAGCTTTGCGAGGGGAGTGCGACTGCGAACAACGTGAGTCATTGATACAGACAAGCGGAAAGATGACATACCCAGAATCTGCATGCTTCCGAACGACCCGCTCCTTGTCGACCAGGTAGTTAGCCTCGTCATCCTTGTCGCCCAATGTCGGGAAGCGGCGCTTAAGGTCGATGAATTGCACACGCTGGGCGAACAGCAATTGCGCGGCTTTCGCCTGGTCCCTCTTGGCGTCTCGCGCTGGTATAGGGCGCGAGCGATGCCGATAGGAGCGGCAAGATCAGCCTGCAAGCGCGCGAGCTTTTCGGAGGACGACGACTGCTGCGCCCGGGTCTTGCGGACCGCCTTCGTGTCACGGCGGCGAAAGCAGACATAGGACTCATTGCTGACGTCGGACTCGTCGTACTGCAGAAGATCAGATGGGTGGTCGGCATGAGAGCGCGCGCACGAACATTGAGAGAAGGTATGATACGATGGCCACCACGCTCTTCTCGTC
Source organism: Schizophyllum amplum (assembly GCA_007026445.1). Lineage (NCBI taxonomy): Eukaryota > Fungi > Basidiomycota > Agaricomycetes > Agaricales > Schizophyllaceae > Schizophyllum > Schizophyllum amplum. Next base: position 61,630 of record VDMD01000027.1, on the reverse strand, counting down.
GGTGTCGCCAATGCGGGTAGATGGCACGCGCGACCTTGAGCAGTTGCGGAGGCGGAGGCGCCCAGGCGGGAACCAAGTATGAGGCGAAGAGCTTGCGAGGCAGCGGAGCAGAAAAGAACGTTTGGTATTCAGCGAATCCGGGAAACGGCATGCCATTCTGAAGACCCTGTATACAAAGTCGGTCATCCGATAAAGCTGCAGGCCAGCAAGTACGTACGATGTGCAGGAACTCAGTATTCTGCTGCGTGACCCATTCAAAGGCGCCCATGACCAGCTCGAACTCGTTCTCCGTGATGAGCACGCTCGCGTCTTCCTTGCCCTTGCCTTTGGTGTTGCGAACGGACGTCCGAGCGTTGGCGGAGATCGCGCCTTGTGCACTTGTCCCTTCCCCACGGGCGGCTTCATTATTGCGGTTGAGCCAGTCTGCATCGCGTTCATCGAGGTAGTATGTCAAGCCGTCAGCGATGGCGTCCGTGATGCTCTCTTCAACGGTCGTCGAGGTACATAGGTACGTAATCGGGTCCTTCCATTTCTTCGGCGGGTAGAGCGTGTCGTAGTTGTCGGCCACGCCAGTGTTGTCGGGGATGGGGATGAACGCCTGCACCGACGAGGCACCGCCCGACCGTGGATCGTGGCGCGACAGTGCCTGGAGCAGATGGACTTCCTAAAGGGGAAGGTCAGACACGTGTCGCATATGAGTCAGCATTCTGCGGAACCAATGAAAATTGGCCACGTCGCAGTGGCAACAAAGACGCCAGCAGCGCCGCACACGACGCGCGTATGGGGGATATGGACTTGCCTTCGAGTCTTCTTGGTCGACGCCTTGGGTTTGCTGGGAAAGACGGGCGGATTCCTCCTCATCGTCGGGTATGAAGTCAAGATCGAGTTCATCTCGGTGGAGCTTCAAGCGGGTTTTGTTCGTGATTCGTGGGGTCTTTCTGAGGCTCGCGCCGCCGTGGAAGGGCCGGGAGCCCATAGTGGAGGTGAGGAGGGGTTTTCACGGCGACCAGGAGCCTCGAGTCCGCCGTGGGTGGTGCGCTGCTCGTGTCGCGCGATTCTGGCGTTCGGCGGTGGTAACGACTCGGGCCCGTTCGGGCCGCCGATTAAAGCCGTGTTTGGACGTAAACAAAGAAGGTCATTGTTCTTTTGTGGCGGTATGCTCGATGGCGTCTTGCGGTGGCCCGTCATCGGATGCATTGAGGAAAGGGAGGAACATTGCGCAAAGGGAGGTGACGGTCGTGGGCAATGGAACTTCCGCGACATTGATGCTAGAGCGTTTGTCGATCGCGCGGCAGGCTCCCCTTCCGGATATGAATGACCACGTTGGCTCTTGGAAGAACGTGCTGCTGGACCGAGCGGGAGATGATGTGCGCCAGGAGTGCGGTGCATGACGCTCCCTGTGCTGGCTTGCATGTCGGCCGGGACATCGCGATTGGACAACGCCAAATTTCGTCTGCCCGAGGTCAGCTTTGCGAGTAAAGCCCACGGCGCAGCACACGCACCTCCTGTTCGACCACTGTATCCGCTCCTTGGATTCTCTTCGTTCGACATCTTGAGTCCAGCGTATAGCTCGAAGTGGTTGCGCGTCCGTCTACCCTCGTCGTCGTCCAGCTCACTGCCGCTGGCTCTGATTCAACGGGCTCAAGGCATAATGATATGGATAGAATGATATGATATTGCAGGAGAGTAATCTCTGAATACAAGTCTAGGAGGGGACGTCAGCAACGAGTCAATATGAGAGACCGTGAACGTACCTGAACTACGTACACCCCAAATCCCTTCACGCCCTGCACGGCAGGCTTGCCATCGCAATCTCTGCCCGACTGCACTAAATTCCCAATCCTCGGCCTGACCTTGCTCGCCACAGGGGAGCCAAACGTGTCCTCGCTCCGACGCTGTTGAATGAAATGCATCGTCGGGACAAATCACGTACGATGTTCGCCCGCCTGTATGAGAGGTATGGCATGCCTCTCCAGAAACAAGGATACGCGCATGAACCACCATCGAGCTGCCTGGGACGGATCCTTGCTTCGGGGGCGCCTACGCGTACAAGTCAGCACAGAGGCTATTAGAACAATGCAAATCCCCTCAGGGATGTGCAGGAATCAGTTGACGTCGGTAGACGGATGCTAATCAGGATATCCTGCGTACCAAAGCAGAGTCGAGGGGGCGGGTTGAGGGCGGATGAAGCCAGCGGACATGATGATGCGTCCGCATGCGGTAAGTCTACACGTGACTCGGAGTTTGCCGCCTTAACTTCACAGACCTTCGCGTTTTGTCGCCCTGAACGCTCGAACTCATTGGCGCGAACCACCTTCGCGCTCTAAGTTCTCGTTGTACTCTATTGATCTGGCGAGGAGCGCGCACTGACACCTTGGATTTGTCTCATGTTGTTGGAACAACCTGAAGACAGCCTTTGAGCGAAAATTCTTGGCGACTGCGCCAATGCTGCGCCGTTGTGGCGGTGGAACTGCCTCATGCTGTGTCAGCGAATATGCTGCGTAGCGATAGGGGGCGCCTATAAGTTATACTATAAGAAGTTGCTCGCTGAACGTCTTCGCTCTCAGACCGGGCGTAAGCAGGAGAACGTCACGCCAAAAGGATTTCCCATCTCGGATTGCGTCACTTCAGTCTTCCATTGTACTCCCATCTCCCTCTTCCCCCCACTACAACAACCACGATGGAGGCCTTTAAGCTCCAGAAGAAATACCCCGAGGTCACTCGGGAACAGATGTTCGAGCTCGTCAACCGCTTCAAGTGAGCTGAACTGACTGCCCTGGACGCGACGAGGCTCTGACATATGCGCGCATAGCGGGATCTCGACGGACACGCCAGGACGTATAGACAAGTCTGCTGCGCTCCATGCCCTGCAGTCGAGCGGAGAGTCGTATGATACGGCACGAGAGACGCTCAAGCACGTCAGCGTAGACGCCAGCGGGAAGCTCGAGCTGGAGGACTGGGTCGAGGTGCGTCGTGCGCAAGGATTAAGGAGACGATGGCTAACTATATAGCGCAGCTGAACGTGAAGCTGCACTCGACGGCGCAGGGACCGCTCAAGACAAAGGCCGGCAAAGTTACTGTGCAGGGCTCGAACGCGAATGTCAGCCACACGATCAACGAAGATGAACGGCGCGAGTTCACGAATCACATCAACGGGGTGCGCATCCCTCACCTAGCTCGTTTACCTTGGTACTGACTACCTCCAGGTCATCGAGAATGACGCGGACATCGGGTCGCGCTTTCCCATCCCCACGGACACCATGCAGCTGTTTGACGACGTCAAGGACGGCCTCATCCTGTGCAAGCTCATCAACGATTCCGTCCCCGAGACCATCGACATGCGCGTGCTCAACAAGCCCACTGCGCGCAAGCCGCTCAACGCGTTCCAGATCACCGAGAACAACAACATCGTCATCACCTCCGCCAAAGCCATCGGCTGCTCGGTCGTCAACATCGGTTCCACGGACATCTCGGAGGGCCGCGAGCATCTCATCCTCGGCCTGATCTGGCAGATCATCCGCCGCGGCCTGCTCGCGCAGATCGACATCAAGCTGCACCCCGAGCTGTACCGACTATGCGAGGAGGGCGAGACGATCGACGACCTCCTCCGCCTGACGCCCGACCAGATCCTCCTTCGCTGGTTCAACTACCACCTGAAGGCCGCCGGCTGGAAGCGTCGCGTCAACAACTTCAGCCGCGACGTCTCGGACGGCGAGAACTACACCGTGCTGTTACACCAGCTCAAACCCGACGACTGCTCGCTCGCACCGCTGCAAACGAGCGATCTGCGCACGCGCGCGGAGGAGGTTCTGCAGAATGCGGCGAACATCGGTTGCCGCAAGTACCTCACACCGTCTCCCTCACATCCGGCAACCCGCGCCTGAACCTTGCTTTCGTCGCAAACCTGTTCAACACGCACCCCGGGCTCGAGCCGCTCGACGAGCAGGAGGCGAAGGACTATGGTGTTGTGGAGGACTTTGACGCGGAGGGCGAGCGCGAGGCGCGCGTGTTCATGCTCTGGCTCAACTCGCTCAACGTAGAGCCCGGTGTGTTCAACCTGTTCGAGAATTTGAAGGACGGGCTCGCCATCCTGCAAGCCTTCGACAAGGTGCTCCCGGGCAGCGTCGTGTGGCGGCGGGTGTCGAAGCCGAACCAGGGGCGCGGGGCAAAGCTCGGCGCGTATGTTGCAGGCGAAGCAGAGGAGGGCGAGGACATCGGCATCATGCCCACGCCAGGCCTCTCGCGCTTCAAGTGCGTGGAGAACACGAACTACGCGGTCGACCTCGCCAAGCAGAACGGCATGCACATGGTCGGCATCCAGGGCGCGGACATCGTCGACGGAAAGAAGACCCTCGTCCTGGGTCTCGTCTGGCAACTCATGAGGTATGTCATTCACGAATACATATGTAAGTGCTGGGATGTCTGACGTAGTCTGCAGACTGAACATCACGAAGACCTTAACTGCACTATCGAAGACGGGTGGCGGGCGACCGATCAGCGACACGGAGATGCTCAAGTGGGCGAACACGACCGCGCAGGCGGCGAAGCCGGGCGTGCGCCCGATACGGTCGTTCAAGGACCCTCGATCACGACCGGATTGTTCTTCCTCGACCTGCTCGACGCGATACGGCCCGGCATCGTCGACCCTGACCTTGTGATTGGCGTGGCTGAGACGGGCCGTACGAGGACAGGAGACAGAACGGTACGTCGACAAGTTGTTCTACCTTGCAGTAAGACTGATCACGCACCCTTCAGCAAAACTGGCCATCTCCATCGCACGTAAGATGAACGCGCTGATTTTCCTCGTACCCGAGGATATCGTCGATGTGCGGCCGAGGCTGGTGAGTGTCTTCTTGCTGTATCTTGTCCATTGTCGTTTGCTGATTATCTGCCAGATCCTCACATTTGTGGGCAGTTTGATGAGCATTGCGCAGTAGATGGCAAAGGAATGGTGTATCACGGCGGGATCCTTTATTTCAATGGACTGTTTTATTATAGGGAAGTATACACCAACATGTTGTAATGTACAATGCAAGATATGGCCGATTACGCTGTTGTAGGGGGGGGCTGAGCGGGCGTCGCCTACTGGCAGAAGTTGTAATGTGTCGACAAGAACCCTTCCAAAGAGAACCAAAAAGGAATAATAGACAAAAAGAGGACCAGCAACGGTACACATGCATTAAGGGGGAATCGAACCCCCGGCGGGTCGAACAGTGACTGTCCCATGGCAACGACCCAGGTTACCACTACCCCATTAATGCTTGAACGTAGCCTTCTTGGGCATTATACCTCCAATGCATACTAGTGCCAGAAGTCCTACTCCAGCCTGAGACTTACAATGTCGTAGGTAGAAAATAGCTGGCGGAATGTATGGAGTGGAGACCGTCTAACTGCCGTCGAACTCGTAACTCGACAATTAAAGCACGAAATGTTGGTCCACCTTCGGCAAACACCGAAGACGCGCAGGTCATGATCGAATTCGATTTCCTATCTCCTTCAGTCCATCATGACTCCGCTGTGCTGCACGCAGACCCTGGTGTCACCGCACTGTTGACCGCCTTACGCCTCGCGCAGCACACCGGCGCTTCGCCGCGCTTTGAAGGCCAGGACCGGCGAGTCCGTAGTGCGACCGACCCGAACCGTGCGGAACGACAAGCCCACACTGCGAGCAATGTCACTAGAACCTCAGCCGCTCAGCGCGTGCGCAACCAAAAAAAACAGATGTCCGGACGCCGTGGACTCAGCTGCTGCACGAGGGTCGTGGTCATCCTCAGTCGCGCGGAGGTCCGACCCTCCGCGCGTCGCCGATAGCCCTCCTATCGACAGCACCGACGAGGTGTTTCCCTCGACGCGGCGACTCTGGTCTACATGGCTAAGCACCTCCAGACCCGCTTGCGGGCTGAAAAGTACAGACCTCCGTTAACCCCTCAGGCTCAGGGACGAGAAGATCTGCAGCTGGCGAACCGGATACCGCGACAGTCGTCGTACGAGGGGACAGCTCCGCCCTGTCGAGGTCCGATCTCTTGCAGTTGGTGGTCACTGTCTCTATCGACGGCGGCGCGAAAAGTCACAGCGCTCGACACGGGATCTCTGGGCCGCCGCAGAACCAGTACTCGCACCCGAGTCACTACCCAGTACAGTGCAGCTTCCCAAACGGACTGTCACTTCGTAAACAGTGCAGCTCCCGCTCGCGGGCAGTCACTAGCAATGATCGTAATGATTCGCCGGGACAATCCCCCCGCGCGCAGACAAGCAAACCGGAGCTCAGCAATAAGCAGCTGGCTCCTACGGGTTTCGTGGAGAGTTCCATCGCACGAGGTGGCGTGCGCATTGCCTTCGGTGTGTCGAGGTCCTACCCCTCGCGCGCCTGCGGTGTCCGCCTCTATCGACGGTGGTGTCGGCGCCTTCAGCGACGTCGATGGCGAGCTGCTAGCTCCCACTCACACGACACTCGATAAGCAACGGGATGGCTCTGGAGCGCGCCGACGGTTGCGCAAGCCCCTCGACGTGACGAGCTGTCCTCGACAATCAACTAGTCGGATTGCTGGACTCCGTGTAGGAGACGTTCATCGAGCGCCACCTGCCATCGGGGTTAGTGTCAGCTTGCTATCGGCGCCCAAATGTCTTGTTTTGGCCTGCACGGTCGGCGATGCCATCTTCCGCTGCCGATGTTGTCGATCCTTGTGGTCGGGGGCGCTGGTGTACGTCGTCGAGATCGCTGGTTTCGTGCTTGGCGCAGGACGCGGAGTCTCTGGCAGTCCGACGGACCGCCAGGCAATAAAGCCACGGTGCGAGAAAATTACTACGCCCCAGAGCATGATCGCAACCGGAGGCATCTTGCCGTCGGGGCGATGTTCGCTGCACGCATATCAGGCGATGTCCACGACACACCCGACTGGCGACGATCACGGCACGCCTACCAGGCAATGTCTACCGTCATACCAGCAGGACTTCACAGTCAGCTTGGGCGTCGAGCGCGCCTTTATATCGGAAGCGCGCTCACCGTTCATGGCGATACGCCGACATGCGTGTCGCCCGGGGCGTCGAGCTTTCTGCTCGGCACCCATCCATGTTTCCAGACGTACACGTCGGGTCACGGGGCGCAGTCTGGTCATCAGACTTGCGCCGTCTGCGATTACGCAGACAGCGGCTCGGCGCTTGCTTTCGCAGCGGCGATGTTGTTGGCATCGAGCCTCGTGCTCCTCGCCGGTATATCCGCATAGTTTTTCCCGCACCCCTGTTCCTTCCGGAGGACTAGCTTTCTTGCCTTCCTCAGAAGAGTTTGATGTAACTTACAAGCAGTAGAGGAGAATATTAATGGCGCCACAGGTTACAGCCCCCTACTTATACCGAATGCATCACGGCTAATTCGCGGTAGCGGTGAGTGTGTTTCCATTCTTCCTTCATTCCCGATGTACATTCCTCCCCTCTATGAAGCGTAACGCCCTTGCGTATGACGTACAATCAACAGCTCTACCACTGCCATCTACAGCCGCCTCTTCATAGCGAATACACCAGGCTTCCTCGAGGCAGCGGTGGGTGTGCTTGTTCCTACATTCATAATGCGCAACGCCGCCTCAAACCCCTGCCATCCGCAATGAGCACAACATCGCTGTACAGTGGTCTGTGCGGCAGTGCCCGATTTGAGGCATTGATAAAGCGCTGAATGGTTGCAGCTCTTGGATATCCGTGCGCCGCTCTCCTACACCATCAACTGATCCTCAAGTCTACGGCTACAACTGACAATGCTTCAGCTTTTCCTCTCCGTGGACAGGTTCTTCTCCGGCCTATAGGCAACCCCGACAAGACATCAGAGTCGATGAGCACTCCCAAGCGATACATTCCCGGGCTCGTTGCTGAACGTTCGTACCCTTATCCCCCTAAAGAGTTCTGAACATCGTCAAGGATCACGAGCACAACGATACCCACCGCGACCGCACGATCCGCGAATGTATCGTTGACGAAGTCATCCATTTGCGACGTGAGCGTGGCCTGGCTATGGTGCCGCATGAAATAGTTCTCGTTCGCTTTAGCCATGCTGTGATCGACGCCGACGGCGCCACAATCGGTACAGACCATCGAATTGCCAAGTTCGAGCGTGTCAAGCACTACCGTTCTGGCGACGAGGACGGTTACCTTGCGCCTGTTCCGCTCTTTAGCACGTCTCGGGGAGCCTCTCGTGACTGCAAGGGTGCAGATACGGGAGATCTCGACCGAGTCCTCGTCGCAGAGGATATACGGCAGCTCGCGCGCGGCTACCAGCGCGTAGCGCCTTCACGCCTGACCGGGGCGCGCTGAACATCGTCGACTGTGCCGCAGCTGCCTACGTCGTCAGCGAGCGCTCTAGGGACTACAGCACTCTGCAGTACATGGACTTGTGGTACGCGCGTATGCTCTTCGAGAGCCTCCGTCACTTGGCGAAAGCGCCGAAGACGCTTCCCGGTCCTGCCTACGAGCGTGCGGGCACGTGGCGGAAGGCTCAGATGGTCACCGCCGAGGGCCGCCTAGTGCTGGATGCACATCCCGCGGACCTGGTGATGCTGGCCCTCGCAAGCGTGCGGAGCGCAGGCGAGAACAATGAGAGTGATGTGCGTGACGCTATCGAGAGCGACCGGGCGGTGGACAAGCAGGGCTCGCACCTGCGCGAAGTCCAGGGAGACATCGAAGTCTGCCGCAGCGAGACATGGAAGGTGATTGAGCAGGTTGCTGTGACTACGTACGAGCGCGTCCATCGTCTGAGTCTTCTCGAAGCGGAGGTGCGTAGGGGAGAACTACTTCATGATTGAGTACTGACGATCTCTCAAGTCGCAGATCGCTCGACGTGCTGAGGCCGCTCGTTAGGGCGAGTGACATTGCTGGGCAAGCTCCGAGCACAACTCGCCCAGGTCAACGTCGTCGACCCCAGTACCTAAGGTAGCTGGACAATAGATGCAGTCATCGATCTCCCTCAACCAAACCCCTCGACCACGTTCTTATACGAACTCTCCCCGCCTAGTTTGTTTCTTTGTTATACTTACTCGTTTCTGACCCTGGCTTTCTTGTGACGCTCTATGTACTACCGCTTGGAGAGCATCCTGTATGCTATCTGACCTTTCTCGATCTGGATTTGTCCGAAAGTACATTCATCCTATAAAATATGATCTTCAATTGCCTCGCGCTCGACATGAGCATGACGAAAGATACTGGTTGCATAACGTCCCAATCAGAGCTGTACAAGAGCTCGAGCAGCCGACTCGAAGCGAGTCGGATCTAGACGCATGCCACTCCGGACAAGTTACAGTAGTAGAGAGGCTGATCAGAGTTCTCCCCGCGTCCCTGATTATCGAGCGTCGCCAAGTACAACCATCGCTTCTCATACGCCTCATCCACTGCGTCTGTCGTGTGACCCGCGCCATGAATCCCGCACCCGCATGACTTTGATGACATGATTACCGCCATCTCTACCACCCTATACTCACCGGGACTCAAGTGGCAGGACGCGCCAAAACTTTTTCGGGGACAGGCGTGCGATGTAGGATGGGGTGTGCACCATACTCGTGAGGGCGGCCTTTAAGTCCGCGCGATCTTGTTCGGTCTTGATGTTGGCGACGGTGTCGATCCAGTATAGGCGGCGCAGTGAGTTATAACGTGCTCGGCAGGTGCTTGTGGGCGAACAGATTCGTCTTCCAAGCAAGGCCGGCGGGAGCACATAATCTATGCCATCCGCGGGTGAGCAAAGGCCAAATAGCCAGAAAAGAACACGTACAACACAGCGCGCGTATGATGGCTCCTGAGATTTCAGAGCGAGCCTTTGCTCCTTTGGAAGCTCCTTCGACGCCTCGCCTTCGTCTATTCTCTGCGTTCACGTGAGGAATGAGGCGCAACACCCCTACGCGCCACAGTACGGTACACACCTTCCACGCGTCAGCCACTCGCTTCAGCAAAGCGACTGAGCGCCGGACTCAGCGGTCATCTCCGCGCTCGATTCTGGTATGGCAGTAATTAGTGGCACGGCAATGGCGAGCAGTTCATCTTGTGTGACTTCCAGTCCTTTTTCTGGCATGCGGAGGACTGCGAAGGAGGAGTCAGTGCCACTGTATCGCAGGTAGAGAAGCATGACGTGGTACTGACGCAGTAGAATTTGTTCTTGCATGTCGAACATCCAGAAGTTGGGTGCGCCGTTGTCGGCATTTGTGGCGCAGCCTTCGCAGAAGTTGTAAGGTGCAGGTAGACGGTGATGGGTTCGGACATGGATATGGTGATGCTGTTAGGTGGCCTGGGAGCGATTGAGCTTGTGAAGATAGAGAAGATGGCAAGACGATGGTGGGACGGAGCGGCGGTCCTTCAGTTCTTAACTGTCACACGCCGAAGTTCGACAGTGACGTGACGCGGAAGACAAAAACACGCCCACGTGATCCGAAGTTCAGTTTGTCGAACTAACCCGGTGCGTTCCAGCCGATTTGAGGCAACACCCACTCTTCGCGTAGCACACCAACGAGTCGCACATCTGGAAGTTTAGCAAACCAATTGGTAACAGAGTTGTCGCCTTCCCTTCAAAGAAAGAACACGCACGGACATTCTTGCCACGAGAATGGCGGGCGACCGGCAGGCGGCGCCGCATCACAAATTTCTGCAATGGAAGATGTATGAGAACATGGCTGGTCGAAGGGGTCAGGGCAGCCGGAATTCACCTGATGACCAGACGATCGCGCGCGCAAATGAATATATCGCGCAGCCAGCTTCCTCAGCACAGCGCAGCCTGTCTAGCGACTCCCATCCACATTCATCGGTCACGCAGTCCCAAAACCCTGTCGCGTATCGTACGCAGTCGAACTTCGACTGTATCAGAGTCAGAAGTGAAGAATGCTGGGACTTACAGGTCGCCGTACTCTTCCGTCCGTGATGCAGGCAATGCGTTGGTAGGACCTTGTGCAGCGCACTGTTTTCTGAGCAGACAAAAAAGCTCGCCGCTTTCAAAGGTCTTCACACGAGCTTGCATGCCTTCAGACTCGGTAGTGCTTGGGTAGGCTTGGGTTCGCGATCGCCTATCGGTGTACGGTCACGGATTTGTAGACATATAAGAAAGTGGCCACTGAGCCTGTCGGATATGAGCAGGTTATGAGTTCGACAGACATCAAGATGACGCGTGACGGCAAGAGGCAAGCCATGTCGTCGATCGGCGACCAACCGAGTCCCGATGGCCCCGCGGGCGGTGCTTCGCTGCATCTTCTCCGTCCCGAACTTCCATCATCTACAATACGATTGAGCTACGTCTTTTCCCGGGACACCGAACCATTGAAACGCGGCACGGACGCACGGGCACGGGCTTGCTGCAGGCTCGCAGCTAGAACAATAAGAAGAGAATAGTACTTTCACTTGTGCTACTTGTGCTCCTCGGTCTCTCGAAGCCCCTTCACGACTGCTTCCTCCCCTGCCGAACGACAGCTACAGATACTCTACATACAATGAACAAGCATCTGCAGTTTCTGAGGGAGTCCTACCCGCCTGCGCCGGAATGGGGTGTGGACGACATGCCGATCTCACAGGGCGCGTCATGGTAATCACTGGCGCGAACACCGGTACGTCCCAATGCTCCTCTTTCTCTGTCGCGTACTGATATTCTCGCCCAGGCATTGGAAAGGAGACAGCCAAGGTACGTATTGAGCGTTTGCCCACAGGATCTCCCCTTCTTATATCTCGACGCTGCAGGCTCTACTCCAGCACAATGCCACCGTCTACATGTTCTGCCGCAGCGAGACGCGCGCTCAGGCCGCCATCGCTGACCTGAAAGAGCAGACTGGGAAGGAAGCGCGCTTCGTGCACTGTGATCTGGCAGACTTACCCTCCGTCAAGCGATGCGCAGACGAGTTCCTGAGGTGCGCCTGCGGTCCTTGCTTTTCTCGCTAATGCTAACGAACGTCGCAGCAAGGAGTCCCAGCTGCACGTTCTCTTCAACAACGGGTTCGTCTTCACCTTCCTCCGCCGCGCTCTGGCACTAACAATCCTACAGCGGCGTCCAGCTCAGCCCCGTCGAACAGCTACCGCGCAAGGCTACGACTTGCAGTTCGGAGCGAACGTGCTGGGCCACTTCTACCTCACCACCCTCCTCTTGCCTCTCATGCAGGCCACCGCCCGACCACCGCCGTCGCCTCCCGCATCGTCTTCACCTCCTCCCTCATGCACTGGTACGCGGATACGATCGACTACGACTTGCTGCGCGAGCCAGACCCGGAGCGCACGCCGGCGGGCGAGAAGCGAACGCGTGCGGGGCTCAACTTACCTCTATGCGCATAGCAAACTCGTGAGTGCTCCGTCGCCCGGCCTCAACCCTTGTCCATCCTTCACGCTTGTCCCAGCTCATTCAACGCCTCCCCACAGGCCACCGTTCTCTGCGCCAAAGAGCTCGCTCGGCGCTATGGCGATGAAGGCATCGTCTGCATCTCCCTCCACCCGGGACAGGCGAAGACAAGGCCCTTGCAGGCCCGGTCGTTGAGAAGCTGCGCGAGTGGCTGAGGCTCGTGCACGGCGCGGACATGGGCGCGCTGACGCAGTGCGGGCGGGGACAGATCCGGAGGCGGCGGGGTGGAATGGGAAGGTGCGTGGTGTGTGATCACGATTAGTCTTTCATATCGTTCAACGGCTTCCTTGCTCATTCATCCTTGATTATTCTTCCGTGTATATTCCCTGTCCCTGTCCCCTTCATCCACCTCTCCATCTCCATCCCCACCGCCTTCGCCCCGTCACTCATCCACCACGCCCTTAACTCACCCCGCCAACAGTACATGACCTGCTGGGCGCGCCTCTACCACAACAACCCGGCGGCGGACGACGAGGCGGAGGCGCGCAAGTTGTGGGAGTGGATGGAGGAGCAGGTGAGGGCGGTGTAGGATGGCACTAGTCCGCGGACGACGCTTAAACTTCCGCTGCATCTTCTTCAAGTTCATCAATAGCTGGACGCCTTTATCGGACAATTAATGCTGGACTCTCGCTTCACCTCGATTGGTATCCTTCTGCCAAACTCGCGTCAGCTTGATGGTTCTTGTTACAACGGCGTCTTCCACATCTTCATTTCGCACCACGCGACTGGGTGAGTTGGCGGTAAAGGCTTGCCTTCCGCTTCCTATTTTACACATCGTACAGACGACCGGATACAGCGTACCACAGCTCCTGTGAGATGAAGCTGGCTTCATCGGTACCTTGCACTGCCGATTCGCGATTCTTCGTACCAGCGCAGGCTGCGAAGTCTGCGTACAAAGTACCTATACATCTGCTGTAGCAGTCTCAACGTCTGGAAGGCAATGCGAGAACTGATCAACCGTAATATTTGTGGCTGTGGGAACGCGCTCTATCTCCAGCCTGAGCTCATGCTGTGTAGGTCTGACATGAGGCTTCCGCGATGTTGCACACCATTTCTCACCTTGACAGCAACCTCCATCTCGCCCGCGGACACCTGGACGAAGATACCGCTCGCGCTCATCATGGACCCGTCTTTGAGCCAGGTCGCGATTCGGAGCACTTCTCAACACCGGCTTGACTCTGCAGCCTCTCAAGAACACCTCGTCGACATCTGGTTCGACGCCATCCGCAAGTACCAGCACGATACGGGCATCGAGCTTCGGGATCCTGCCGTTGCCGCCTTCGACTCCGCGGAGAAGATCGTCGAGTACATCCAGGAGAATGAACAAAGTTTCTCTCGATTTCGCATGAGCGGGTACAACGTCTTCGCGAGCGGATCGAGCCCATCGCGGCGGTCGTGAGCACGCTGTGCGACTGTCTTGGGGAGGCCGTGACGTGGTGCGTCGGGATTGCTGTCGATATTCGAGCATCGCGTCTGACGAGTTGGCAGCCCTACTCTCCCGTCAAATCCATCTTTGCCGCGTTCAAGGTGGCGATACAGGTGCGTTTCCTTCGTTGTAAAGGAGGGACCACGCTGATAGGCTTGACGTGCAGGTGGCCATGAACTGAAGGCCGACTACGACGCCATCGTCGACGCCTTCGACACCATGAAATTCCACCTGGAATTCATCGAGCCCATCACGGGCTCGCGCTACTACAAGAAGTTACGCGGACCCACCGTCGAGCTGCTTGCGCACATCCTCGTCGTGCTCGGCGTCGTGACAAGGTTCAGAGGGATCGGCGCTTCAGTATGTGATCCCGCTTCTCCGCTGGCGCAGATCGCTGATGAGCGCATAGAGGGGTTTTTCAAGAAATTGTGCGGGAAAAGGACGTCGCGACGGCGATGGCGAAGTTGCAAGTCTTGGCCCTCAAGCAACACGGCGATGTCGGCGATGACCTTGCAAGGCGTGGAGCGGAATGCGACGGTGCTGGAGGGTGGCTTCTCGGGTTCGTTATAATATGTGTTCGTTCCGGGCGCGATTGCTGACTCTATCTCAGCGACAAGTCGCGAGCAGGAAGCTCAGAAGATGCAGCTTATGCAGTTGCAGTGCCAGATGTACGGTCAGTCGTCATCGAGTGTCAGCCGTTATAACATCTGCTGAGAGGGAGATTGATTCAGAGATCGCCCACCCAGCTATGTTCACGGCTGTGCATTATACGCAGATCGATGTCGGTGTTCTGGAAGACATGCAAAGACTTGTCCTGCAGAGCCAGGAGGATCTGACGCAGAGACGTGAGTGCTCGCTAACCTCACTTGGGCATGTGAAAAAATTGGAGTTGACATGTCACAAAGTAGTATCAGAGATCGAACTGAGGTCCCTGGTCCGGATAGGCTGGCGTCTTATCGTCAGCTCCTACCTGAACACCCGCGTACGGCGAACTTCCAGATGGTTTCTTGACGGTTTGCCCTTCTCTTCACTTAAGAGGGGCCAAATCCAGTTGCTTGCACTATATGGCCCTGGTATGTCTTTGCGCCCACAAAACCTCTCTACAATGCTGACTGGTTCACTAGTGCAGTCTGGAATGGAGACTATCTTGTGAGTCACTCAGTGAAGCTGGTGTCTGCCCGTGAAGGAAACTAATCGGCGTAATTGGCCAATGACAGGTCAGCTGCAATGGCCGACTTAAGTGCAAGCTGCGCATCGCCTGGCCATCGATGTGTCATCGTGTTTCGCTTTGAGTGCGAGGAGCAGCCCAGACGTCCGCAATACCTGGTCTTTCCTCTGCTTTATCAGCTACTCTCCTACTTTGACACCCCTCCCACCTGGTTCGACACAAGCCGGCTTGAAGCAAAACTTTCTCAAGACGAAATCATGGACTTCCTCCATCATCTCATCGATGATCTCGCACCTCGACGCATATACATCATAGTGGCTGGGTCGAATATTCAACATGTGGACATCCTCTACGAGCTCCTTTCTCGCCATAGCAATGTCTCCGCTCTCATTTCCCTCAACTCGACGACACCATGTCCAATCCCACCTGGTCTCTCCTCCACAGTACTGCCCATGTGCACGGACCTCATCCGGCGGGAAATGGATCTCATGCTTAACAATGTCGTCATGCCAGGAAACACTCTAGCGCAAATCAAGGACACCATGGTTGTTCAACGGACTCTGGATAGATATCGAGGAAATTTTCCGGAGTGAGTGAATGTACATAGCCTTTACATGGAGACTGAACAGTTTCCTAGCGTGCGTCAGTTCGAAATTGATGTTATATGGATTGCGAAACTCGCGAAAACTCCCATTGAGGTGCTGCAGTGGTTAGACATGCTCGTGGACAATGTGCGTGAGACGGGCTTCCCATCTCGAGTAGACTTTCTATCCAAGGACCGGCGAAGGGACCGTTATCGGCTGGCATGGCTGATATTCACTAGACCTTCGAAGGCTGCATTCACCGAGCTCCTGTCTTTTGACTATTCAGAGTGGATGCCGCGTTACGATCCTTCGCTTCGGTGGTCTTCGCTCGCCTCATCCTCCGAAGGTAGTGCACTTTCGTTCCTCGACGCAAGTAGTGACAAAGTGTACGAAGCTGTCGTCGATTATCTGCAACATTCAGAAGACCTGCGTCGCTTTTTCTACCAAAACGGTGCATACTACATCATTGCCCGCATGTGCCTCACATACTTCTCCGCCGTCGGAGTCAGCAGGATTCCAAACCCGGCAAAGGATATTCAGCATCCCCTCTACTGCCGTGCCAAGGAGTTATGGACAGACTACGCCAACGCAGCGGGTCTCCATCGGTATCCTGATCTGAGACAACATATCATCGACTTCCTCGACACCAACGATGGCAGATACCTAATGTGTCAGGGGTCATGTACACTCCAACTACTACATCGCAATGTGATACGCGACAACCTCGACATCGTACATTTGCTCATCGACTGCGGGGCCGACACCAATTTCGTTGATGAGATGGTCTATACGCCCCTCCACTGCGCCGCCCTCATGCCTCGCGCATATCGACAGAACCGAGAGTCCATCGCACGGCTACTCCTCATACGAGGCGCTAACCCAAACGCCACCAACCCGCGCGGACAAACACCTCTGCATATCGCTGCTGAGGAGGGCTACGCAAAATGCATTCGTCTACTTCTCGACCACGGTGCGGACCCCAATGTCTGCGACAGCTATGGTGAAACACCGCTCGATCTCTTTCTCAAAAGTGGGGTCTGGCAATGCGATGACCCAGATATCGAGGAGCTGCTTCGAAAAGCAATGGGGGAGAGGGTCGTACCACTCGGCGACGAGTGCGGAGGAGGGACGATCACAGAGGATGACGGCGCGCAATAGGTTCTGGTACGCGATCCACTTTACGAGACCTTGGCCATAATATTCACGGACACGAATAGACGCCATCGACGCGGAGTGGACGTTGGCGGCGGTGGGGGACGGGGACGGAGGACAGCATCAGAAGGGGGTGCGAAGGGACAGCACGAGAGGGATGGCGCGAAGGCACCGAGCGAAGGGAGCACGAGAGACCGAGCGAAGAGAGCACGAGGGACAGGGAGGCGACATTCGGGGCGACCCGCGTATTTTCCCAAACGCGCCGGGCGCAGCTAGTCTGCGTGCGACGCGTCGCGAGCACGGCACCCGCAGGTTGGAGCGGACGGACGTCGCGGAGGTTGGAGCGGTCGGGAGCTGCAGCGGTCGGGGGGTTGCAGCGGTCGGCAGTCATACGTGTGTCGGCAAATGGGGCACGGGTGGCGGGCTTTGTGACGAGACGCACGGATATTGGTGGCGGGACGCACGGACATTGGTGGCATTGTACTTAGCAGGAGGACACGGCAGGGCTGGAATGGAGACGGGGATGTTATAGCACGCACGACGTACAGGACACGACGTATAATGCTTTCCGCAACTTACGCGCGCTTCAGATGACAGATGATATCCCGCTTGACGATCTTGCTTCGTGAGTCGAACGTCGGAGCGAGCCTGCGGCGAATGCATGGATCAGAAAGCGATGGCCTTGTTTGGTACAAGGCGACAGCGGACCCCCTGGCCGTGCAGAACACTGCTGTTGACGCAGGACGACGCCGAGACCGCGATACTTAATTGAGCCCGCTGCAATTTTGAGAAGAAGTCAATCAGGCTCTGCATACAGTCGTCGGTCAGGACACGCGCTGGGCGCGGTATAAATATTTGCCCAACGTCGAGCAAAATTCACCGCACGCCAAGCGGGAGGTTCAGAGCAGCCAATCGTCAGTGACTGGAAGGATTTTGGAATCTTACTTCGCTCTTGTTCGGCATCGTAATCACTTACAGTTGGAAGTGACGGACTTGATCGAACGTCGGGAGGCCTTGTTTGTAGCTTCCGACTGGTTGAATTCTGATGTACTCGCTTGTACTTTTCGTGATCTGCTTGGAGCCTGTGCCAGGCTGCTGCATTAAGCGATACACGAGCTGGACGGATGTCATGAGCGCTAGCGCGCTCGACAAATGGTCACCAGTGATCACTGCTGCGAATCAAGCAAAGAAAAAAACGGGTTGAATCACAGATGTGCATTAAGGGGGAATCGAACCCCCGGCGGGTCGAAAACACTGGGTACGATTCCCATGGCAACGACACAGGTTACCACTACCCCATTAATGCTGAAGGGTTCAACCCGAGGCATAATGCGAGCCAGGAGAGAAAGATGATGGGAGGATTGCGCAGGGAGAGAAACAACGTAAGGGGAGCACGGAGGAGCGCAAGGAGAGGCAGGGACTGGAAGAGGCAAGCGACGAGGAAGGGGTGATGAGGTACATCTTGTCGAGAGCCATGGAACAGGGCCGAGCAAATGGAGAATGCAAGAGCACCGGGAGGATAATGGCCGGGGCGACGCGGAGGATATACCTGTTCCCAAGGACGGCGTCAATTGAGGGTGCAAACGCGAGCTGAAGGAGCCAACAATGCGCATGATGGCGGCGGTTGAACGTATTGAAGTTGAACCGTGACGTTGACTGACGGCGGTGGCGGTCCGGAGGGATCACGGGACCGTCCACGCCCCGATCTCGGTCAGGCCTGAGGCGCGTCACCGGGCGCCTATTCGGATGCGCGACTCTCTTCCCTCCCTCATCTACTCGACTACGACAGGCGCTCGCGCACCATGATGCGTAGCCGGCGCATGGACAAAGGACTGGACGACGGTGGCGGCTCGGACGGACGGACGGCGGGGCGCGAATTGTACTTTCTCATGGCGACATCGCTGCTTCCACACGCAACCGTGCCTTCCTCATGACCCCAGCACGGCCCGCCCGCAATCACCTCATTCTGCTAGTACATAAAGCAGGCCATGGCGCGAGGGAAGGGCTTCTAAGTGCGCCATGTCCGTGATCGACGCGAAGAACAGCATGCCCAAGCCCCGCGCGTCCGACCCTGTCAGCCTGCACTGGTTGGGTGACACCCCGCCCTCGCGCACACCCACCGGCGCCGCGTTTGGCCTCCCCTGGGCGCAGGGCGAGATTGACAAGACGACCGCGCTCGCCGCGGACGCGGACGGCACCCAGGTCCCCCTGCAGACATGGCCCATGGCCTAGTGCGTCCTGCTTTCCCTACCATCTACTCTTGTCTAACACGTCCCAGCTGGCCAGACGGATCCCTCAAATGGACCGGTCATGCTCTCCCCGCCGACGCTGCGCCTACAAGCCTCACCGTCGCCCTCGGCACCCCGCCCGAGCCGGCCAATCCCGTCAGCGTCACGCAAGACAGCGACACCATTACCATCAGCACGGGCACCTTTACCGCGACGCTCGCCACTAGCGGCACCACGCCCGTCCGCGCGCTCACTCTCGATGGGTCTGCCAAAGCCACGAACGGCAAACTCATCTTTCACCTCCAAGACGGCCCGGACGAGGACGAGTTAACTGGCCCAAAGCCGACCGTGGCGGCACTGGAGGGAAACATTGACAGCGCCGTTGTCGAGCAGGAGGGCCCGGTGAGGGTCGTGGTCAAGGTGAGTGACTCGGTATATGCGCATATATGCACGCATACACCCACCTCCCGAGCCTCGCGCTAACATTCTCGTAGTTCACCGGCACCTACCAGCCTGCCGCGGGCTCAACGACCACACTACAAGTACCGCCACCTTCCCCTTCACCCTGCGCGCCTACGTCACCGCGGGATCCACTGCACTGCGCCTCGTTCACTTCTTCGTCTGGGACGGGGATAAGAACAAGGATTTCGTGCGGGGTATTGTGAGTGGTTTTTGACATAACATCGTCTTCTCGCTATAACAAAATCTTCCTGCTTGGGCTTCATATTTCCCACTCCCTACCGCTCACCTCGCCATCCTTTCCCCTTCGGTAATCCATACTGACGACCCGGTCTGCAGGGCCTCACATACACCACCCCTCTCTCGGACCAGTTGTACGACCGGCACGTGCGCGTGGCGGGTACGGACGGCGGGGTTTTCGGGGAGTCGGTACGTGCAGTGGTCTTCTCAAAATTTCCGAAGACCTGCTTTTCTTTTCCGTAGGCCTGCTTTGCTTTGCTATATCCCTTCCCGTCCTCCCGTCCTCCTTTCCCGTCCTCCCTTACCCTTTCCCGTCCTCCCATATCCCTTCCCCACTCTGCTTTTCCGTCCTCCCGTACTTCCTTCCCCTATGAAGCAGCACAAGTAAATGTGCGAAACTCGGTTAAAACCACCACCCATAATTTCCCTCATCCCATGTCCATCATTCAAGCCACTAACCACTTTCATCAGGTCCGCGGCCTCTCGGGCCTCAGGCGCGACGCGGGCGCGGACGTGCTCGATGCGCAGTTCAACGGCCGACCGACTCCAGATACAAGCACCTGGCCCACAACGGTCTCCGGCTCCCTCGACACGCTACCGGTGTGGGCAGATTGGCGGGTAGATCAGCTGTCCCCGGACGCGTTCACGATCGACAAGCGGAGCACGGGCGGGCGGGACGCGGCGTGGTTGCGGGCTGGGCGGGGGTGAGTCTTCGATTCTCCACTCTTAGCCGTTTCCGCTTTTTTTTTCTTCCCCTCCTCTGATGTTTTTTTCCCTCCTCTAATGGGTTTTCTCAGGTCTCGCGCCTCCGGCGTCGGCTTCGTCGGCGGGGCCACTGCGGGCGGCACCCTGTTCGCTATGCGCGATTTCTGGGAGGGGTACCCGAGGGGGGTGGATGTGAGGGGTGCCAATGGGGACGCGGCGCAAGTTAGTCTGTGGGCGTGGAGTCCGCGCGCGGCGGCGATGGATATGCGGCATTATGATACGGTGGCGCATGGGGTGAGAGGTTTTATGCTATGTCTACTCCTTTTCTAATTGCCTCTTTGCTTCCTTGCTGCTGGCATCGCCTACCAGCTCGACCTTGCCTACGAGGACGTGGGCGACCCGGACCCGAACCCGACGGGTGTTGGGAGGAGTTACGAGGTCGTGATCGAGGCGTGGGGAAGTACACCGGGGCGCGATGAGGTGGCGGCCTATGGAGGAGATTGGGTGAGTTGGCTGCTCTTCCTTGTAGGCTCTTATCAATCGGCGTCTGCTCGTCAGTCGGATTCTGCTCGTCAATTGGATTCTGCTCGTCAATTGGATTCTGCTCGTCAATCGGATTCTGCCTCTATCTCTAGGCTCGTTTCAACACGCGTGCTGTCCCTCAATTTAACATACGCAAACGCTCTCGTCCTAACATACGCCAACGCTCTCGTCCCCACAATCACTGACGCTCTCGTCCCCACGCTCGCTGACGCGTTTCCTCTCACAGTCCGCCCAGCCCCAACTCGCGGCCGACCCCGAGTTTTATGCCGCGCATCGATTGTTTGGTGGCAGATGGGCTCCGCCGAATACGACTACTGCGCCCGACCTCGAGGCGCGGAAGGACGCGCTCCTGGATTTCTACGTGAACGAGGTGGAGCAGAGGAGGTGGTATGGGTTTTGGGATTATGGTGAGTGGATGTGGCGGAAGGGAGATGTTCAATTTCTTCGCCTGTGTGCTGTCCAGGTTGTTCGCTTTGTCTCTTGTCTCCGTGCATCTGTGCTGTCCCTCTTGGCATGCGCGCTGCCCTTGCCGGCGTACTCTTCGTGGTCCACCTCCTACGTCTGCTAAGGATCCACTTGGATGCTTCGCCTACGCTACACCTGGACGCTTCGCTAACTCCCCTCTCCTTCTGTAGGCGACGTCATGCACACCTACGACGAGATACGGCACGCGTGGCGATACGATATCGGCGGGTACGCGTGGGATAACGGCGAGCTCGGTACCGACCTCTGGCTCTGGCTCTCCTTCATGCGCACGGGGCGCGCGGATGTGTTCCACAAGGCGAGGGCGCTGACGCGGCATTTGGCGGAGACGGACTTTCACCACACGGGCACGTTTGCCGGGCTCGGCAGTCGGCACAATGTGAGCCATTGGGGGGATGGAGCGAAGGGTATGAGGTTCTCTTTGTTCCAGAGCGATTCAGAAATGCTGACGGCGAGACAGAGGCGCGTGTGGGGTCTGCGTGGCTGAAGCGCCCGTTCTACTACTTGACGAGTGAGTCCACCTCCTTTGTTGAACGACTCATTCACCTCTCGACTGGTGGTAGAGGATACGAGTCATGACCT
This sequence comes from Schizophyllum amplum, assembly GCA_007026445.1. NCBI lineage: Eukaryota > Fungi > Basidiomycota > Agaricomycetes > Agaricales > Schizophyllaceae > Schizophyllum > Schizophyllum amplum. Next base: position 39,723 of record VDMD01000027.1, on the reverse strand, counting down.
TTTCATCCCTCCATCGCCTATACCTCTATCCACCCCTACCCACATAACCAACAATAACGATACGACCATACTAACCACCCCCTCCCCCCAGCCGACGAACTCACCGGCGACCACATGACTGCCGCCCTCCAAGCCGACGAGTCGATCGTGACGTGGGAGCCGCTCCGAAAGATCCTGGACGCGCCGGACCCGGGCCCGGGGCGGGTGCGCATCGGCCCCGACTGGACGGCGCTGGCGGGGAACTGGTGGTGCGCGTGGGAGCGCGGGAACGATGCGTATTATTTGGAGAGGATTAAGACGGGGATGGTGAGTGGGATGTTTGGGTGTTTGGTTGTTTGTTTGGAGTGGGGTGACGTCTCGTCTGGACGAAGAAGCGCGATGGTCATGGTAGGGTAGCGCAGCGTCTCTCCTAGACTGGCGCGGCGTCTCTCCCAAACTAGCGTCGCGTCCCTCCGGGACTAGCGCGACGTTCCTGTTGCGGCATACAACTTTTATTGCTCCGCCTTCCCAACCTCTTCAATCCTTCTCCCCTATTTATTCGATACCCGCGAACCTCGTTCCATCCACTCCCTCATCCCATCTCACCCGACCAACGCTCACATCACCCCTCGTAGCACGACATCGGCCAAATGCCCTATGGGCTCTGGTCCGGCTACACTGCCGCGGTGAACTGGGATCCAGCGACGGGTCACCTGGCGGACCTGGGTGGCCAGTTTGAGGCGACGTACCATTTGAGCATGTTGTTTGGTGGGGGTGAGTGAGGGTTAGGTTGTTTTGATTGGGTGGGGCTGGTTGGTCGACTGGGGTTTGGTTGGTTGGTCAGTCGGCTGAGTGGATTGAGTTTGGTTGGTGGATTAAGTTGGGTTGGTGGATTGAGTTGGGTTGGTTGATCGGGTGGGATTGGTTGGTCGGTCGATTGAGTCGCCCACGGTACCCAAGCTGCCGCTACGCCCAAGCTGCGGCTACGTACATCCTCTTTTCATCTTTCCCTTCCCTGTCCCTTCGAGAGTGTCTACTAATCACACACTCCCAATCCAGGTGAATTCCTCATGGAGGCTATGGATCTGATCACCGACGAGCCCGAGTTCGACACGAAGTGGATCGAGTTCTGCCAATATTTCAACGCGAGCGCTGAGGAGTGAGTGGTCCTTTTGTTTTAGGGCTTGTTCTATGTCAGGGGGAGCGGACGCAAGCCGGGGCGGAGTGGACTGGGAAGTTCGGGCGGAAGGGATGTGCAAGCTGAGGCAAATGGGATGGGGAAGTCGGGGCAGAGGGGATTTGGAAGTTCGGCACGGAGGGTGACGCAAGGATTGCAAGGCATAATAGCTCGGTAGCTGACGCGCATTCCCACCAGGAAGCAGGCCAAATACGGCGTCGCCTTTAACAGCGGCGGGTTCGAGCAGCTCTACGCGAAGCTCCAGGCTTATGCGGGCGAGCGACTGGGCGATGACTCTCTGAAGCAGGCCGCGTGGGCCGTCCTGCAAAGCAACACGACGGGCGTGTGGGAGCCGGAGGTGGAGGTCGGGGGGAGCGATGCGTTGGAGGTCGTGAGGGAGGTGAGTAGATCTCTTACGGGTGGGAGGGCTTGGGTGTGGGGTAGGAGAATTGGGCCTGGAGTGCGAGACGACAGGAGAGACGGATAGACAAGAGAACGCACGCTCACTGTTCTTTCCAGATCCCGAACCTGGCCACGAACGACGTGTCGGCGCGCTCGCTGGCGGAGTACGCGGTGCTGGCGATTGCGCCGGAGTTTGCGCCGGCGAGTTTAGTGGGGGGTGATATGTCGAACGTGGGCAGCTCTGTCGACGCACTTGCCTCAGGCGCCAGTGCCTCCACCACGTCCGATGCGGAGTGGGATAGGTCGACGGTGGCGGGGAGCATGGGCGAGGAGAAGGGCGATAGGGAGAAGGGTGATGGGGAGAAGGGTGACGAGGAGAAGGGCACCGCGAAGGTAAGCGAGTGCACGCAGAAGGGCAAAGTGTGGAGGAAGCTGCTTTGTCTGGCGTAAGGTCGAAGCTGGATGACGAGCACGGGTGAACATTCGGGTTTCGGACTGCCACTATTGCTGAACAGGTCTGAAAACTGCTTTTGTAGTGGCGTATCACTACGTAGTACGGAGGAGTTGGCTTGGCAATGCCAGCAGTCTGATTGCACTCCTTTCTTCACTGGGAATCGTAGCAAGGTTCGATGGGCGCAGTGTACTTAGTTACACTCAAAAACGTACAAGAGAATAGAGGGAGGGAGACAAAAAATTCGGATACGGGGAATCGAACCCCGAGCTGCCGCGCACTTGAATGAGAGGCGGCAATGTTGGCCGTTACACCATATCCGATGCAAAGAAAACGCTGCGCAACCATAATAACAGTAACTGCCGACTCCCGCGTGTACTGAAGACCTGCCGCGTCTGGCTCAAGTACAGCTTGCGCTTGCGAAGAAGACAATCTTGCGGAAGAACTTGAAGGCTACAAGTTGGTCAGACGCAACGCTCGCCGTTATAAATAAGGCCAACGCCTCGGAGTATACGTGCGGTGTCTTCAGTGATAGCACTGCTGGAAGTTCGGCCAGTCAGCCAGATACAGGTCCCCGTCAAGGTGAGAATCTGCTGTACGTGGTGGACGCAGTCACCTCATGTCGAAGACATACAACGTGATTTCGCGCGGGAGATAGAATTCAGAACAGCCAAAAGAAATCCCATTGCCTTCATGAAATACTTAAGGTTACAGCAGCAATCGGTACGTTGAGAGCCAGCAACGAAGCTCTGGCGGAGAAAATATGGTCGGGTGTTGGTGAGCTGACGCTACCGAGGTCAAGTCCGCCACGCCTGAGGGAATGCTAGTGGGTGGTAGCGATAGCGCAGCGAACCTGTGCTTGAAGAGCGTGAGCTGGCATTACGACAAGCTTACTTCAAGTATTCGAGAAAGCAGTAGAGAGCGATACGACATTCTCTAAGTGCGAACGCAAGACCGGAGGGGTGATGGCAAGTTCCATGTCTTGACGAGAGCGGTGGTGAGGATCTTGAGCGCAAGGAGCCTCAGACGTATATATCATGGCCGCATGACCGTAGAGAGACCGTCATATCTCTTGGGCACGAGATGAAATGCGCCGCGCGGAGGATACGGGGCGACGAGTGGGTTTGCAGGTCCTCTACATTTGCGGCGCGGGAGTCGGGCGTCGTCGTGAGGGTGTCTTGAAGATGGCGGCGTCGGTATGGTCGACCAGCGGGCGTGGTCAATTGCAGTGCGTGGCTTTGGACGAATGTGAGGCGATGGGAGCGTGGCGTTGGTCAATGCAAGCGTGTCCTGAGCTGCTTGCAGTTCAACATGATAGCGGGGCGTCAAACCATTTGAGCCAAGTGAGGGGTGTTTTGGAAAGCCGCGAGCAGAGTTCGGAAAGTGAATGGACAGGTAGTGGGAGCGAATGGATAAGTGCTGGACAGAGAGAGGACGAGGTTCAATAGATACGTTGGCGCGAATGATTCGCGTGGACTCACCTCAGTTTGCCAAGCCGCCTCGGGTCCTCTGCGCATCCCCGCCCCCGCATTGACTCCCTCAGAAGACACACCGCGGTGCCAGTCGAAATCGCTTGAGTTTGAGCTGCCCACGCGCATACGGTCACTCGTGCCGGGGGTGACGGTCGGCAGTTGACGAGGCAGGCGTGTAAATGATCTGGGGAGTAAGCGAGCTCACAAAGCGCTCTGAAATGTCGTCCGGGTCATCAGGGACTCAGAGGAAGAGAAGGCCTTGAGTCAATGTTCGAGCAGAGTGCGAGGACTCATGCACATGATGGGAGGAGACAAGTCGCGCGCCTTGCTTTTCCTCTGCCATCATCTGTTCGAGCTCAGTGTGCTCTAGCAATCCAAGACCAGCTGAAGACTTTCATCATGGCCACCCAGCATTGCGAGTGTGCCTCAATGCCTGGGGTTAGGAGGACAATTGGCGCGATCACCCTCGTCGACGGCCGCCGCACCCAGCTGCCTGAGCGCAGCCCCTCACGGTCCTCGCCTTCTTGCCCTTCCTCGTGTGCTTTGACCCTCATCTCAAGCACTGAAGCGCTGAGAGAGGTTGCACGTACACGCATGCATACACCAAACGCCTGTGAGTCCGCAGGTATTACTTTCCCCTTCTCGTACGTTCCCCTCAACCACAGAGAACCTGCTGAACATGCTCGAAGACCTCTCTTAACGCGTCGCAGAGTGCATTACGAAGGAGGGCTGAAGGCGCGCATCCGTACCATCTGGACGAAGTGGCGGCCCGATGTGGAGGGAAGCGCCAGGAGGTGGGCCGATCGCATGTACCACCTTCACCGACGCCGACACCGACGCGTTACATTCACCGAGGATGAAGCAGCAAGCTCATCGAGAACACGCTCCAGGGCGCCCGTGCAACACTCCCTCAGTACATCCGTCGTCCATGGGCGCGCATCCTCCTTCACTGCTCGGTATCGCCATAGCAAGCGTCACTCCCACCGTCTTGCCGAACGCTACACCCGTCCCACCACAGACATCAGGACCGTCTTCATCTACCCACTCAGACGATGCAGTCCATCTCTCGTCTGATCGTGCGCCTGCATCGCGACGGCGAAGCCCTGCAAGGACCCTCATCCAAGCCCTGCACTCTGGCGCCCAGAAGATGATGCAAGGCCGGACGAAGACGGCAGATGACTCGAATGCACTGCGAGGCGCGTCGGGGATGACTTGCAACTACGAGCACGACTTGCAACTACGAGCCCCTTCGGGGACAACTTGCAACAACGTGTGCGAGCCCCGTCGGGGACGACTTGCAACTACGTGTACGAGCCTCGTCGGGGATGACTTGCAACTACGAGCCCCGTCGGGGATGGCTTGCGACCACGAGCCCTGTCGGAGACGACCAGCGACTACGGGCACGACCTGCGACCACGAGCGAGGGCAGCGGTCGGCGCATTGCATGCCTTGCGGCGCACCGCATGTCTTCTGCCTCCGCGGGTAGCGGACGTGGACGACGGATCGTAGGAGGTAGAAGCGGGCGAGAATGCCGGCGCGGACGATCTCCGAGGGAAAGGCTCGTCGGCTGGTCAAGCATACCGCGACCGAAATCGACACGCTCGGGGAGCTCGGCAATGATTCACCTTCAACCTCATCCCTACCCGAGGGTTGTGTGGTCGACGACGTCTAGGAGCGGCTCGCGCACCGGTGGCTGTTGCCTTGCTACTGCGCCTCGGACGGGGAAGGAACGTTGCTGCTAACCTTAGTACTGCCTAATCACCTTCTTCCCCGCCGCGTTCCCCGCGACCTGTCAGGAACACAGATGTGGCTGCTGCTATCTAACGCCGGGGACCACCGTCAATGTGCTTGCGCGGCTTCGATGACTCGCTCGCCGAGCAAGCGCCCTTGGAATCGCGCCTGCCTTGGTCTCCGGGCGCACACAAACGCGACGAACGCAGGAAACGTGTTCACCCCCGATGCCCTCGGCTCAACGCGTCCTCAATTCACGCGTCCTCAACTCAACGCGTCCTCAACTCAACGCCCCGTCCTTTTCGATCGTCCTCCGTTCGGCTCGCAGCTCCCCGTTCAAGCGATCTCTGGACGGGAGGCTCGAGCGCTACTACCCGATTCCGGTGATCGTGCTTCGCGTTTGCGGTCCAACAGCCTCGTGCAAATTCGCGACGTCCAGGAGGGTGCGGAGTCATGCCGTCCCGAAGGGTGCGAAGTCATGCCGGCGCGAAGTCGCGACGTCCCGAAGGATGCCGGGTCACGACGTCCCGAAGGGTGTGGGGTCACGACATTCCGAAGGGTGCGACGTCTGCGTGTCGGACGTGTAGCAGCGCAGAGAAGGACGCAATACATGGAAGACAGGCAGTTGTGGAGGACAGCCGACCCGCGTGCAACGAGAAGGTGGATGCGCGCTCGACCGTGCCAGGTGGTTTATGGATACGCGCTGGATTATGGCGGGTGCCAGATCGCTCCAGGCAGAGAGATACGCACCCAGGGACGCTGGACTCTCCGCAACGTACTACGCGCTGCACGCGCGCACCCTTAGGCTCTACGCTCTCGAAGTGCCCGTACTTACCCGACGCGCGGACGAAGGGCTCATACTCTCCACGCCATTTCAAATCCTCTCGTCACTCGTCGTTCATTCAAACTTCAGACTACAGTCGTCCACTCGTTGCTTATCCTGAAATCCACGTCGTGTCGTCCAGAAGTCCACGACCATTCAGGAGTCCCTGATGGATCGATCATCCGCAATTCACGACGCCCTTGTCATCGCATTCGTCGGGCCGGGGACGGATGTGGATGGGGAGCGCGCGAGCTACGTCTGGAGCTTCATCTGGGGCGTCTGGTGTATACTGCGACGTCTCGTGCGTACTGCGGGATGCTTTTGAACCTCGGGGTCTGCTTGCACGGGAAGGCGGACCAACGTCGCGAGGGCACCGTCGCGACGCAGGCGACGACGACGATTTGCGCCGGGAGGGTGACGATACGCGGCGCGACGGTGACAACTGCCTTATACCGCGGACGAGCCCGCGGCGCGATCTACGTCGAGTGAAGTCAGTCGACAAGCCGTCCCCAACCATGCTCCTCCCTCGAAGGCTAGATCTTATTCTACGGCACACCACCCATCATGCCGCTTCCTCTATCCTGAACCGTCGTTCTTACGCGCGTCTCTTCTACGACGTGTATGGCGCGCTCTGGACATCTGGAATGAGATGGGAGACGCACCAGCGAGCGCGACGGGCTCGTTCGCGTGGAAGACTGGGCGATGGTGACGCAGACGAACGCAATACTGGCATCCTGTCTCGCCGAGTGTCCGCCGCACGGGCAATATACGCGACCATTCGTACGCCGTCAGATCGTCGACCTCGACACTCTCGAGGACTACCGCTAGCATTCGCGCCGCTGGGGTTTGCTATTTAGCTCGAGCTCGTCGGCTACAGGCACCGCGAAGAACGAAAACGTGAAGTCGTTCGCACTGAATGGCAGCAGTTTCGAGGGGACGTCTTCGTCGCATTTGCCGAAGTGGGCTGTTCCGGCTCTGCCTTAATCATCGCACACACATCGTCAATAGCAAAATGGATGTTTATTGGCTATGTACAAGCGGCGTGTGCCACAGATTCGTCCGCCTTCCCTCGGCCTACGTTGGCTATCACCGTGCATTGCTCTCTTGACGTATGATCAGCGCACGCTCCGCCGCAGCTGCGCTGCTCGGGTTCGGGAACTGGGGCGGTGGGAACTTCGTCGCTATAAGCGAAGGGTCGGGCGCCTCTGCCGACATGATGCGTGGCCACTTATTCCGCTGGACTTGCTCGCGAGCCAGGTCCAACGGCGTCCGTCCCTTGTTGTCGCGAATGTCGGTGTTCGCACCAAGAGCGAGAAGGAAGTTGACGTTGTCGAATTCCATGTCACGAATTGCGACGTGCAATGGCGTCTGACCCTCTGCATCGGTTGCGTCTATGTCGGCCCCTCCAACGAACAGCAACCCCACTGTCTCGATAGCGCCTCTCCTCGAGATCCTGGCTACCACATGAAGAGGTGTCTGACCGTACTGGTCCTTCGCATTGACGTCGGCTCCTAGGTCGATGAGTATAGCCACAATCTGTCGACTTGGATAGGATGCTGCACGATGAAGGGGTAGATCTGCACTGTAGACGAAGTGCGGGAGGCCATCTGTCAAGATATCGCCGTTGTTAAGGCGTATGAAGTGGGCGATGGAGTCCCGCAAGTCCGGGTGCGAGGGGAGGTCCACTGCTTCCGCGTAGGACATCCAGTGGTTAACGGCATCGAGGTAGAGAGTGTTGTGTCGTTTGTCTGCCAGTGAAGCATTGATAACTTGATAAGCGTCGTAGTAGGAAATGATTTCGATGCTTATGCGGGTCATCAAGCAATATGCACTGTCGCGCTGGGCAGCCGAGGCGGTCCAGACTGGCAGAGTTTGCGTCGCGAGGTATTGCATGACACTGTTGAATACCTCGCCACTACATTTCAAGAGAAATGAGAACACGCCGGCATTGAGCTGGAGCGATGATGATGTCGTCCTTAGGTATGGAACTGCATCGAGCAATAGGAGCTGCCAAAGCTCAGCCCTCGACATATGATCGAGTCGCTTGTGCCTATACGCAAACCAAGTCAAGCTGATCAAATGGTTCTCTATCTCCTGCTCCTGGCGCGAGTCGTCGTGGGGAAGTGGACGGTATAACGCATGGATGGTCTCGATGAGGACATGCAGGTCTTGTAATACATCGACGGGGAGCTTGCTCAGACGATCGAGGGTCGATAGTACGGAATGAACGTCCCTATAACTTGCGCTGTGCGTCTGAGCTTCCCGATAACTTGAAATGTCCATTAGTCACACCATCGAAGTGTCCGACAGCTGGCTTACCTGCTGATCTTGCTCCTAAGCTTGCTGAGTTTCCCTTGGACAATCGCAGTGTCTTTGATCCTCTGCAGAGACCCTCCTGTTGCAACGGCATTGTCGACCATACTCTCGAGGTCCTTTTGAGCGTCTCGCGACGCACGGAAAGACAAAATTGTGAGAGAGATGTCCCTGGCGTACGAAGAGATATCGCCCATAGTTGCTGCCGGATCGCAAGTGCGGAAATGTATTAGAACGTGGACGTTGCTATGGCAAAAGCATAGGTCGTGTAGGACGTCCATGATGCCCTCGAAATGGGGGAGTGAATCCGCGACCACCACAATGTAGATGCGCTGTGGTATAAGCCTGATGAGCTGGTGCAGGACACCCAAAAGCTCGCTTGCAGTGACTTGGGTGTGGCTTTTCAGCACACCGTATACACTGGCGGGGAACGAAACGTCCGAGCAGCAGTACAGCTTGCACAGCAACTCGTAGAGCAGATACGACGAGTCGCTGCCGTTGAGGACATGCAAGAGATAAGCAGGTTGACTTGGAGATGCGCAAATGGCCCCCAAATCGCACATTGCCGACACCCTGTAAGCCGTCAGATAATGCCATAGAATGACATATCATCGCACGTACAGTATATTCACATGCGAACACGACGTACATCTATCCCGCAGGATGAGCATCTGGATGTCCCCTTTCTTGAATGAAGAGAAAGACATTCCGTCGAGAAACCAGCGCCCAGCACGTCTAACGCGAAAGACGCGCACAAGATTGGCAAGTTGCACAAACTCTGTCGTGTGCCAGACAGGTAAATGCATTTCACGTCGATCTGAATGATATATGATCAAAATGTTCAGTAGTAAACCGGAGCTAGAGTGAGGGCTCACATTTTGCTTCGAACGTCTCGAGGCTCTGTAGAAGAAGGGCGGCCTGCATGTCTTCCAATACACCAACGTCGATATCCACATGATGGATGGTCCGAAACATGGTGCGATGAGCCATCTCTACGGATCTGATATCAGCTACACGCTACGGCAAGCATCAGCGATGACTAGCCATGGATCTGATACTCGATATGAGCAAGATGCCTCCGATGGATCTCCTGCTGATGCATCGTGGCTGAGGAGACATCAAGAAATGCAAGCCAGACGACCACAGCCACTTACAAGAAAATCCACCCTGCAGTAGAGCCGTATTCTGCTCCACGCCATGTAGCGTCACGGCGGACATAGCGTGGTGCTGCTTAATGGCCAAGACTTGCAATTTGGCCATTGCCGTGGTGACATCCTTGTTTCCGCAGAGCTTCTTCCACCATCCCTCTGCAATGCTCATCAGCGGTGCACATCGTTTGAGTGGAAAAAACTGACTGAAGCGCCTATCTCTTCGGGTCTTCGTCACGACACCGATGACAACCAGTATATGGGCGAGTAGCTCGACGGTGGGTGCACGTAGCTTCTCGTAGTAGCGAGAGGCCGTTACAGGTTCGATGAAGTCGAGGTAGAATTTCATGTTGTCGAAAGCGTCGACAATGGCGTCGTAGTCCTCCTTCAACTTCACGGCCGTCTGCAACTCAAGTTAATTCAGTCCGGTCTGTGACTGAAGCTGACATGACGCGCACCTCAACGGCTACCTTGAAGGAGGCAAATAGCACTCTCACGGGCGAGACGGGCTGCGGACCTGTCAGAGGCGCATCGAGCAAACCTGGCCGAGGGTAGAGGCGCACCGAAATCACCGCCTCCCCAAGACAGTCACATAGCCTGCTCACGATCGTCGCGATAGGCTCCATACGCTCGCGAAGGCGAGGGTGTCCGCTGGCACGGAACTGCAGGAAACGCAGCTCTTGCTCCTCGATGTATGCGACGATCTTGTCCGCTGAATCGAAGGAGGCGACCGATGGGTCCAGGAGCTTGACGCCCGTGTCGCGCTCGTACTTGCCGATCGCCTGGATCCATATATCGGCGAGATGATCTTGAGAAGAGGTGGGCAGACGTTGGTCTTGGGAGGGACGTCGCATCATCGCCAGACTGAGGGACGGCATCCTTGCGGGAAGCGAGAAAACAGATGAGTTGACGGGATCGTCTAATCCCGAAGGCGACGCGGTTGGCGAAGGGAAGTGATGGAGAGGACGACAGCTCTGTTCGGGGGTAGGCCTGGGAGAGTCGCACGGTACAATGACTGACGCGGCATCAGTTGACATAGCCCGCGCCGGTGAATAGAAGGGCAATGTTCGTGTGAGCAGACCTACACTGCACAATTTCCTGGCTCCCCGAACAAGCGATATCGATGCCAGCGCGTAGGCGTGACGACTGGTTCTCATACATGAGCGCTACCATCTTGCTCAGGTGCTGGAGAGACTGGCAATGGACATAAGTCATACACGCATGACCAAGTACAGAGTCGGAAGACAGAATACACCGTATCCAAAATACAACAGAAGGTTCCCATCTGACGTTCACTGCAGAGGAATGAGTAAATTGCGAGAGTTTGAACGGAGGGTTAGCTTACCTCCATCACGTCCAACCCTAGACATATACCAAAACAACAGGCGCAGAAGACCTCCCAAAAGGGAGAAGGCGTGGAAAAAATTACGCGGATACGACGACGACAGACGCGAAGCCCGCCGCCATCGACATCGACGTCGTTGGTTCAGGCTCGCAACTTGTCGCAAACGGACTTCACCATGAAGTGCATCGCGGACAAGAGCTCCTCTGTCCCAAGCGAGCATCGCGCCGCTGTCCACGAACCAGGTCCGTGAACGCACAAGCCCGACAAGCAGATTGTGCCCTGCATCCCGACTGGCGGGTTGCAGTTGGCCGTCAAGCGTAGAGCTCAACGTCCGGGGATGACGCGCCCGAAAGCACGACGCCCATGGACATCGAGCGCACCGTGCACCTAAAAGGCACCAAGAGGTGCACCCAACGCCCAGGACAACAACGATGCCCGCATCCACAGTCCACTGTGACTGCTTCAGCAAGCACCGCACCCATGACGATGATCGTCGAACCAGAGAGACATCCCACGTCCCTCTGGAACTCCCATCGCCACAAGCACACGACGCCGAAGCGCAAACACTCACGTCCGCAGCACTTTCTGCAGAACGTGCGTCTCGACGGAGTGGGCGATAAGCGCTCCAGAACCGCCGTCTGATCACCAGAGGCATCGTACCCCCGCGCCAGCTACGACAACCGACAGTGCCAGCCGTGTGAACCAGCGCAGGACGCAAGCGCCGAAAACCGACTCGCGTCGGCCTCGTACGCCTAGCAGCACGATAGCCCGGCAAGCAGAACGACTACGCAAGGCTGAACACCAATGCGCGAGGTGAGGGTGACCCCATCAAGCGCGAAAGGGCCCTGCCAAACGTCCGACATATCATTCGATCCTGGTATGGGCCAGATATTCCATGGTCGAGGGATGGCACCTCGATGTGCCGTCGCCGACAGAGGTTCACCAATGCTGCCATGACCGCGATGAAGGAGTTGGACCTTCGAAGCAACAGGAGGAGTCGGCCTCCATGGCATGGCACGCGAGCGAGGGGTTGGACCTCGGCAGGCAGCGGCGGGCCTCCTCGTACGACGGCCACCATGGAATGTGGCGAATACCGTGGACATTGCATTTCGACTTCAGTTTCGAGTTTCAAGGTTCGACGACGACAGCGACATTCGACAGCGACAACGACAAGGACGACTTTCGACAAGCGACAACGACGAAATTCGACAACGACGACTTTCGACAACGACACGACGAGGAGATTCGACAACGACAACGACGAGCAAATTTGACAACGGCAACGGCGTCTGAAATTTGTCCAGGCATGCACCAGAGACCCCGCGCCGAGGAATGTAACCCCGAGCGCCGCCGTAGATGAAGACCGTCCATCGCAAACGCAGATGCAGAGGGGTCGGACCTCCGCACACGACTTGCTCTTGGAAAAGCCCCCTGTAGCAGCCACGAGATCCGGTGTACGCCGGTGGACTACGACTTTGAGTTCGACTAGATTCGACATTCAACAGGTTTCGACATTCGACAGGTTTCGACATTCGACGATGATTTTGGAGGTTGCCAAGTGATCGACAAGATATGCGTGTGTTCGACATGCGTCCTGGTAGGACCAGAGACCCCGCGTCGAGGGATACCACCTCGAGCGCCATTGTCGATAAGGACGCGACCATCGGGGAACGTACAGGAGGGATTGGACCTCCAACACGCGCGAGGGATCGGACCTCGGCACACGTCCCACGTAGAGCAAAGCCCCCGCGTGCAATGGCCACAGGATCCGACCAGACCGGTGGACTTCGAGTTTCGTTTTCGGCTCTTCGACAATTTCGGTGCGACATGTAGATGTTTTCAAGTTACGCCCTGATGTGAACCTGAGACCTCACGCCAAGGAATGGTACCTCAGGCGCTGCCGCCGAAAGGGAACCGTCATCACAAGGTGGGAAGGGGTCGGACCTCCGCACACCCACAACGAGGCAGCCCCTCGTACGACAGCCGCGGGATCCGGTGCAAATCGTTGGGACCTCTGTTTCGTTCGACCACTTTCTGATGTAGGCTTTCGATGACAATGTGCGGGTGTTCATAGACGTGTGTGCGACGTAGACGTGATGATGATGATGCGGTGAAGTTCTCGTCTGGACCTGGACAAGAGACCCCGGGTCGAGGGATGGCACCTCGAGCGCCGCTGCCGATAAGAACCGACCATCGCGTTGGCGAGAGAGGGTTACGGCCTCCCACGAGCGAGAGGGATCGGACCTCCGGATCGACCCGCCTGCGACGACGAGCGGCTTCCTCGTGCAGCAGCAAGCCGCGGGATCCGACCAGAGATGGCAGTGTATATGGTGGCTTTTAGAGTATGATCCGTGCAAGATTCCCGTTTTCATCTCGTGTGGTGCATGAGCTCGATAGATCGTGGTGGTGTAAGCCAGAGACCCTGGTCGAGGGCTGGCACCTCGATCACCGGTGTCCATAGGGGGTATTGCCGCGGTGAAGGGATCGGACCTTCACAGGCAAGGGGGCTTTGCAGCTCTCTGACGCGGAGGGGTCGGACCTCCGCAAGCGCATGAAGGATATAACCTCAGCACTGCCATGCGCGACATGCGACCCCCTCGTGCAACCAGTAACACAGGATCTGGCCGCACCGGTAACGTTCCGTCGCGTTTTTCGCTCGAATCTCGAGTATCGTCTGTGCAAGGCAACATCATGTGCGGGGTGAGGTCCTGGGATCCCGGTCGAGGGATGGCACCTCGAGCGCTGTTTCCAATAGGGGCTACCGTCGTATTGGAGGGATTGGACCTCCACGGGAGCAAGAGGGATCGGACCTCCGCAAACGACGAAGGGTCGGACCTCGACGTCCCTTCTACGATGACAGGTTCCTTGTAAAGACGGCTATCGCGGAATCCGGCAACGCGAAAAGCATTTCGGTATCGTTTGGCGTCCATCGTATCGCTCGTGTAGCGTCTATGATCCTGTAGTACCATGTAGGGCATATAGCGCTGACGGAAACCGATCTCGAGAGGACGTTCCATAGCGAGGGGCAAAGAGCAGGTGGTGGTTGAACGTTGAGAGCAAGAGGGGCGATTTGCCTTCGATCGCCTTGCAAGTGTCTCGGGCATTGCCGAGTAGCCATCAAAGCGGACCCACAGTGGCGTGAGGGCAATTCTGGACTGCCAGCCAGCAGCTCGACCAGAAAAAATTTGGCTCTAATTCTTCTGCAAAAGAAAGACGGTTCATGGACCGGCAATGCATAAGTGCATTAAGGGGGAATCGAACCCCCGGCGGGTCGAGCTACAAGTTCAACACAGTCGGATGGCAACGACCCAGGTTACCACTACCCCATTAATGCATGAGGGGACAAGGCATTCCTCATGTCCCGTCAAGCATCTGACTTTGTATAGTCAGAATTATACTTGTCCCGAGCAGGCTGTTAGCCGGCAGCACTGGAACAATTGGCTCTCAAAATCTCGCTGATCATACAAGGTACAGTTTGAGTAGATGATCGTACATTAGACATAGGTATAAGTATTACTAAACACTCAACTATCACCGCGATGCAGTAGTCCACGGCCAGTCGAGTTGAATATTCAGCGGAGCAAAGGGCGTCCAGAGTTTGCGTTGCATAGACATGATACAGGTCGAGGATCGCGCCGAGGGGGCGCTGCTGAAGACAGTCGCCAGCGCGTACCGCACCTTGCCAGATACCGAAGCGCTCGTTGTATGGTCGACGTCGTCTGCGCAGCTATGCTCGCCGGGATTGGTAAAGTCGAACCCCGTCGAAGACCGGATAGAGAGCGGTAGTCGGTAGGAGGCAGTCTAAGGTGAGCCGGGCGGTAACCCTAATACATTCCCCTCGTCCCATCTTTCACATCATTTCCCACCACCCGCCGCACCATACGCCCCCCTCCCGCCGAAGGTCGCGCTCAGCGGGCTCGCCTCGTTCTCGAAACTTGCATATCGCCTATCGAGCCCCGTGTCTCTTACGCCGCCCTCGAGCCCATCGACGTCCGCGCCCGCTTCTGCACCATCCGTATCGTCGCCCGCGCCATACGAATCCCCATCCGCCTCATATGAATTCTCCTCCGCGTCGAAGAGCGGCTCGTAGACTGCTTTCCCTCGCCCCGCAGGCAGAAAGCTCGCCGGCATGAACTGCGCGGGTACGATACCACCCAGGCCATGCGCCGGATACATGCCCGTCGTCCTGCGCGCTTTGCGGCGGAGGAGGGCGCTTCGTATGCGGGGCGGTAGGGTGCGGAGGGTGAAGTATCTGCGACGAAGAGAGGATATCAGAGCTCTGTCTTACATTGGGACGGACTTGGAAGGCTAGCACTCACAAGACACCAAGACCCAAGACGAGCCATACGGCGAGCGGAATCGTGGGACCGCTGGACGGTTCTCGCACGTCGCCGCCTGGTCGCTCGCCTCCCTCCGGATCCGTCGGCGGGGACGCCTCGTCGCCGTCTCCTACAGGCGTATTCCCGCCCTCTCCATCCCCCGGCTCTGTGCCACCCTCCGAGGGTTGTTCGACAGCCTTGCCGCACGCGTGTTCCGAGCGCCATTCAAAAGCATGAGTCCCGTTGAACGTCCACGACAAGCTAGGCTCGGTGGTCTGAAATTCATGGGTTAGCAAGGGGGAAGGGTACAAGAGGGGACGTGGGGATGTTGACAGGGAGGCGAGTGGCTCGAAAATCAAAGAAGTACTGGGGTGAGAGGGACACAAGCAGGACAAGTCGACATACCTCCTCAGCACAGACGAAGTCGAACACTGCCTTCTGTGGTTTGTTGTTGTAAAGCCCGCCGTGGACTGCGATGCGGAGAGCTGATGTACCAGGGTACGAAGAAGAATGAGATCATCAGCTGGGTCCATCGAAGCCATTCGACCACACGCACCATCCTTCTCATCTACCCTTCGCGCTGTCGGTCTCAGATCGGGTGCTACCGCTATAGGCACAACCTGCAGCACTCGCGGCGGTTCCGAAGGATGCGAAGGACGCGAGTTGATGACTGGGGGTACGAATAAGCGACTGCACTGCTGCACGCATTCAGATATGTTCACGCACCCTGTAGACACACCCACGTCCCTTCCCCGCACTGCAGCTCGTCCGGGAGCGTCCGATCGCGCTGTAGCGGCGCGCCACGGCCGATCGTATAGGTGTAGTCCGTGTGGGTAGGCGGCGTCGACTCGTGCGAGGTGATCGTCAGAGGCTCGGACCCGGAGAGGAGGGGGCAGAGGTTGTAGTGGATGGCGGAGAGGGTGAAAGCGCAGGGGAGGAATGTGCCGGAGGCGACTAGCGATGAGGGTAGTAATGGTGCGTTGGAGCCTTTCTGAAGTTGAGGATATCCGGCGAAGGAGCCGAAAGCGTCTGGTGGGATATCGCGCGATCGAACGCCTGCGCCATGCTGCGCGACGCATCTCGTGAGCGCTGCCGCGACGATGGCGGCAAAGAAGAACATGGACGACGATGTCGGTCGTGGTGGACAGCGTCAAGCAGCACCTTTGGCAACATCGGGAGCGCTATCAGAAGAGGATAGCGGACCGACAAGCCAGTGAGATCAGTGATCACAGGGCTTGGGGGGACGAGGTCGGCTGACCGGCATGACGAGCGCCTGTTCAGTCTAAGTCACCGCGCTTCAGCTTGGATGCTTTGAAGTGACCTCTGAGGAAAATTTGTGCCATTTTTTTCAGTGAGGATGGAATTGAGAGGGCCGGACACCATGAGTGCGATGGAAAGTGACAGAAAAGCACTGAGCGTCGAGCGATAACGTGGCAAACTCAAACATGCACGTGCGCCCTGCTAAGTTTTTAAGTGTACAATTGATCATTTCTTGCCCAACTCCGTCTCCCTGATGAAAACGGAGGTAACGAGCGCGAGACCCGCACTGCACGCCATCACCCAGAACGCAGTGTTCAGCGCGTGCTCGTACGAGTAGCGCACGATACCGCGCGCCTCGGGGTCGAGCTCCTCGAGGTAGTCGAGCGACTCGCGGACGCGCTTGACGATCTCATCCACGTCCTGCCCGTGCAGCTTTTCGTGCAGTGTCTTGCGGAGCACGTCTTGCAGGATCGTACTTGCGATGGCGAGGCCGGTGACCTGGCCCAGGGAGCGGAAGAGGTAGGAACCTGGAAATGAGGGGGTGAGCGGGATACGACGCGAGGAGCAATGAAGACACCCACCTGCGGTGGCGATAGCTTGGTCCGCCGGACCCGCATTGGCGATGAGGGATATGAGACTGGTCGTCACGCCGCAGCCTAAAGCACCGCATGAGCAAGCCCTTTAGTATCGCAACTGTCCCGACTCACCTCCACCCAGCCCCTGCACCAACAGCCCGAGCACAAACCACAATATCGAGTGCTTCACCGTCCCCGCATTCATCGCCACCATCGTCACCCCCGCCGCAAACATCACATACGCCCCCACCGTCAACCTGTAGTACTTCCCCGTCTTCTGCATGATCATTCCGCCGCCCAAGCTCCCCGTCGTCCCGGCCACCACGCTCGGGATGAGGTACGCGCCCGCCTGCCCCGCGCTGCAGCCTATCACCGCCTGATAGTACAGCGCGAGGTTGAAGAGCACGGGCGCCGTGGTGAAGAACTGCCAGAAGTTCGTCATCAGGCTCGCCATGAGCGTGCTGTTCCCGACGAGCCGCAGCGGCACGAAGGGCTCCGCGGCGACGCGGAACTCGATGTACAGAAACACGGGGAACGAGACGGCGAAGGCGGCGAAGGAGGCGATGGTGTACATGTCCGTCCAGGAGATATTGCCGCCGCGGTCGAGGCCGAAGAGGAGGGTGAAGATGGTGAGGATGAGCATGATAGCGCCGGCGAAGTCGACGCGCTTGAGCTTCTCCTTGAAGTGGGAATGATCCGCGGAAGGGAGGTGGAGGAAGATGGCGACGGAGACGATGGCGAGGGCGGCCATGGGAACTTGGATGAGGAAGCCCCTAAGCGATGTCAGTCTGCGGGCTCTCTCGTCCTTGAGAAAGGACTCACCATCGCCAGCCAATGCTGTCAGCCAGGATACCTCCAAGCGGCGCACCCGTAGCAGAGCCAGTGGCGAAGATGATGTTCAGGATGCCTTGCCATGTCCCGCGGGAGCGTAAGGGGACCACGTCGGACAGGATAATGCTAACCACACTGTCATGTCCATGCAATCAGCAAAATGAATTGCGAGAGCATGGGTATAAGACGCACGTCGTCATTCCGCCTCCCCCAGCCCCCGCAAACGCGCGCGCAGCAATGAGTTCGGTCATGTTCCTCGCCAGACCGCAGAAGAGACAGCCTAGCGCGAAGACGCTATACGCAAACAGAAGGCATGCCTTGCGCCCGAAGATGTCGCTAAGTTTTCCGTACAAAGCTCTGACGCAAAGGTAAGTGAGGGGAAGCAAGAACGCAGGTGGGGGCGCACTGGAAACTGGTGGCCGTGAGCATGTAGCCCGTCGCAATCCAACTAGTGTTCTGCAGCTGTTTAAGATCGCTGCCAATGGCGGCGTACGCTATTGTTTACAGCATGAATGAACCGGCGCATGAATCGCAGGAGGTGTCGCACCAGAGACGACGATCGTCGTGTCCATCGCGGCCAGGAAGATTCCTACTATCATGGGCACAATCTACTCATGACCACCGCACGTTAGCAAGACCCGGACGCGTCGCAGACTTGATACACGCACAATAGTGACCATAGCCGGCTTCTTCACGCCGCCCGGAGCAGCGCTCTCGACATCCTCGGCTTCTGGCCGGGATGGCGCGGGCTCCGTGTACGACTGTTCTTGCCCAGAAGGCAGCAGCGGGGCGCGTTCCCCGGACATGCAGGCCTACTTCTCGTGGCTGCTGTGCTAACTGGGCAACCTGAAGGAGGGAGGAGCAGGAAAAAGGGCGGGAATGCTGCAAGATGCGCAATCTAGCGCGCAAGATAACGTATGCATGCGGTTTATCAATGTATGAGTAAGCGGCGGCGAACGACGCCTTTGCGGAGGCTCAGGCTCATCCACATATCGCAGCCATGCATCATGGGAGGAGGAGAGCTGCAAACTGGAAGGGGGAGGCGAGAAATCGAAACGGGCAACGAGCGCTTGTCGCTCTTTTGGCGAAGCCGCAACGAGCGCTCCTCGGAATACTCCGAGAGGAGGTAACGGACCTGCCGTTACAGTCACCGCTGGTTTCTTGACCTCGTTCATCGTCAACCAAACGCGGACGGTCCAACAAGCGCATTCGAAACCCATATCTTCCAAATCATTCTATAGAGTATCACAGTCTACAGAACGGGAAATGGTACCAGAATGCCAGTACCAGCAGCTGTGGGAGCGCCCTTCCTCAAGATCTCGCTCGGATAAGTACATTGACACCTCGCGCTCGACCGCCTCGCGCGTTCGCGTTTGCTTTGCCGTATGATAAGGCTCAGTCGCGCATGAACTCGCTGAGCGCGAGGCTCTGCTTCATAGCGCGACCTCAAGGTTGCGCCGCACCTTCTAACCTTCAAGGTTTGTAGCATTGTCAAGCATTAATGGGGTAGTGGTAACCTGGGTCGTTGCCATCGTCGAGCTAGCTCGACCCGCCGGGGGTTCGATTCCCCCTTAATGCAGTGTTTTGCTTACCAATGACTTTTTTCCCTTCACTCTCCATTCTCTCGCCAGCCGAATGCATCGTGCGCGTTAGCCTTCATAGCACTACGAACGTCTGCCTCGGGTGATTATCATACCACTGTGTCGCGCTGTTCTGCGGCAGCCAAGCAAAGAAGGCTTGAATTCGCAAGTATGTCGAGGGAGTATGAAGTATGCATCCCATTCTGCGTCTCGAGAGACCCGGACGGGGCCTTTCATCGAATGGGCTGCGAGACGAGAGGATCCGCGCGATGTGAACAATATGAGAAGATATGCTACGTGACCCGATAGACGGACTCAATAAAAGGACTGATGCATAGAGAATACGTTTGTACCAGTTAGAAAGGAAACTCGCTCCGAAAAAAGATGTGCCCGTTGTCATCGTTGCGACTCGTGGGGATGGGAAGACACGAGCCAGCTTTTTTGGCCAACCCGGTGGCATATCGGCGTCGAACTGACTGAGCTTCAACAATAAAACAACATACGACCGGAATAAATTCGCGCACCTATGACATAGTCGCTACAGTTGCTGCTCGCTACAGTTGCTGCTCGTGCTGTCGAGGATTCAGCTATCATACCGAACTGACTGGAGGATCCGGATGAAAGTCTGCAACGGTAGATTGTGGCGCGCCAAATCCTTTTACTCGCGGCTACACTTTCGCCGCTGAGGAGAATCCATATCTCACCGCCGGCGACACAAAAACGACGCCACTTCGACTGTCCCGCCGCCAGAGGCGCCTCAGAAGCTGTTGAGAAGTTATCTGCAGCCTGCAAGCTATCCGTGGCCAGGCACCAGGGCAAGCAGCGGCCCGTCGTCCCATGACCAGGCGCGAGTACTCCGGACGGCCTGCAGCCAGAAAGCAGACTGCAGGCTCTGAAACGGGAAGTTCATGAGGCTCATCAGCCAGCTGACCGCCGCGGGGGATGAGGTGACCTATGAATGCGCGCAGGACCCACCTAGAGAATGCGCCGCGTAACAGAATGAAGAGCGGGATGCGCGAGGGATAGAGAGCTATGGTGCGTGACACCTAGTCACCACCTAAAAGTGACAGCGGCAAAATCGGCCGCGCAGCGCGAAAAATTGGGCATAAATTATATTCAAATTCGGATCCGAGGGTATATGTGAGCGAAAGCGCCGTTGGACGGATAAACAGGCCTCAGAATGTCCGAATTCAGCTTTTCCGGCCTCTCCTCCCTCCAAAACGAAGGATGTCGACAGAATATAGTTAATGTGTGTCTAACTTCCCACGCTTCAAGAAGTATGCACCCAGTGCGTGTTGTAACTTGGGACATGCAATATGTGTCTTTAGCATACAGAGGGGAGGAAGCCTTCGTATGCGCATCACAAGGCTACCCTACTTGAGTCTCAGCAGTCGTGAAAGTTGTGGTTACATATGGACCCACATGATTTGCGCCTTCCTAAAAAGGAAGGTGGCAAATTGCGGAGGTACCTAAATCTTAAAACTCAAGGTGGGGCTTATCCCTCTGGCAGTCTTGTTCCCCTCGTCAAGTACTACGTTTCTGCCAGAGGAATAAGAAAGTGGTAGATGACTCAGCTCCCCGCAACGGCTTGTACAAAAGTAGCGGTGACTAGGTGTCACGCACCATAGACCGCAGATCACAAACATGAGGGGAGCTGGAATGCGACCCTTGGAGATATGGAGAGGGAGCTCGGGGGCGGTCGTCGTCCAGGCCGCGGTAGATGACGGTGGGTCGGTGGAAGACCCTATTGAGAGTCGCGACAAGAGAATAGAGTCCGGACGGACGGGGCGAGAAGTCCCGGAGCACAGAGGCTCCACATGCACGCGTCCGCAAGTATCAAGAGGCATCAGGAGGCGAGAGCTGCTGGGCGGTATTCAACGGCGCAGACGGCCGGTGGGCGTGCTCGGCGGTTTGCATTTCTGCATTGATTCCAGCTAGACTCGGCTTTTCGGGGGCTTAGAAGTCTTGTTAAAGCGCTCGCGTGTCCAATGGGAGAGCCAGGAAGCCGTGGTTCCATCGACAAGGGCGAGGAGGGAGACGGAAAACGCGATCGAGTGACCAGTTCGGGAAAGTCCTGGCAGCAAGCCGTGGGAAAAGTTCGTTTTCGCGTCGACACGTGATGTGATGCTTCCTGTCTCGAGCGGCCAGGTCAAGTTCCAACGCGCCGTCCATGTGCACGCAATTTCTGCGATATGCGTGCCTGGTAAGATGCGTGGATGACGCATCCGCAGACTCTTCTTTCACCTCAGAAGGCCCCAGGTCTTCGCGAAAGAAGTCCAGGACTTCGATTTCGGTCCCGCTACAGTGAGTGATTTTTCCTGGCTTTGTTCTGCCTATTCTCCCCTCGTTTTTGCTCGTGCGCACCTTGCCCACCTCTTGCGCGACCCATCCAGTTCCGCCGCCCGCAGCAGACGGCGGGAGGAGGGAGATGCGCGTGACTGATGAGACGCTACCCCAGATCACTCCAGATCGGATTCTCATTCAAGATTTGAGTTCCCCATGGGCCTCGCATGTGCCGTGGGGTCAGCTGCCCGCTCGCGCGCAAGCTAGCATATAAAGGCAGGTTGATGGCCTTTCGCCCTCCGCGGTCTCTTTCGCGTAAGCCTCTATACAAGCAAGTAGCTGTGCCAAGACCGCAACCATGGGCAAGGGCGTACGTGATTTTTTTTCCGTCTGTCGAGGTCGAACAGGACACTGACGAGGTCATAGTACAATGCGGCGTTTGCCTCCAACCCGGTACGCTGTTTTGGTGAATTTGCAGGCCGTTTGACTTGCTGATAAACGAGCAGTACATCGTTGGGTCCTTCGCATGTATTGGTGGTGGTCTCTTCGGTGTGTAGCTTACTCTATGTCGTGTGGCATACGCAGCGCTGACCCTCCGCGCCACAGGTCTGGACATCTCGTCCATGTCTGGAGTGCTGAACGTACGCATCCGTCACCTTATCTTTGCCTCCCACTCGACTAACACCCGCCCAGAATGACTACTACCTCGCCCAATACAACTACCCTACCTCCGACGCGCAGGGCGCCATCACTGCCGCTATGCCCGCCGGTTCATTCGTCGGTGCCCTTATCGTCTCGCAGCTTGCAGACCGCATCGGTCGCAAGAATGCCGTCATCATATCTGGATTCATCTGGGTCATCGGCGCCATCCTCCAGTGCGCGTCCGTGAACCGTGGCATGCTTGTCGCCGGGCGTGTCATCGGTGGGCTCTCCGTCGGCATCGCGTCCACCGTCGTTCCCGTCTACCAGTCCGAGGTAACCGCGCCCGCCATCCGCGGTCGCCTCGTCTCTCTCCAGCAGTGGGCGATCACCTGGGGTATCCTGCTCCAATACTTCGTTCAATTCGGCTGCTCGTACATCGATGGCGTCGCCTCCTTCCGCATCCCATGGGGTCTGCAGATGATCCCGGGTATCATTCTGTCCCTCGGCATGATGTGGTTCCCGGAATCTCCGCGTTGGCTCATGGACCACGGGCACGATGAAAAGGCTCTGGAGGTACTTGCGGATTTGCACGGTGGTGGCGATAGCAAGAACGAGCTCGTCGTCCTTGAGTTCGAGGAGATCCGGCAGCAGGTCATCTTCGAGCGCACGGAGGGTGCGAAGTCGTACCTCGACCTCTTCAAGCCCGGCATGCCGCGCCGTGTTATGCTCGGTATGGCGCTCCAGATGTGGTCGCAGTTGTCTGGTATGAACGTCATGATGTGGGTGTCGTGCCGGGCGTGTATCTTGTCTGTCGTGCTGACGCCTGCGCTAGGTACTACATCATCTACGTCTTCGAGGGTGCCGGTCTCACCGGTCGCCGCGCTAACCTCATCGCCGACTCAGTGCAATACGTGCTGAACGTCGTCTTCACGATTCCCGCAATTATCTACATTGACCGCTGGGGCCGCCGGCCGATGCTTATCGCTGGTACCTTCTGCATGTCGCTCTTCCTCTTCCTCGTCGGTGGTCTACAGGGCGGGTATGGTGGCTGGGCTGATCTCGGTCAGTGACCTGAGTCTCATTGAAGCAAGAAGGCCTGCTCACTTGAGTCTGCAGACGGCTCCCGAACATGGATCATCCAGGACAACGAGTCCGTGCGTAACGCGGTCATCGTAATGTCTTACTTCTTTGTCTGCTCCTTCGCCATCACGATGGGTCCCGTGTCCTGGACATATCCCGCGGAGCTGGTAAGCCATATCTATATATTTGTCCCTTTTCCATATACTCACTTCCTCGAAGTTCCCCCTCAAAGTCCGCGCTAAGGCCGTGTCCATGGCCACAGCGACCAACTGGCTGTTCAACTTCGCCCTCGCGTACGCCGTGCCTCCCGGCTTCGAGCACATCGCGTACAAGACGTACTTCATCTTCGCCACCTTCAACGCCGCCGCGTGCGTCCATATCTTCTTTATGTACCCGGAGACCGTCGGTCGGTGAGTGACGCCGCGCTTCCTAACTTGTCGTTCCCCATCGACTTACTTCTGCTCGTCAGGTCTCTCGAGGAGGTCGAGGAGATCTTCAAGCAGGGCCACGTCTTCAGCGCATGGAAAATTGGTCGCGACGTCGGGAAGAAGACCGTGGAGGAGGTTGTGCAGAAGAGCCAGGCGATGGATGTATGTTCTTATGTGTTTACTCTCCTGAACCTGATACTGATGGGCTAGCAGGTGGAGCACCGCGAATCGATCAGCGACACAGAGAAGGCATAATGGCCATTTCTGTTCGACTGCCTGACTCAGTGACCGCTATGTTCTTTCCCGCCTCCCTCCTGGTGATTATGGGCCGCTCGCACTGCGGCTGTATTCCTCCGCGTCCGGGCTGTCTCCCTTCGCCCGCCCACGCGCGATTACTTATTATCTGTGTCTGTGATGTCCTGTACTGTACTTTGCATGATGGGTGTTTCATCGAGGAAAATTATCATAATACCTCTTGTTGAGTGTCCCCAATGATCGACACTCGGTGCGAGCGCCTGCGCCGTTCATCTTTAGTTGGCTTTCTACTGCCTAGACTTCAGAGTAGTGTTGAACACCGTTTGATAGAACTTGCATGGTCGCTGTGCGCAAATTGAGGACATGTGTACTTACTTCAGCCCAGTTTTGTCAACGCTGGCCGCCCTCGCTGAGTATTTCGTGCCAGATGGCGGCTTTTACTACGTAAGTAAATGGAGTATGTAATACGATTATATTGCTAGTGCTTATAGCTCGTCGACGGCCACGCTCCACCCAGCCCAGTTCACGCGTCCCTCTTGTATAGCTACGAGGCGATCGCGCAGCGCACTTGATACACATTCCGAAGCGCTCGTGCTCACGTCTGCGTCACCTTGTACGCGACGCAGCACGTTCACATCTTCTCCCTCGAACCAGATGCGTCCAACAGGGACGACGATGACAGCTGTCCCGACGCAGAAAACCTCTTGCAAGGTGCCCTGCTCAGCCCAAGTGCGGAGCTGCGGGACAGTGAGTGACCATGATACAGACGCCGCAAGCTGCGAGACTCCCAGTCCGGTCGAAGAATACGGGAACTCACCTGCGGCATCGTCACTACTACCTCGTGAGTATGTATCTTACGATGAACGGGAAGCCCAGATAAAGTTGTGAGTCCCGTCGTGTGGGCATCGGCCAGCTCCAATAGAGATCGGCGTGTTATTCCAGGGAGAATTGTCCCGTCCAACGGAGGTGTCAGCAGATCGAAGTCTGGCCCAGAAAGATGGCGCATCAGTCATCGGTTCGTCCAGTATTTGCAGGCGCAGATTCTGAGTGGTATCCACCGCCCTCACCTCCATCCTCGCGTCGCAAAACGACGAAGAAGTTCATGATGCCCGCCTCTGTTATACAGCGGTCGGGGCCGAAAAGCCACAAAGTCTGATCATATCCACGAAGCTGCACCTCAGCCTGTGGGCCTATGATCTATGGCAAAATCAGTCTCGATGCATTCCACGCGAAAGTGGATATGCCGGGGAAGAATCACTCACTCCGGCATAGTTGATCCCCATTTTGTACTCGCCCGTACCTCCTGGCCACGCCCGTACATGTTGGTCCTCGGCGTATAGCGCGATAGGTCGTCCGGCACCAAGGAATGGCGCCGCGGGTGTCAGGATAATGTACAGAATGGCATGCTCAGACGGTCCTAGACCGAGATCTGCCACATACAGTAAGGTCGTCCACGAATCAAGATGAATTGGAGCCTACTCACACGGGCGAGTGCTGATTATGGTGGGCCTTATGTACAGCCCGTAGCCCGGTTTGTCGGGAACCCAGCGAGCCTCAACAGCGATGAGCCGCTTCAGAAGCTCAATCACTGCAGTGGGCTCGATG
The DNA here is from genome assembly GCA_007026445.1 of Schizophyllum amplum. NCBI lineage: Eukaryota > Fungi > Basidiomycota > Agaricomycetes > Agaricales > Schizophyllaceae > Schizophyllum > Schizophyllum amplum. The sequence continues at coordinate 14,024 of VDMD01000027.1, read as the reverse complement.
TCCTAGACGCGCGTTAGCGTATGCTGACGCCGGTTGGACACGCAGACACACCGGAAGTGACGCTCGTCGCGCCCCTCGAGCGAAGCGCTCCATGTGCTTTTCGACACGGAAGAGACGAGGACGACCGTCGGGCCCGACATAAGCCTATTCCAGGAGAAGTCGGAGTCAGCACGTTTCAAATGTTGCACTGGCCAGATATTTCCACTTACCTTGAGGCCTTCAAAGGCATTTCCGCCATATTGCAAGATGTTAGCCGTCGGGAGGAGCGTGAGCGGTCCGTACGGGCGTATCTCCGGCGCTTCCCAGCCTTTGACAGGGTCGTGCTCGCAGATGAGCATGTGGTCCGTCATCGTCTGAGTTCGCGTGAACAATCTTGACCTTCAACATCTGTAAGACGCGCAAACGCACTCGACCGAGAACAGGCTCTTCTGGAACTGCATTGAGCACCTCAGCCAGCTTGATCACCAGCTTCGAAGGCTGTAGGCTGTGAGTAGATGACCGCGAAGGAGCGGGGAGTACTCACGTCAAGGGGCGCACGAGAAGTCCCGTCTGGTACAGTGATAGCACTCATACTGCGAAGCGGATGTCCCGACTGCGTGTTTGCGGCACCGCGCCGTCCTTTAAACGTTCACCACAGACGCTTGAAGAGATGACTCGACGAGGATCCGGTACCACAACGAAGATAACGGAGTCATCTAACTGAGGGTCATTCACTGTTTCGGCGTCGTGCAAGTGGCGGCTGGCACATAAGAAGGGGTATCAGGACACGATCGGGTAGATAGGATGGTTAGACTGACTCATTTTACAGGCGCCTAGCGTCTGCCAACACATCTCAGTCGTCGGCGTCGCCGAAGTCCGCTGTCGGCGGCGATTTCCTTCGCCGCCGCTGTGAATGAGGTCCATATAATCGATCAGGTCTCGGTCATACGCGGAATACCTAACAACACAGGTGTACATACTGGTCGTGGCAGGCGGTCGAATGACGCGAAGGAATGCCATATTGCGGCAAGCGGGGAGTTCCATGAAAGCGTGTGATATTCGTGCAGCGAGCACCGCAACATATACATGAGATACATAGAGCAAACACTCTTCGCGATGGAAGAGAAGGAGCAAAAGATTGTGCGGAAACGACAGCGACGAGTACGAGGCTCGAAACCATCGACATCGACGACGGACGGAGCATGCGCACGACGCCCGCCCCATCACCTACGCCGAGCCGCGGTCCACCGACGGCCAGTCACGGAGATGTCGCGTGGCACGACTCTAGCAACTGCCACGAACCAACAATGACACCATCATCGCCACCTCGACCTCCGCTGAAGCATGACCTGCAGATCAGGCATGGGCAGAAAGGCTCTCGCACTCACCGTACCGTACGCGCCCGACAGCACCCATCTGGTATGCCACGCGCCCTTATCCTCGTCTCACTCGCAGCATCAGCGACGCCTGTTTGCTCACGGGCCGACACGCAGATCGCACTCGCAGCCTGGACAAGCGCTCGCCACGTCCGCGGCGGCAACGATCCCAGACAACGATGGACACCAGCAGCAGTGCCGACCACGCACGACACGAAAGCACTCGCCCCCCATTCGCACATGCTCCTTCCGCGGCCAAGACCGGCCAGCCCCAGCACCCGCCTCGCCGCGCTCCATCTCAACTACTCCTCCACATCCGTCTGGTCCACAGGTCCACATAGTAGTGATTCTCAATCACCTTCGCCTTAGGGTGTTGCCACCGCGTCCAACTGCCTCAGGCGCATTACCGCCAGCAGCAGCCACTCCACTGAAAGAGACCTGCATGTTCTCAACGCAGAAGCGAAGTCTGCCTGGGATGCAAACGCCGATAGTCAAGCAAACCGGTAGAAACCGGCATGCTTAACCTCGTACGCCGGCGGCATGCAGATCCAACGATGAAATGTAAGCAGTCACGGTGGCCCCTTCGCCCAGCGAGAGAAGGCCACCGGGACGTCTTTCGGCATGCACCAGAGACCCCGCACGAGGATTGGCACCTCTGCAACGCTACCAACAGATGCTCTCTCGTCACCGGCAGCGCAGGAGGGGTCGGACTTCCGTACTCGTCGACGACAAGCGGGCTTCCTCTTGCAGCAAGTCGATGCGGGATCCGGTCGTACCGTGTAGCGCAGGCGCTATGCTTCAGGTCTACGAGAGGTCGCGCAGCCAGAATGTCCGTCGATGCTGGGCTACGCAATCGAGTCGACTTGCGAACGTATGCTGACATTCCGGCGCATGGGGACTGCGCGCCCTCCTCGCGTGAAAGACCGACATGCACTTGCAGCCACTGTTGCGCAATATGATCCGTCGCGGATGAACGCGCCAGGATCTACTCCGTCGCGGATGATACGCGCCAGAGCTTCTGTCCGTCGCGGATTGAACGCGCCAGAACCAGTTCGTCGCCGGTGAAGGCGCTGAACGACCTTAGCCTAAGGCACTGGAGGCCTCCGTCGCGGGTCATACGCGCCAGAGGGGCAAGTCGCGGATTGAACGCGCCAAGCCCAGTTCGTCGCCGGTGAAGGCGCTGAACGACCTCAGCCTGAGCTGCTGGCGGCCATCGGGGCGAGGCAGCGGTCCCCGAGGCCGTGAGTTTCCAGCAGTAAGCGTCATCTTCCAAAGGCAGGATGACTTCGGAAGAGCGTCGAGCTGCAGCCCAAGGGTAGCCAAAGAATTCAAGAAGCTATGGCATAGTGGGCGCAGACAGATGGGGTCACGATGCGAGACGATGGTGGACCAGAGAAAGAGGGGAATCTTGACGATCACTTTTATATGATCCCAGTTTTTGCCGAAGAGTCATCAGGAGTTACGTAACGCAGTCCAGGTCCTTCCCTCCAGCTTCCCTCATCGCGCTGCGACAGGCCCATGGTATATGCAGTGATCATAATTATGTGTGTCAATGATGTCTACTTATGCCCTCTACGACTGCGTCTACGATATGTCTATGGGAGTATACAAACAAGCGAGTGTGAACGTGTGCTGTCAATAGTCGTCCTAATTGTCAGCTAACCGGCTCGTTCCTCTATATGCGGATTACAACGACAGATATATCGTCCCGCAAGCACCCCGCCAGCGGTTCAACCTCATCCAATTTCCTATCCTTGTCCGTACCGAATAGTGTGTTCTTGATCACCCTCTCCGCCGCGTTGTCGTTCTCCTTCGGCACGATACAGGCGTGGCGGAATATATCGACTGGGGCACCGCGCGCAAGTGCAGCCATGACAGCCGGCTTGTCCTTCTCGTGGACATACTTCAGCGCCGCACGGAGGCCGTCTGAAGTGAAAACAAGGACGTCGTCCGGTTGCAACGCGTGCCGTTGAACCGTGGGCGTCGACGAGATGTATGGCGGATTCCAGACGTTAGGGTCCTGCTCCCATGCGTGGAAGGGATACGTCAAAGCGCCGACCGGGCGTGCGTGTCTGATGATAATCGGCGCCAAGCAGTAGTCGGTTTTCATGGCAAAGTCACCCAGGGCTGTAAAGGCGACATGAGCTTGGTCAGAATCAGTACGTATGCAGACATACAGCGCGTGACGGCTAGTTGTCCCAGCGTACGTCCGCGATGGACCGCGAGGGGCTCCTCGGGGTGCTCCGACCGCACACGAGCGACCTCGCTGATGTTGTCGCAGTTGTGTAAATCATTCAGCGGAATGACATGCGGCTTGCCGTCGACAATTCTGCCCAGTACTAGCTTGGTGAGATGAAGTCTAGCGTACGTCGGAAGACGACCTACCTGCTTCCGAATCACCCAACGAAGCAACCCAGATGTTTTGCTTGGCTCTGTCGATGAAGCCAACGAGTGCGGTAGAGCCAACCAGACACCGTCGCGCCGCGCGAGCACGTTCGTCTTTCCTGGAGTATCCAACAACCTCGAATGCGCCATCGTCCTCGTCGCCCCATCGCTCCTCGCTGTAGCTGCCTTCGGGAAAGGCCGCAAATAGATCGCGGACAAGCGAGGCATCGAAGTCCTCGATGCCTTCGGCCAAAGCTTTCTCTACAGCGGAAGAGAAATCAGAGGAATCCCGCGCCAAGTTCTCCTCGATGCGCTCGCATAGCATCTTTGGAAGCGTCTGCGCAGCATAGTCGGAGAGATCGCTGGCATAGTGACCTAATGATGTGCAGTGATAGCGCATTAGAAAGTCAGAAAACCGAGCAAAAAAAGAATAAAGTAGCTAACCGTCAAAGACAGCGACTAGCAGACCGTGCTCCGACTCCCAAACAGCTGTCCTATCCTCGTTCTCGGGCTTTAGCGCTTGAAACGCCGCCTCATGAACGTCTAGGTCCATACTAGCAATCCGCGTAGACCGCTGGCGCGCTTTCGCCTTGTAGGCGGACTCGAGCTCGGTGTCACTCGGGTTGAACATCAGGGAGGATGTCGTCTCGAAGGGGCCCGGCATTTTCGCTGTCAGAAGTGCGAAAGGGGTGAAATGTGTCTTGCAGGAGGATGTTCCTGGTCAAGGTGGTGAAGGAAACTGGCGTCTGCCCCATGGTTGGCGGTGGTCGAAGAAAAAATATGGCTCCTTCCCGTGAGAACCATGACAAGCATGACGACACTTTGTGGGTCCGTGGGAGAAGATCAGACGTCATGTGACCATTCCGCATGTTGAAGTTGAACATCTGAGTTTATTACTATTATCTTGCCTTTGCAAGGTCTCTCCTACCCTTACTTGACCCCACTTTCTTTGCAGGCACCATCAATTATTTAAGTATGGTGCAGTTCGCTTAGACACCACCAACTTTGTACAACGGTTAGTCACACACCAAGGCAGGGTCCGAATTCTTATTCCTCTAGCCAAATTATAGCAAATGGCAAGTGGTTGACATGCCCAAGAGCGATTGTTGAGATTCGCAGAAATAAAGAAATTGGATTCTCCGGGATGGCCACCTTACCATATGCGGAAGGTGTTTCCCACAATAGAACAATGGTTTCGTCTCGCCGGTCACTCTCGGCTCCTCTGATACTCCTGCCTTGCGCTTTTTCTTGCTCTCAGAGGTACTCCAAGCCACATACATCCTATCTACTCAAGAATGTTAAAAATGTTTTTGACCTGACCCGACGGCTGGCTACGATGGCCACTGTCAAAACTGGTGGTGACTAAGCGAACTGCACCATAGAACGACTCCGAGCCGCGCACCACGTTCCGATCACGCCCGGACTCGGAACGACAGCCTTGAAAGCTGCTGTCGCCTCGTTCTCGTATTCTGAGTGCTCACCTTCCTGTTCGTCTCCTGTCCCCGCTCCCATAGCACTCATCCTGGCTTCTGTATCGCTGTCATCAAGCCATCTGTCATGCATGCAGTGATTCCTCGCAGTTTGGAGAGACCTACAATCTCAAGGCCGCTGGATGTGGGGAAATAGGTGTTGAGGCCTGCGGACGAACCTGTCGATGGCGGTATCAGACATTGCGTTAGGTGCAATATGTATAAGAGATACGTTCAACGTCCAACGCTTGCACTCGAAATCGCACGCCCCACGGGCCCGACCAAATCTGAGTTCATTTTCAGGCGGATGCCGGCAGTTGCCGGGGCAGCGCGGGTACGCAGGCGCGCTGGCTTACGCATGCCTCGACAATTCTGCTGCCTCAGCGAGGGTTCTACCGACGCTGGCAGCTTTAGAATGTCTCTGAAAGAGCGCAAAGTTGACCACCTTAAATGACAAAGCCCGCTGCAGCAAGATAAGGTGCTGAACTTTCTAGTAGTATTTTGACAGGCGTCAATCACAGCTGAGCGGCTCGAGGGACGCGCGATAAATCGCACACAATTTAGAGCAAGATATCACATTATGTCACGAAAGACGGAGCACAGACAGAGACAAGCAAGAGAAAAGGACGATTCGGACATGGGTACTAATTATCTGGACTTCTGCAGCAGAACGTAGGCCGAGGCACTTGCCTAGAGGAGGGTCAGTCGATGCAGACGATAACGCGCGGCGGCTGAACACTCACGAACCACTTCCTCCTCGATTCCTTCAAGCACGGGTGGTACCCGCGTTGCTAGTGCCGGTGCCACCAGAGCCACCCTGGCGCTTGTCCTCTTTCTTCGGAGCGCCAGGCATGAACTGCGCGTCACTTCAGCGATGATCGCAGCAAAGTTGTTCCGCAAGCACTCACCTTGACGGAGCTGGAGCAAGAGGATTGACCACAGTCCGAGACCTTCTTGGAGGGTGTCACTGTACCGCTGATGCTTTTTTCGTAGATGCACATCTTGCACGGGACTGTCGCTGGCAATCAGCGCCTCCGGGCCAAGGGACAAGGGCCGTCGAGGGCGCCGCTCTTACCTTGTCGAGTGGCTGAGGGGAGGATGAATGTATACGGCGACGTGCAGAAGAGCGATGAGGGAGAGAGCTTGTTGATTTGACTGCTCGTCTGCAAGACGTCCTATATACCTGCTACGGAAAAAAATGTTGACATGCGAGGCGCGCGCTAACAACATCAGCAGTAGACAGCGATGGCTCGGTGACGAAGAGTCGAGGCGCTCAACCCATAGATGACTCGCAATTTGTGCTTCGACGTGGTTCGCTCGACTTCCATTGGTGGCGCCACAGTTCACAGAATACATTTGGTCCACCTCAGTGGACGCAAGATGATTGCAAGTGCAGCACCCCCGTCCGGGAATAATGCGGGGCTTGCCTATCTTGCTTCATCTGCGCTGCAATGCGACATATAGCCCGAAAGAACGAGGTCTATGATGCTGTAGAATGGTCAACATCTGGGAGACCAGCTAGCTTTGGCGGCGCTTACCACGGCGTTCTTCCTCCCCTTCAGGTTTAACCCCACTTCGTCTAGGCACAAGCCATCGTCTTCCAACTTGATGATTCAGTGGCCCGCGCTTCCGTCGCGGAGTCACCTCGAAGCTGTGGCCAGTGGCGCGCGCTGCAAGGCAAACCCGCGGCGGCCCAATGGATGGGCAGGTGTTCTTCTTCAATGTAGTGAAGTGCAATTTGCGCAACGAGAAACAGGAAGTCCGATGGCAAGCAGATAGAACACGAGTCAGGAGTTGAACTTGCATGTTTCTGAAGTCTGTTGCAGCTCTGCTCGCGCGTGATACACGTCACGTCACACTGTCACAACAGAGTACTGTGATAGTCACGCTCGAGCACTCTTTGCTTGCTGCTTTCGTAGGCTGTGGATTTGCAGGAAATTCATCAGATCCAGCTTCAATCTCTCTAACATCAACAGCTGAACCGTAAAGAAGCTGCCGAGTCATCCTCGTCGCGGACTGCCACTGGGCCGCCGCGGGTTTGCCTTGCAGCGCGCGCCACTGGCCACAGCTTCGAGGTGACTCCGCGACGGAAGCGCGGGCCACTGAATCATCAAGTTGGAAGACGATGGCTTGTGCCTAGACGAAGTGGGGTTAAACCTGAAGGGGAGGAAGAACGCCGTGGTAAGCGCCGCCAAAGCTAGCTGGTCTCCCAGATGTTGACCATTCTACAGCATCATAGACCTCGTTCTTTCGGGCTATATGTCGCATTGCAGCGCAGATGAAGCAAGATAGGCAAGCCCCGCATTATTCCCGGACGGGGGTGCTGCACTTGCAATCATCTTGCGTCCACTGAGGTGGACCAAATGTATTCTGTGAACTGTGGCGCCACCAATGGAAGTCGAGCGAACCACGTCGAAGCACAAATTGCGAGTCATCTATGGGTTGAGCGCCTCGACTCTTCGTCACCGAGCCATCGCTGTCTACTGCTGATGTTGTTAGCGCGCGCCTCGCATGTCAACATTTTTTTCCGTAGCAGGTATATAGGACGTCTTGCAGACGAGCAGTCAAATCAACAAGCTCTCTCCCTCATCGCTCTTCTGCACGTCGCCGTATACATTCATCCTCCCCTCAGCCACTCGACAAGGTAAGAGCGGCGCCCTCGACGGCCCTTGTCCCTTGGCCCGGAGGCGCTGATTGCCAGCGACAGTCCCGTGCAAGATGTGCATCTACGAAAAAAGCATCAGCGGTACAGTGACACCCTCCAAGAAGGTCTCGGACTGTGGTCAATCCTCTTGCTCCAGCTCCGTCAAGGTGAGTGCTTGCGGAACAACTTTGCTGCGATCATCGCTGAAGTGACGCGCAGTTCATGCCTGGCGCTCCGAAGAAAGAGGACAAGCGCCAGGGTGGCTCTGGTGGCACCGGCACTAGCAACGCGGGTACCACCCGTGCTTGAAGGAATCGAGGAGGAAGTGGTTCGTGAGTGTTCAGCCGCCGCGCGTTATCGTCTGCATCGACTGACCCTCCTCTAGGCAAGTGCCTCGGCCTACGTTCTGCTGAAAAAGCAAATGAATTGTATCTCACCGTTTTCTCTATAATTTGTCACTTTTCGTGAATCATAACTTTCGTATTGTCGTCGCACTGTGTTACTTGATCTCAAACGATCAATCGGCGCCCGTATGCATGACGCCGTCGAGATGCGGCCTATACGTCCCCCTCGAGCTAGCGATAATTCTACCAGACAGATACATCCCGACGAGACGATGTCCATGTGCTAATGATGAAGCGGGTGAAAGCCCACTGGCACGCTCCAATCCTATCTGCAACCGCACCAAGAGGCCTAAGTACCTCTTCTGCGCACCAACATCCGCCGACTCTCCGTTCGGCCACCAAGCCAATCCGAAGATATCGTCCAAGGGCTCGCGCGCGGCCGCCACAATAGGCAGGCAATTACACTCTTTTCGCTACCTCGACGCCCGCGTCCGCCAAAGCGCACTTCTATGGCCACGGTGTCCTCGCCCCCACAAAAAACGCAGCCGCCCGGTGCCATAACGTAGTCGCATGGTGCTATATTGGCAACGGCAACATGGAAGGATGAGTATAGATGAGCTGTGAAGTTATCAAACCAAATGCAGCGATAAAGAAACCACAAGTTGGACTTTCATTGACTATGAGAGTACTTATGTACATGTACCATTCCTCAGTCGAGATGCATGACCACAACTGACATATCATCGCGATAGTGACCTGACGTGTCGTCGCAGAGAGTGAGCTCTGCTAAAGCTTTTCCTCTGTCGGTACCAAAAAGCGAATTCCTGATAATAATGTCTGCGATGTTCTGGTCGGCGCGGGGGGCGATCAAGTCATGGCCGAATTGGCTAGACGATGGCACCATGGAAGCAGCACTGAAAACATGAGCACCCGAAAGCGTAATCATGGTCTCTCCTTTGTCCTCCGCGCCATGGTACCTCTCTAATGCACACCGAAGACCATCGGAAGCAAAAACGAGCAGGTCCTCCGGCAAAAGCGCATGCCGCTGAACGGTCGGCGTCGACGATATGTAAGGAGGATGCATATGTCCCCGTTTCTTCCAGTCCTCGACATCTTTGCCGACGATATATGAAGGGTAGGCGTATGGAAGGATCTTCTGTGCCAAGTCGAGGTCAACTTTCAGTGGGTGGTCGCCGAGCGCTGGCGAACAAATGAGCTTGAGTCTGGATATTTGAGAGCAGACGTGTATAGTCTCACCTCGAGTGATACTAAGCTGGCCCAGCGTACTTTGATTCCAAACGGGGGAGGGTTCGTCCGCGTGCTCGGCTTGCATGCGTGCGACCTCCTCTGAGTTGCTGGCGTTGTGTAGTTGATTGAGAGGTACATGTTGAAGGTTTCCATCGACAATGCGGCCGAGCACTGATCACGCAATGAGTCTTGAAGGGCATGAAGATAAAAGAATTACTCACACGCCTCAGAATCTCCCAAGGATGCAACCCATATGTTCTGCTTCTCCTTGTCGACGAAGCCGACAAGTACTGTTGTGCCGACAACGGCGCGCCGAGCCGCACGAAAGCGCGGGTCCTCTTTAGAGTACCCGATTATCTCGAATATTTCGCCAGTATCGTCCCAAAACGAATCCGCCCAGTCCGTGGCCGATCCTTCAGGAAAGAGCTGCACTACTTCGTCGATCAGTGACGCGTCGAAGTCTTCGATGCCTTTGACCAAGGCTTCTTCAACAGCAGCAGAAAGGTCTTCAAAGCCATTTCGGGAAGCATTTGTGCAGATACGGTCACAGAGCTGTTGCGGAAGAACGCCCGCTGCGTAGTCGGATAGCTCATCGGTGTAATGACCTTCGAAAGAAAGGCGTTCGTGAGGCTGTATGTGCAGAGGAAGTAATGCACGTACCGTCGAACACGGCGATCAAGACACCGAGATCGAACTCGCGCACGACGATCCTGTCCTCGCTTTTGTCCTTCAATCCCCGCAATGAGGAATGGTGAACTTGAAGGTCCATGTTCGCAATATGGACGACTCCGCGGTCGCACATGGTGTCGTACAGTGCCTCGAGGTCTGTCGATGTAGACATCGTGGAGGGTTTGGACGCAAGGATCGGTGTAGTTGGAGTTCAACCTGGCGAACGGTCAGGTGACTCCTGCTTGCCGCGCCCTTCACGTGTTCCCGACCCAAGCATGCACAAGCAAGGCGCAACATGCCTCGAACCTGCATCGTGAAGGACTGTGGATTGCCCAGCTTGACATCCTGTACTTCCTGGTTGTTAGAAACTATGCAGTAGCAAATAGCCAATAGATTGGCGCCCATTATATTGCATACAGCCCCAAAGCCCAAAGAACGGCAGGCAGCGTCACCGCATGCCCGATGATAAATACGTAGATATGTGCGAAGCATAGGATAGCATACCAAAACCAGTAAGTAAGTAGATGACAAGAAGGTCTCATAGCATACTGATAATGAGAGCGGGATAGCAGTATATGTCCGTCGTGTATGCGCGGTGCCGCCAGCGGCGATGATGAGGCTTTTGGTATAACGAGCCAAGTCCGCTCCTCGGTGGGCCAGAACCAATTTGTCGAACGTGATTCCCAAGAGAGTCCAGGAGGTATTGAGGAACCATTTGTCGCAGTAGGAGGCCTGAAAGCAGCTCACAAGTCCCGCGTCACCAGATCGACATCCCGCCAGCCCTTCAGCAGCGCGCGGCGCACGCTCGCCAGGCCCGGCTCCGGGCCCTTCGTCCCCACGTCCTCCGTGCCCGGCGCGGGGTACGTGTAGTCCTTGTTGCCGGCGACGAGGTCGTGCGCGGTGCGCCGGTCCGCGGGTGCGAACGGCTGGTTCCACATGCTGAAGACGAAGTCGTCGGGCTCGGGGGAGGTGTGCTGGAGGGTGAGTTAGATAAGACATCAGATGAAGGTTGAGAGGAGGAGATAGATGGGATACGCACAGCAGTGATTTCGTGCAGCTCGCGCTGGATGGAGAGGCAGAAGCCGTCGAGGTCTAAACAGGGTTAGCGTGTGCGTGGCACTGGCTCTGAATAGCGCGCACCGAGATCGTTTTCATCGTAATTGAAGGGGTTTTCGCTAGGTAGCATTAGTAAGTTAGTCATGGAGCAACAGGCGAAACTATATGAACGTACATCTCCTGGCCAATCTCGAGGAAACCAAGCAAAAGGAAGGAAGCGAAAGCGGTGCCTGGTATAGTGAACCAGTTCATGAGAGGATAGAGCTGGAACTGCATGGGAGTCAGCAGCAGAAACGTGTAGACATCTACGGTTCGAAGCTCACGGGAAGGAAGAGGAGGTAGAGCCTGCAGAGCGTGGTGAGCAGTGAATTGGAAAACGACAAATAACCTATTTACCAGAGTGACATGCGGAGGTGAGCCTGGTACGCGAACGGCAATGGCGTGCTGCGGATGCGGTCGAGGTTGGTGACCGTATCTTGCAGCATACCGAGCGCGTTGCTCAGTCCAGTCGCGATCGCCGGCTGGACAAGTCCCCTGCGCATCAAGACTAGAAATACTCGTCAGCACGTATACCCTGTCCCGCTGATGTCCACCTACACGCAGTGTACCTAACATACCGTTAGCATCACGAGAACAAGATAGTAAGTACCACGCACGTTGACAGATACAAGCAAATCTCGAACGGCACATTCGAATCGATGGCCTCTGGCTTCACCTTCCTTCCAAGAATATTGCGGCCCCCAATCGGCTGCTCCTGCACCTCCTTCTTCTTGCCGATCAAAATCTTGTAGCAGTACCTAAACAGCCTAAACACCGGCAAATAGTCGTAGAAAGACGGGTTCGGCGGGCTCCGCGCGGGGCGCAGCGGCCGGTGGGGCTGAATGTCCGGCAGCGCCTTTTCCGGGTCGAAGAAGCTCTGGCGGCGCTTGCCGCGCCCCAGGGAGCGCATCCAGCTCTTCTCCGAGCGCGCGTCGTCGCCCGCATGGCCGCCCACGGTGGTGCTGCGGCTCTGCGCGCCGGGCGCGTCGGGGAGCGAGGCGGTGTGCTTGAGCGGCGGGCCGTGCGGGTCGTCGGAGGCGGCGCGCGGGTTGGGGTCGTGCGTGTGGTTCATGGGGTGCGCGGCCTCCTCGGAGGCCCACCAGAGGGGGGTCATGTCGGCGTCGGTGTGGGCGGTGCTGGCGTAGCGGGGGAGGAAGCAGAGGAGGGGGTAAAGGTCTTGGTAGTAGATGCCGGGCTCGCCGCGGAGCTGGTGCTTGACGGAGACGGAGAAGGCTTGGACCTGGGGGAGGGAAGGTGAGTAATGCGAAGATGAGGGAAGGGTCGTACGCACGAGATTGATCATGCTCTTCTTTTCGATGATGCACTTGAGGGCGCTCGTGGCGGGTTTATTATCTTTGGCCGGACGGTCGTTAGAAACGTGGATCCACATCTATGAGCGGTAAGTGGATATTCTAGACATGCACTGCGCAGCGCACCATCTGCGCTAGATTGCGCGACGCAATCGTGATATTTGTCCACATCTTCCGTCCATCCTGATACCTGCAGTGCCCGTGAGTCGCCTGTATTCAGTCACGTCGACGTGCATACATACCTCTCGTACGCAGTCGAAGTTCGGAACGAGATAACCAGACCCAACACGGTACCGAGGACGGTCAGCAGCGCGTTGCTGACGCCCAAGGTGTGGGAGGTAAGCTCGGATACACACGCCACCACTGCGCGCTCGTCAGGTTGAACAAGTCGCAGTGAAGTGCGCACTCACTCGTCGCGATCAGGCTGAAGAAGAAGACCTCCGGCCATATATCGTTGATGACGGTCGCATTGAACCGCTTCAGCGTCCAACGCCCGCGAAACAGTGGATTGACCGCGACCATGGTCGAGTGAGGGGATGCTTGTTCGGGGAGTCAAGCGAGGACTATATTCGTGAAGCGAATGATGTGCAAGCGAGGGGAATTAGCGAAAGGAGCGTATCAGCTTCGAGCGCGCCTTATAGATGTGGAAGAGGTCAAGAAGCGAAGAAAACTTCGAGCGCGACACGAGGCAAGGTGCGCGCGCGTCACAGGCCTGATGGAATGACCCCTGCGCGGATTGTATGGCCCTGCGTCAGCTGAGCGCCGGAGCAAGGGACCCGCGCGGGGTCTAGCCGGAAAGCGCGGATTCAGTTGAGAGCACAAGAGCATATCTAAAGTTGCAGACAAGAGCTTTCCGCACTACAATGGAACGGAGACAATTGAAGAGGACGAGGAGGAGGTGGTCCAGACAACGTCACACCGTAAATGAACCGTCACATGTCACGGTTCGCGCGCAACACCGCGTTTTATGAATTAAATCGCAACCGGATCCATGTGCGACTAAGCTAAGTAGCGACGACGACGGCCTAGCGTTTTGGGGTATTATCATCTCAACTGAAGGTGTATCTTCCTCGGCACGCTTACGGATGGCAGCAAGCAGAATCACTCATCAGTGTTGCAAGTTACAGTGAACACGAGCAGTACTTCGAAACAGGTGGGACATCTGGACAACACGGAAGATCATCATGAGTCACAACACTTCTCATTCTATGCATGGGGCAGTGTGCCCGTCTACAAGTCCTCCGTACGCAGGACCAGGCGAACTGTACAGTACCAAGCAGTGGTACGCAAACGAGAACTGAGGTACACAAGTACACAAGCATATGAACGAAGGGGGAGACGAAGGCGCATAGCGATAAGTAATAGGTAAGATAGAGATCATCGTCTACGTAGACAGCCAGAGTCCCGACCCCATTGGCGTAGCAAGGAATGTAAATTAAGATCCGGGAGCGAAGTACCCTGGGGGAGAGGCATCCTGAGAAGACCCGAAGAGATGATACCCAAGG